>JALJCO010002603.1:0-47604 GCA_023101725.1 Atherinomorus stipes
TAAAAATAAAAATCTCCATTTAAAAACTGCATTTTGTGTTTACTTGTGTTATCTTTGTCTCACATTTAAATTTCTTTGATAGTCTGAAACATTTAAATGTGACAAACATTAAAAAAAAACAAGAAATCAGGGAGGGGGCAAAGACTTTTTCACACAACTGTATATTATTGTCATTTTTTTCTTATTCTTATTGATAATAATAATAAATAAAGGAAAACGTGAAAATAATTTTAACATCTCAATTTCACAGTCAAAATATCTGCTTTCATAAATGAAGCATAAGATTGTCACAAGTGGGATTTAAGCCAATGATCCCGCATAGGGTGAAATAAATATTAGTTTCAGCACCTTGGAAGCCAAATAAATGCTTCAGTTTTATTTGCTCTCATTATGTTATCTCTTCTGAACTGCCCATCACTTAAATGACTGCATTTTAACGCTTAAAGGAATATTTTCCACAGAATGATGTAACTTTATTTTCCACCTGATGGTGAGAAAGACTCTGGAGCACTTTTAATATCTCAAATGCAGCCGGAGATTCAGGACGACTTCTCTTTTACCCCCAACTTTCAGACAATGGTGTTAGATTGTGCTCATGCCAAAAAGGTCCAAAAAGTCCACAAAAATTGTCAATACTGCTTGTCCAATGTAATCCAAGTGTCCTGAGTAGGTAGCATCCATAATTTACTCGAAACGACGTAATTTCGTAAACCTTTGGAGCCTAAACAGTAGTACATCTTACCGGTACTTTCGTGAAGTGCGCATATGCACGTTCACAAAACTACGGAAGCCTCGTCGTTCAGAGCCTACTCTGCCGTTAGTGCAAGCATAGAAGAAGAAATTAGCTGTTTACATTGTGCTAAGAGCGACAGAGCTGCAGACGAACACAAGAGGGGTTGGATATTGATCTAAAACAAAGAAAGAAAGAAAAAGTGACGTGTGATCTCGTCTGCCACGGCTTCCGTAGTTTCGTGAACGCGCATTGGCGTGTTTGCAGGAGATGCGCTGTAGTACTATTCAGGCTCTAAAAATATACTAAACGGCGTAGTTTCAAGTAAATTCTGGACGCTACCCACTCAGGACACTTGGATTACATTGGACGAGCAGTATGGAGGAATATTGACAATTTTTGTGGACTTTTATGGACCTTTTTGGTTCGGGCCATGGCGAACTCCATTATATGAAAGGTGGGGGAAACGAGAAGTTGTCCTGATCACCGGCTGCATTTGAGATATTAAGAAAGTGCTCCAGGGTCTTGCTCACCATGAGGGTAAGTGGAAAATAGAGTTACATCATTCTGTGGGTGTACTATTCCTTTAAAACTGACTTAGAAACTAACATGATCTTAACCTTTTTTGTCATTGCGGAAAAAAAACTGACAAACTCAGTATAACCAGGTATGTCTGATGTTTTGATCAGGTTTTTTCTGGTTGGCCTTTATGGTGCTATAACTATTGATACATTCATTTTACATCATTTTAGCCTCATAAAACTGATGTTCTGAAACAATTATGTCTGGATGTTGACTGAAAGAGTTGATCTTCCACAGGTGTTTTTACAATAAAAACCAAACTATCAAAAACAGCTTGGAGTTTAAGGGTTAAGGTTTGTACAGAACAGCAGGTGGCAACACACCCTGTAATGTGATCAGACTTTCCTAAGAGAAAAGTGTTAATGTTGACCATCATTTGTTTAGTTTTTTGTGATAGTTTGTCTGGATAATACAGCTCCAAGATTCAACAACACTAAACAAAATCTTTTCATAACTTTACAATAAGAAAGCTGTTATGAAGTTTTCAGCTTTAACTTCCTTCCTTCTTCGCTGCTTTCATCAGATTATGGACCTCCTCCATGAATAAAGAGCCGCACCACATCTGAATGAACAATTTGTACCTACGACTTGTTGGATGCAGAACCATGATGGTCCTCCTCATCGTCACTCAGCTGATTTTCATGTCTCGTCTGCTCCAGGCAGCTGAAGAAAGTGAGTTCAGTGTCTTATTTCTTTACAGGTTACGCTACACATACAATATATTTTAATCAAAATAAAGCTGCTTCTGCATAATTACCAGGGGTGGGACTTGATTTAAAAAAATGTATCTAATTAATTAGAGGATTTGTAATTAATTAATCTTGATTAATTTGTTATGAAAATTGCCGCCAAAAGTAACATTTTCTTTGTTTGAAAGATTTTAAGACAACTGAATAAAATAATAGACACAAACATTAAAAATTGTAAACTCAAGCTCAATTGTTGTCTGACCAAATGCATTTTTAAACTTTTTTTAAGAAAGTAGAAAAACAAATAAAAGTAATCCCTGGCAAAAACTGAACAGACCTAAAGTTAAAGTATCCCATTTTCATTACTTTAACTGTTAAACTGGTGGAGGGGCGTGGATGGGATTTTTAAACCTTTTTAAACAATGGCCTGCCTGATCAACGATCAGCACCAGCCACGCATGATGAAACTGTTATTTGTCTGGATGCATACCTACCAAAACTTCATGCCTTATGCAAAATATGTTTAATTTAACTTTAGTTGTACACATTTAGCTTCTGCAACGAAGCTACGAAGTTGTGGAGTTTTGTCGTGTCCGTCAGCATAATTGATTGCACCAGAAAATCGGCCCGAACAAAGGTTATGTTTTGCTTCTAATGCAAACTGCGATTAAATCTAATAATTAATTTAATGTGTTAATTTTCTCCTGATTAATTAATCATAATTAATGCATTAACCCCCACCCCTACTCACTACATATGTTTTACTTAAAGCAGTGTGTAAGAATTACTGACATCTAGTGGTGAAGATGGGTATAGCAATAACTTCATATGCCAAGCACTGTTGTGAACGTACGGTGGCCATAAGTGGCCAAAATTCTCACAGACATAAAGATGTTTTCATCTGTGAGTGGATCAAGTGGTCTCTGGTGTAGCTATGACTGTACTACGAATAACTAATTTTAATGCCTTTTAAGGCATTACTTATCCCAAACAGTGCTCTAGCTCCCATTAAAAAAAGCTGGTACAGCAGTTTTAAAGTTCAGAATGTTCTCACTTCACTCGCAAACATAATGACACAAATATGGCAACCTCCATGTATGTGGACCCCCAGGAAGTAGATATAAATGTCTCATTTTAAGAAAATAAACATGTAACAGCTATTCTAGGACCGCAATTACACATCAATAGAAATAGAGTTTTAGATTATACATTACATTTTTCTGCCACTGACCTTTGATTTTGTTACCCACTGCACCTTTAAAGTTTAACCAATCAGTTCATGAATGGAGGAATAACTCATGACTCTTCAGCTAAGGAAAGTTTTAGACTATTAAAACAGTTTGGTGTATTTCCTCGGGCATCACTGATAATGAACTTCCTTCTTCACAGACGATGAATGGAGGACACACACGACCCTGAAACCTGACGGATCTGTGCGTTATGGGGAGTTCTGCCTTCACATTCCTGACGACTCTTCTCAGACCAGCTCCAAACCTAAAACCCAGCAGCCCATGAAGTCAGCCCAACCCAAAAAACAGCCAGATGAACCAGTCACGCCGGAGACCACGACAGCTGATGTTCCTGTACTGGTGGCCGCTAAACAATACTTTTATAACCAGAAACAACCACCGATGCCCTCTCCCTATCAATCTGGCAACAGGGACCCACCAGAGATGTCCCCCCTCATCATCCTCATCAGCGTGAGTCTTTTTTAGTTCTTACTAGAATCCTCAGCTTCTGCTTTACAGTGGAAAGGCCAAATTTTAGCAACATTTCTTAATATTTGTTAGTGACTTAAACTAATTGTAGGTATAATTCTAATATTTTTTCAGACTTTAAAAGCATCAGAAATTAAAATATTTTAACATGAGATTGATAAAAGCCAGACTTAAGTATGACTACATTACAATAGTGGAGCATCTTTTTTATATTATATTCTTCTATTTTAGGGAAAATTAATTTTGGGCAATTTAAACCCGACGGATGTCGCTGCACGGATGAGAACATGAAATGTCCTGATGAGACTTCCCGAGTCATAGCGCGGTTGAAATGGCTCCCTACTGAAACTTGTAGCTCAACTGAGCACATGTAAGTATGTGAGGGGGGAGAATACAGTCGTCCTCAAAATTATTCATACCCTCCAATTAAAGAAAAGGCTAAATTCACAACAGTTATTTTTTTAAAAAAAAAAAAACTAATAATAATAAATAAAAATTTACAAAATTATAATTTTGTGAAATAAGATATTGCTTTTGAATTGTGGTTGGAAATAATAATAAAAAAAACAAACCTGTCCCAGACACTGGGACAGACTGATTGCAGTGATTGCGTCAAAGTGTTGCTCAACAAAATTTTTGCTTCAGAGCCCTATCATGCTTGTTTACTTGTTTTATTTTTTGTGTGTTTGTTTTCAATATTTCTCTAGAACCACAATTCAAAATCAGGGTCATTATTTTCATAGAAATTTTTTTTTATTTATTATTTCTTTTCTCAATTTCAACTTATTTTACCGACAGCTTACTTTTTTCCTTCTATAATTGGAGGGTATGAATAAAATTGAGGACAACTGTAACTATAAGACTTTATGAGTCTCAAAAAGATCTCAAAAACTAAGTTCAGGTTAAACCTGCTGTGTTATGCTTTTCATGGTTGTAACTCACAAAAAGAAGCAGCTGTTGTAAATGGAAATAAAGTTTGAGGAAGAAAAGAACATCCAAAATGGATGCGCACAACTGGAAACAGAAGCTATTCCTACTCGTGGGATTATCTGAGATGTTCTAAGTGGGAATACAGCCAGAGTTCATTGTTGGCTCAGAATGGAAACAGCTTGTAAGTCACATCATTTTAACCGTGACCGCATCAGTTGGGAATAACAAGTTGTTTCCTTTCCCCTTTATGTGTGACAAGCCTTCACTGAAATGGACAAAGCTACCTTAGGCTTGTGTATTTAAAAAAAAAAAAAATCAATTTCAATTAAATTTCTATTGCATTTTCCAAGTGCAAATCTGAACCTGAACATACAGCGTAATAATTGAAAATTAGAACATCAACATCACATCCGATGCTGAAACTGAGACATTTTACATTTTCATGGAAAGTGCAAGCTCAGTTTGAATCTAATGGCACCAACTCATCTCTAAAAAGTTGGAATAGAGGCAACATCAGGCTGGAAAGTAATTCACACAAATAAAAATAACTAGAGGAGAATTTGACAATTAACTAGGTTAACTGCCAACCGGTCAGTAACATGACACACAAAAAGGAGCATTTCAGAGAAGCAGAGTATGTAAAGATGGACAGAGATTCACCAACCTGAGACAAACTGAGTCTAAAGATTTGGGAAAAAATGTGGAAAAATGTCCCTCAGCGTAAACTGTAACCCACCCAGCAAAACTTGGTTGAAAAGACATTATAAAATACATCATGTCCATCCGTTGAAAACGTTAAAAAGACATTTTTCAACGACTTTTCAATGTCTAATTTTGGGCTAAATTTGGACCAAATTAGACGGTCCAAACTCCCCATTTTCAACGTCTATTTTTAGGCCTGAATATGGCTATGACGGACCGACCAAATTTAACCCAAAAAACAACGTTGAAATGACGTCTTGTTTGGTGGGAAAGACTTTAGACGGTAGATTTATACAAACAGTGTCAGATAATAATTGTAACGAGTCTAACCCTTGTTTCACAGGGAGATTTTGGAGGACAGGAGGGAGGTTTGTGTGCCTAAATTCAGCTTCCTGGCATTAGTTCTTGATCATTTTTTGGGGTGAGTAGCCTACTTCAGAAGAACAAATTGATCTAACTGAGCAAAGTGTTGCAATCTAACAGCTAATCTCAGTTAAAATCTGAAGTGTCATCCGTTTCCTTTCTGATAAGAAAAAACATTTGCTCATCCTGGATGAAAATATCTGGTAAGTAGATTTGTTGATAAGAGCGCACGTCTCATCATAGCCACAGCTCCTTGTCTGAACCTGAAACTGAGCCACCAGACCCCACTGAAGACCCTGCAGCTGAACAGTTCCACACCGAGTTACCTACGCTGTTTCCTGAAAAAGAGATACATGAGTCCTTAGAAGACCCGACATCCCAAGACGACAGTAAATAACTCCATAACGAAGTCACTTAACATGAGAACAACACTATGTTGCATTTTTAAATGATTAATCATGTTTGGATTTACAACAGGTTGCATCCACTTAACCGTAATCAACTGGGATAATTTTGATCCAAAGATGGTACAATCCCTGGATGTGATGATGCAATCATTTCCTTGTCCTCCGCATTTTTTGGTAAGATTACTGTTACTTTTCGGCCTTCTCTCTGTTCTTTTCACATTTTCTTTTATTGTTTGGTTTTTGCACTGTAATGGGGCGTACGTATGTACTGTCACTTCCTGGGTACGGTAAGCCAGACACTTCCAGCTCGTACCTGTCACAACACAGTCTGGAGAAAATGGCATTTTTATGCATTACTTATGCAGATGTTCTCAAGAACTAGCCAAAGTTTGTTACAAATTCTGTGAGAACCAAGAACATGAGCAACACGATAGATACAGCGGGGGGAAAAGTATTGAACACGTCAACATTTTTCTCAGAAAATATATTTCTGGTAGAGCCATTGACAGCAACAACCCAAGTAATGCACACATACAAAGAAATCCTAACATTTGTGTCCATAAATGAAGTTACGTGTAATATAGTGAAATGACACAGGGAATAAGTATTTAACACATGAAGAAATGGAGGGACACAAAGACATGGAAAGCCAAGAAAGCAGCTGGAGTCTGTCAGTATTTAGA
Source organism: Atherinomorus stipes (assembly GCA_023101725.1). Lineage (NCBI taxonomy): Eukaryota > Metazoa > Chordata > Actinopteri > Atheriniformes > Atherinidae > Atherinomorus > Atherinomorus stipes. The sequence continues at coordinate 6,805 of JALJCO010002603.1, forward strand.
AAGTAATCCTGTCCTCTATCAGTGCAAAGTAACATCAGCTGGTTTAGTCCTGATTGATGCCTTTAAAAAGGTTTCTCATCACCAAGGTGTCAGATAAGAAGCATTGCATGATGGGTAAAAGCAAAGAGCTGTCTAAAGACCTACGCAACCTTATTATTGCAAACATACTGAAGGCATTGGTTCAGGTGCATTTCTAAACTTCTGAAAGTTCCAGTGAGCACCATTGGGACCATCATCCAGAAGTGGAAAGAACACGACATTCAGACAGAGGAGTCAGAACAATAATCAGAAAGGTTCTCCAACAGCCCAGGACCACTCGTGGAGAGTTTCAGAAAGACCTGGAATCAGCAGGTACAGTTGTTTTTTAAGAAAACAAGAAGTAATGCACTCAACCGCCATGGCCTTCATGCACGCAAGACTCCATTTCTGAAGAAAAAGCATGTTGATGCTGTTTTGAAGTTTGCAACACAACATCTGGACAAACCCATGGCATTCTGGGAAAACATAGTCTGGTCAGATGAGACCAGAACTGAACTCTTCGGATGTCATAAGACACAACACGTTTGGAGGAGAAAATGCACTGCACTTGAGCCCAAAAACACCATAGCAACAGTGAAGTTTGGAGGCGGGAACATCATGGTGAGGGCTGTTTTTCAGCATGTGGTACTGGCAGACTCATTGAAGGAAGAATGAATGGAGAAAAGAAGAGAGACATTCTGGACCAGAATCTGCTGCCATCTGCTGAAGATGGAAAGAGGCTGGATCTTTCAGCAAGACAACCATCCCAACACACAGCCAAGAAACACTCAAGTGGTCAAAGAAAAAGAAAACAAAGCTGCTAAAATGGCTAAAAAGTCAATCACCCCACTTGAATCACATTGAAAATCTTTGGAAAGAACTGAAGATCTGAGTTCACAGAAGAGATGAACACAGACCCAAAACCTTCAAGATTTAAAGTGATACCGTGTAACTTTTGAACCCAATGTTAGTCAAATATTATGATACAATATATTCTGACATTATTATTAATATAAGTTAACTATAGCTGATTTCTGTGGCCAACATAGAGCACTTGACGCATGTCGTTGCTCAGAGGTTGCTGCCATCCTCAAAAACCAGGCATTGTAACATCTCAAGAGCGGGCCGTCTCTCATTGGATCATGTAACCTGGAGCGCTCTGATTAATGGCTTGATGACTTAAAAATCAGCTTTTCAAAGTGGTCTGCAACATTTTTCCAAAACATAGACTGAGACTGTTTAATTTTGAGACAGTCGTGGTGCCTGTGGGAAGTTACAGGTTTAGTGCCCATAGTGGCCAAAAGTTACACGGTATAACTTTAAGGACTGTTTGTGGAAGAATGGACCAAAATCACACCTGAGCAACGTATTCCACTGGTTTCTTCATACAGGAGGTGTCTGGAGGCTGGAATCACCAACGAAGGCTTTTGCACTAAGTATTAAAAAAATAAGCATATTCAATGCGTATTCCCCGTGTCATTTCACTAAATCACAGATCATTTATGTACGGAGCCCCTCTGATGACATGGTAAGAAAAAAGGAAGAAGATATTTGAAGTGTTGGCGATAAGAATTTATTATGGGGAGAAAAAAGATATTTGTTGGGGGTAAGTAATAATTAGGGGGGAGGAAATAGTATAATTAGTGGCGAGGAATTAATAATTTGGGGGGAGGAAATGATATGTTGTGGCGACGAGAAGATAAAATAGTGGGGCCTAGGAATTAATAATGGGGGGAGGGAGATAGGAAGAGTAAAATAAGTAGAGAAAAAATATATAATTTAATATTTTTTAAATCGAGGGGAGAGTAATAAAAAAATATCGTCTTCTATAACTAAAAAAAAGAGGGGAGGTAATAAGGAAAGGATGATTAAGTTGGGTGATGAAAGGAAAAGAAATAAGAGGAGAATAGGATGAGGAGATAGGTGAAATTATTTACTCTTTTGAGGAGGAGGTGGGAGCATGTGTGGATAGATATAGATGGATGAAAAAAAAAAGAGAGATGAAGGGAATGAGTAAGAAGAAAGAAGGAAGGGGAGGGGGCAGGGGAGGAGAAAAGAAAGGGGGGGGGGGGAGGTAGTAGTAGTGATTAAAAATGATAATTAATTTAATAAAAAGACAGAAAATAAATAAAAAAAGAAGATAGAAGAACATCAGATATGGTGGGGTGACGGAAAATAATAGAACAGCTAAAAAAATAGAAAAATAATAATAAAAAAGAGAGAGAGGGGGAAGAAGAGGGGGTGGGGGAGAAGAGGAGTATAGCAGAAAAATATGCTATATTACAGCACCAAGAAGGCGGAAGGGATTAAGGGGTGGGGGGGGGTGGGGGGGGCCCAGAGGGGGAGGGGGGCAACTGGGGAAAAAAAAAAAAAAGAACTCGGTGCCCGGAAGAAGAGGGGGAAAGGAAATGTGGTATAAAAGTATAAAAAGAAATGGAGAAATGAAAAGGTTTTGAAGTGTCGGAATAATGAAGTTGCGGCCTGTCCGATGCGTTTTGCCAGCTGAACAGTGGGGGCGGGGAAGGCGATGACATCTTTTCTTTTTATTAATGATTTCATTACTTAAATTAAATGATTAATTTAATTTAGTAATGTCGCATTGTCCAGTGTGCGGGTGGTTCGGTGAAAATTGGAAAAAATGGAAAATTGGATAAAAGAAACAGAAGGGTAAGAAAAATTGGAAACATTATAACAATCTATTTAGGAAATATGAAGAACGGAGGAGAAAATGGAATATAATAAAAAAATAATAAAGGGGTAAAGGCCAAGTGGGAAACTCGAAATTAAAGTGGGGGTTGGAAGTGTCATTAATTTATCTTTTATATCCTTATTTATGCTGATGAGTCGAAGAGATCAGGTAAATAGTTGATGATTAAGGGTAATATGAAAATGTAATGGCTGTATGAGAGTGTATAAACACATGATAGTTTTAAATTCAATTTATGTTAGTGGGTAGTAGGGTCTGTGAGGGTTGAGTAGGGGGGGTTAAAAGGTAATGTGGAGATCTAAAATGGTGGAAGAAAATGAAGGATGCGAAAAAGAGTATGGAGATGAGGATAGAGCTGAATGAAGTTTGACATGGATGATTGGAGAACATGGGAAGAAAAGAAAAAAAAGGAAAATAAAAATAAATTAAATGAAGGAGAAAGATAGAAAAGGAAAAAGAAAATGAAAAATAGATAAAAAAAAAATAAAAAATATAAAAGAAATTAAATAAAAACAGAGGAGTAGGTTTAGAGGAGGAAAGGGGGAGTGTGAAGGAAAAAGGGAAAGAAGAGAAGGAGGGGGAATGAGGAAAAGAAGGGGGGGGGGGAGAGCAGAGGAACAGAGGGAAGGGGAGGAAGAGGGACAAGGAGGAGGAAGAGGAGGAAGGAAAAAGGTGAAATGGAGAATTAGGAAATAAATTTTACCATTCTTCAATATTTTTAATAATATAAAAAAATAATTACTCTACTGAGATAACATTGTATTTGTTGTTCATTTCCTTGTTAGGCGAGGCGGGGGGGCAGGGCGGCATCAGCACCGGGGGGCGCGGCCTCGCATCCGGGGTTCTCTGATCATGATGGGAGAATCCTCCGGTTAATCTCAAGGTCAGGGCGCAAGGTTGGAGGCAGGGCTAAAGGCAAGAGGGTGGCGGGAAAAGGAAAGAGAAAGTGTAAATAGTCAAAATATTAGGGAATATATTTGCCCGAATGGTCGAGGTGAGGAGGGGCTGGGGGGCGCGCGGGGGGGGAGCGGGGTTATGAACGATTTGAAAGAAAAACAGAGTTCGAGTTAATCGAAGGAATGGAGGAAGGAGAAGGGATATGGGGGTGAAAAGGAGAAAGGTGATGGCTGGATGTGGGGGTGTTCTTAAGGGAGGGATGAATCAGAATGGGGGGAAAAAAAAAGATGGGGAAGGAGTAGAAAAGAATCTAGTGGGGAGGGAGAAAAAAGGAAAGTCAAACAAAGGAAAAAAAAAAAATAAAAAAATTAAATTTTGATTTTTTGAAATTAAAATAATTTTATATTAATTAGATATTAAAATTATTAATAATGATAAATAATAATTTAAGTAATTAGTAAAAATTAGATCCATTAGACGGAAGTGAATATTATTATTGAGGAGAGAGAAAAATTGTATTATTTATTATTTATTTATTTTTTTTTTTTTTATTTTTTTAAAAATAATTAAGTTTCTTTTGTGTGATAAGATAAGAATCGTGGATAAGAAATAAATAGAGGAGTAATCGGAGAGTATATTGAGACGAAGTGGACAGGGAAGTGAAAGAAAAGGGAAAGAAGGGAGGCGAAGGAAAATAAAATTAAGTAAACGAAGGGGAGAGAGGAATAGAGAGGAGGAGAAGCAAAGAAAGAAGTGAGGACACTAGATTGAAATGAACAGGGATAATGGGTATGTCGATATGTGAACAATTAGCAGTATTGAAGTAAAAATACACTAGAATTAAGAAGAGATTTAAGGAAAAAGAAATGAATATATAGTAAATCAAGAAATAAATATAATTAATTAATTCTAATTATAAAGATAACTAATTTTCCGAAATAATCAGGCAAATACTAATAGTGAGCGGCCTATATCTCGGAGGATAAATATGCGGGAACGGTTAACGAAGTCTGACATTTCGCGCGAGTTATTATGGCTGCATTTATGGACATACAGTAAATGTTCAGATGTCTGCATTACTTGGGTTGTTGCCAACATCTGGTGAAAAGTTCATGTCAATAGCTCTGCTAGAAATACATATACAGTATATATATATAGTTGTGTGTGTGTATGTGTACAGTATATACATGTATATGAGGTTGGAGCATTGAGGATGTACAGTACTCCTCTTATTTACTGTGTGCAGCTATGCAGGAATTTTGTAAGGCAAAATGATCATTTTCCATGTTTTAGTGTACACTAAAAAAGCCAATAAAGCATTTAGACTTTTTGGTGAGTGTCAGATATACTGTAGCCTATGTTTATATTAGCTGAATCATTAAAACGGACAAGCAGTGCAAAGAGAACAAATAACTAATTTTTTTCCTCCCCTATTTGGTCACAGCATATACCTGAAAAACCAAACTGGGTTTTGTTTGGACCCGTTTCATTTTTATACTGTGCTGCAGAAACTGGAAATCTCCCAAGATCATGATGGCTACGCTGACAGCACCCCCAAAACCAGTTTGTCTTTTTTTTTTTTTATTTTAGTACATATTTCTGTGAACATAATGACCTAAGTTTATTGTTTTCTATCTAGCAGTTAAAACCTTCTAAATATTTTATAATTTATACTAGTTTATGTTTGCTTGAAAAAATCTGAATCATTTCTTTGTTGCAGCTCCCTCATTAAAAACAAAACAAATCTAACAACATGGTAAAAGTTTATTATCTTTTTTTCCAGTTGATCCTGGATGTCGCTGCCAGGAAACAGCAGAGGAACATCACCGTGAAATATCCTGGAGCAAAAACCTCCGTGTCTGGCTGCCCAGTGAAAAATGCAGTTCGGCTGAATTCATGTAAGTATATGATGTGTGAAAGAATTAAATTGATTTATAACTGTATCGATAATTAAAATGAAAGAGTATAAAACCCTAAATACACTAACACTTTATAAACATTTTGTTTTATTGTTATTTTATTTTTAATAAAAATATTACTATTAAAAAAATGCTACTGTCAAACCAGTTTTGAGAACTTACATTGATTTAGTAAATTTTTCACAGTTCTACTGATATGGGCCTGAAAACTCTCATAATAGACTATATATTTCGTGCTTCGTAGTAGGGATGCACGATATTGGAATTTTGGCTAATATCCGATATGCTGATCTTTTAAAACTCATGTGGCCGATAACCGATATCGATATTAAAGCTGAAAAATAAGCGGTCATTGCAAATAGCAGTTTTGTTATCCATTTCTGACACTTTAAAAAATAGAGGTGCTAAAAAATCTCAATAGATATGCCGATATCAAATTGATATTTAAAAACGCGGCATCGATCCATTTTGCTTAGAAAATCTTGCGAGATTTCATCGTTCTGTTAAAAACATCTCACGATATGTTGTGAATTCCCCGATTTCCTAACCAAACTATGAAATATTGCATGACTGTGTTAGTAAAATAAATGGATACCGCGTTTTTAATTGTCAACATGATATAAGCATGTGAAATATCACAATATTTCAGTGTATCAATGTTTTTTTCCCACCCCTAGTCTTTAGAAGTTTTAAAGTCTGTAAAAAAGAAGGGTTTTTTTTTGGAAGAAGTTCGTTTGTTTAAGACTTCAGAAACAGCGGCCTGATCGGTTAAGTATCGGTTAAATATCGGTGGGGTGGCCGATATCCGATACTCAGTTTTAAGGTTGTTCAAGTTCAAGTTCAGTTTATTTGTACAGCACGCTTACAACGACCGTGGTCGCACAAAGTGCTTCACAGAGATTTAAAAGATATCCAAATAGACAGATGAAAGAACACAGACACTGATGACAGCACATTAACACAAAACATACTAACACATTCACACCTACTGTGTGGTCATATGTGTAAAAACTAAAAACACAAATACACAAATACACACATACACACAGGGACGCTGGTGTACTTAGAACATATAGAATGATAAAAATGAATAAAATGGCCAAATTAGAAGATATAAAACACAAGACCAAAATAAATACTCAAGAGAATAAAAAGTACAAAGTATGAATGACCATCTCGACTAGTTAAAAGCTAGAGCAAAGAAATATGTTTTCAGTAAAGTTTGAAAAAGGTTGAAAGGCCGATATAGGCCGATACCGATAGGGGACCGATTAGATCGTGCATCCCTACTTCGTAGATGTCCCTTCAGCAGCCACTGTAGCTTCAAGTTTTCTTGAAGTTTTCCCAAAGCTGCATCTTTAGGTTTCCCAGAAGATGAGCTTACTAGGGGGGGGGGGGGGGGGGGGGGGGGTTGGGGGATACTATTCTATTGTTGTGATTGGCCAAATGACAAAGCTGACACTTCCATCAAAGATGACACATCACAAATTTCTATGAGGGTCTCGTCTTAGGGAGTGATTTTATATTTTACAATAAACACTAATAAACAAGCAATGAATTTTTTGTGAGACGCTGAAGAACGGCAGATAGCTTTATGTGAATACATCCAGTCTTACTAAATATTTTGATGATCAGATGAGCTCATATTTTTCATTTTCTGATATTTTATAGTCTTCCCTTCAACATGAATTGAATTTTCTATGTTCTATAATGAATTAAATATTGATGTTGTAATTAGGGCTTTTGTAAATCTGACTCAAGTTCAACGTTAAGTATAACAAGCAATGACTGTTATAACTTTTTTGTTGACTGCAGATTTATGCAAACATTGTAAGATAAAGAACTGTAACTATTATAACCCTATTTTACAGAGAAATTCTGGAAGATTGGACGGAAGTTTGTGTGCCTAAATTAATCTTCCTGATAAAAACTCAAAATTTCTTTCTGTAAGTATCTTCATAAAACAAACTTCCAACTGAGCAAAGTGTAGCAGTCTAAAAAGCTAATCTCAGTTTAGGCTTTTCCCCTTTAAGGCTATCGCTAGTGGGTTTATCCCTCGCACATATGCGCAGCACTGAAACTTTTGCTGTGTTCCATTTGAACTCGGAAATTCCCCGTTCCGAATAGGAAGTTTCAACCGGAGCGGCCCCTCCAGGTGGGATTTCCCACTCGGAAAGTCGGACAATGCTGGAACCTGCGAGTACAGACGTAAAGATCGCTGCTCCCAGTGTTAGCAGTCGGGTTAGCAGTCGAGCAGCTTCTGGAATGTTACATTTATTTGCATTTCTGTTTTTTGTTGCATTAAATCCGTCATACACGTGCTATTGTTTGATATAGATGTAGGAGGAAGCTGCTGTAGTATAATTCACATATTTCATGTAATATATGTTAGGGCTTGGAAAAAAAATCGATACACTGAAATATTGCGATATTTTCTTATGCTGATATCATATCGATATGTAAAAATGTGGTATCAATCTATTTTACTAAAGAAATCTCGCGAGATTTCACCGTTATCTTACAAAATCTCGCGAGATTTTAGATCAATACTGCATTTTTGAATCTCTTTATGAAAATATTGCGATATTTCAGTGTATCGATTTTTTTTCCCAGCCCTAGTATATGTGAATTACAACACTAGCTATGCTAATAATGGCTAACAACAATAGCCTAACACGTTGTTTTGCTCCGCTGCTATCTTTATTTTCCAGTGAACTGGATTACAATTTGATCGGGTGTGATGTCATCTCCTAGTTCCCACTTCCCAGTTCTGAGGCAAATTGAACACAGCATTTAAGTCCACGCCCACCTACAGGAGTGGACCCCCACCTCAGTATAAATTGGACTTTTTTTTTTTATTCCAAAACACACTTGTGTGTTTTCAACAATTTCCCCATGTAGCGTTTTCAAGATTTACACTTGGGAAGGTAGTTTAATTCTGTTGCGCTTTTGACTTAACTTGACATCTGGAAAAATATTTTACGTTTTTCACCCTGTAGCATCATCGTGTAAATGGGGCCTCAGTCTGTTTATACTTGAGGAGGGTGAGTGGGTGGGTGTAGAAAATTTTTTTTGCATAAGTGTTTTTTTTTTTTAAGAAAAAGACAAGTAAATTAAAATTTTAGTGCTGCACACATGTGCACAAGGAAAAACCTGCTAGCCATAATCTCAAAGAGCAAAGCCTACAGTATACACACAGAACCTGGGGTTAGAGTTTGTACCCGACATTTTTGTGTGGATCATTGAAATCTAGAGTGTAATCCATTTTATTGCTGATTAGAAAGATTGTTTGCACATCCTTTTCATTCATTCATTCATTTTCTGTACCGCTTATCCAGTTTAGGGCCGATGGCGCCGCTGATGCCGATGCCGCCACTGAGGCCGATGCCGCCGCTGAAGCCGATGCCGCCGCTGAGGCCGCTGATGCCGCCAGTTATTATCAGGTAAGAGGCAGAGTACGCCCTGGACAGGTCGCCAGTCTGTCACAGTTTGCACATCCTACCTAGAGGAAAATTTCCCCTAAGTTGTATGTTAAGAGTACATGTCTCGTCTTACCCACAGCTTGATTCCTCAATCTGCAGTTGTGCAAGTCCCTGCTGAGGAGCCTCTCGTTGCTATGTCAGCCCCACAGCCACCCCCACAGACCAAAACAATGCAGTCGATAGACGGCCTTATATTTAACAATGGCAACAGTAAGAGCTACCAAACAAGTAACTTAACATGATGACAAAACTGTGCTGCATTTTTAAATTATTATTTATGGATTCACAGATTGCATCCCTTTAACCGCAATCAACTGGGATCATTTTAATCCAAAGATGGTACAATCCATTGATATGGTGATGCAATTGTTTTCTTGTCCTCCTCATTTTTGGTAAGATCACTGTTACTTTTCTTTTTTCTGTCTGTTCTTTTCATAATTTTCTTTTATTGTTTGGTTTTTGCACCGTAATGGGGTTTATGTTCAGTCACTTCCTGGTTACAGTAAGCCAGACCCATCACTTCCTGTCACAACACAGTTTGGACAAAAAGGCATTTTTAATGCATTGCTTAAGCTGATTTTCTAAATAATACACTGTCCGTGAGAAGAAAGAACCCAAGCAACAATGATAGATAGACAATTTCTAATGGGGAAAATTGATAAATATATGTATATTATTCCTAAAATGTATACAGTATCATGCAATGAAATATATGAGGTTTCTGGAGCATTGGAGAATTTTTTTGTTGCCAGAAATTTTGGAAGGCAAAATTATGGATTTTATATTTGTATAGTTCAGAAAGTTGATTCGTTTGACATTTTTTGAATTTTCATTGTGAATTTTCTATTTCTCTGCATTTACACCAGGGATGGGCGACTCTGTTCCTTGAGAGCCGGCATCCTGCAGGTATCAGGAGCTTCCAGGCAGCTACGCGCCCGACTCCAATCAATGGGTAATTGTGCAGAGCTTGATGTGATGCTCTGCACAGGTCACAAGGTGTTACCACAGGGAAACTCCTAATACCTGTAGGATGCGGGCCCTTGAGGACAGGAGCCATCCCTGATTTACCCTTTTTGTTGCAAGAGTGGTAGATTAGATAAATGAGCTAAATTCATTTAAGCGACTCGCAGTGCAATGTCAAAAAATGACTAATGTTTTTTGTTTTTTTCCATTTTTGCTCACAGTGTAAACCTGAAAGACGAAACTGGGTTTTGTTTGGACCTGTTTCATCTTTTGACTGTGCTGCAGGAACTGGAAATCTCCCTAGATCATGAAGACACCCCCAAAACCAGTTTGTCTTTTTTTTTTTTTTTTTTTTAGTAACTATTTCTGTGAACATTATGACCTAAGTTTATTGTTTTATATCTAGCAGCTAAAATTTTTACAATTTATACCTTAAAAATGAGAAAAATAAAATGTGACATTTTTGCTTGAAATAATGTTTGTTGCAGCTCTCTCATTAAAATCAAAACAAATCTTTTTCCAGTTGATCCTGGATGTCGCTGCCAGAAAACAGCGGAGGAACGTCCCAGTGAAACATCCCAGAGCAAAAACCTCCGTATCTGGCCGCCCAATGAAAAATGCAGTTCAGCTGAATTCATGTAAGTATTTGTTGTGTGAGAGAATGAAATGATTCATAACTCTATCAATAATTATGATTAAATAACATAAATACACTTACACTTTATAAAGATTTTTTTTATTGTGATTTTAATTTCAATTAAAAAACATAACTGCTATATAAAAATGCTACAGTCAAACTATTCTTGATAGCCTACACTGATTTAGTAAATTTTGCAAACTTCCTCTGATGTCCAATATCAAAGCAAAGTCTCACAGGCAAGAGTTGTAAGTAGTTTGTAAATGAGAGACTTGGTCTGATCGCTTTCTGACGAAACTTTATTCTGGTTCAACTTCAACTGAATTAGTTAAAAGCTAAAGTAAAATATTGTTTTTCAGTGAGATGCTGGAGGACGGCAGTGAGCTGTGTGTGAATGCATCCAGCCTCCCCAAATACTTCGAACCTCAGTAAGTAAGGCTTTTGCTTTGTTTTGAAATATTCTGAAATTAACAATTTTATTTACACTTAAAAAAAAAAACACAACATTTTTTAGTCTCTTAAGAGTAATTGGACCATTTATACAGATGACTATTTAAATAATTTAAGGCTTTATATCACCATTACCTACTCAAATATAAGAGTGTAAAATGATGGTGATGGATTTAGAAAACAATTGGAGCTTGAGGAGGAATTTGTCACAGCAAAATAAGCAGTGTCTGTCTTTACCTTCAAATTCTTCATGCCTATTTCCCACCAACTCTTAAGATGGAAACCTGTTTCCAAGGTGAAGAAAATCCTTGCTTGCATTATAAGTTACTTTATAAAGAAATATAATAAAAGATCATTTTTCTGGCTTTGCCACCTCGATCAATCTGCCAGTAAATAGAAAAGAGATCATGCTAATATAGCTGCTAACTAACTCAATTAGCTTTGGCATGCTAGTGACAATAGCAGAAGGGGAATTAATTGACTCTCAGCTTCAGAATAATTGCTGCCAGCCTTTTAATGCAAATTCCCAGCCTATCTAAACATAGCCAGACAAGCAGTGTTAAAACTAGCAGGTCACCAAACCAGGCGAGCCCTTTTTCTCCAATGTTAACATCAAGGGGCAAACTCCACTGGAAAAGAGTGAAGCCCTGGAGGTTAGTTTAATAATTGTAGTTCTTTCTTCATCCACTAGGGGCTAGCTCTACAACTGAACAAATCTCCATAGACTTCCATATTAAAAAGGCCAACTTCATAGCAGAAATAAACATGCTTACAGCCTAGTTCTTCCTTGTCTTCTTCCTCTGTTGCTGTTTTTACTGGCGGCTGCCCTAACAATTCATGGCTGATGTTACCACCACCTACTGGTAGGGAGTGTGAACTGTCGCTCATTTAACGATGTCACTCTCTGACCCTGACATCTGATTGGCTAACCCCTTGGCATGCAGGGAGATGACATCAGACATAGCTCACCTTAGCATGCTCAGAACCTCGCCAGAGCAGGTACAGAAAATGCATCACCTCAGCTCGGAAAACCCCTAATAGAAAAGCCCACTAACCGAGGCGAGGTGAGGTGAGTTGAGCAGAAAAGTGATGGTGGAAAAGGGGCAATAGTCTGGCCAGATGAGACCAAAACTGAACTCTTCTGATGTCATAAGACACAACATGTTTGGAGGAGAAATGGCACCGCACTTGACCCCAAAAACACCACAGCAACAGTTAAGTTTGGAGGAGGGAACATCATGGTGGGGGCTGTTTTTCAGCATGTGGTACTGACAAACTTGATATCATTTAAGGAGAAATTCATCCGTTTAGATGTTATGTCATCTTGTCAGAAACAGCAGGAGTCAACTTAAAGAGACCAGATGTACACATCAGACTTGAAGCTTCTTTGTGCTAATTAAACGTACAATTGCTGCTAATTGCACGACACATGCGCTGCTTCACACAAACGTGCAGAATTAATGGAAAGTAGACATGGACGACGCACCTTAATCTTTATCACAACTGCAGCATTGTGGAATAGAAAAATTCTGATGATATTCTGTGACTTATCAATAAAGTAATCCACTGTCACATATACTAGGAGCTGCTGATGTTGTGAGATTCAAATAACCATTTTTTTAGGTGGATGGTGCTTCTGGTCCAGTGTTGTCTCTCTGTAGGCCTTTAGTCACTCATGAGGCTGAAACAAATTCACTCCACTATTTTCACAGTCAACAACGCACCGATCCAGAGCCAATAGAGAAACATTTTAAAGAAAAAGGAGGCATGCCTGCTTTGAATGGCCAAGCCAGTGTAGAAATGGGTGAGTTTTGACAATATTTTTATTTATTTATTTATTATTTTATTCTTTTTATTCGGTTAACAGAAAAATATGTAAAAAAGAAAAGATCACAGATAAAAAAAGGTGAAAGAATACCGAAAGGGTGTAGGCAGAAGCTAAAGCTTATATAGTGCCTACCCATCACTGACATGGTAGAACAATATACAAAATAGAATAAACTGGGATCATTTTAAATTCAGAAAAAAAAACATCAATAACATACCACCAATCGTAGTAAAACACTTATAAACAAAATTAAGCAAATGTCATAGTATCATTTATCATAATGCTTCATTATTTTTTCATTTTTATATATTCTTTTAAACCTTTTCAAAGTAGAGCTCGTTTTAATGTGGTCAGGACACCAGTTCCACAGTTTGACACCAGTGACAGAAATACAGGGAATCTTTGTATTTGTCTGGACCTTGGGTTTACCAAACATGCATTTTCCTCTGAGTTCATAACACCTTTCCCTCTTTTTGAACAGCTTCTGGATACTGAGTGGCAAACTGATTATAATTTGCTTTATACATAATTTGCATGGTGTCACAACAACTAAATCACTAAACTTAAGTACATTTAATTGAATGAATAAGGGATTTGTTGCTTCATAATACGTTCTTTTTACTAACTATACGTATTGCTTTTTTTTTGCAAAACAACTGAATCTGTGTTTGTACGGTAAGTGTTTCCCCAAATCCCCACACAATATGTCATGTATGGAAGAATCAATGCATTATAGAGGATATATAGTGATTTTTGACACAGAAAATCTTTAACTTTATACAGTATGGCAATGGATTTTGACATCTTAGTTTTAACGTAATTAATATGTGATTTCCAGTTTAATTTACGGTCCACAATAACTCCTAAAAACTTGGTTTCAGAAACAATATCAATTTCAATATTATCAATTCTAATACTCTCATAACTATTTAATGGACATTTTCCAAATATAATACATTTAGTTTTTCTATAATGAATGGATAATTTGTTAGCCGTAAACCACAGATTAACTAATAAAAGCTCTTTTTCCACTGTATCCAGAAGCTGTTTTAAGTTGTCCCCACGACCAAATAAAGTTGTGTCATCGGCAAATAAGATACACTTCAACAGCTGAGAAACAGAACATAAGTCGTTGATAAATATAATAAACAGTAATGGACCCAATACAGAGCCCTGTGGTACCCCACATGATACCTCCAAAAACTCAGAATCAGTTTTATTAACATGTACATATTGATATCTATCCTTTAAACAACTACATAACCAATCATTCGCAACTCCTCTGATTCCGTACCTCTCTAATTTATTAAGAAGTAAACTATGATCTACAGTGTCGAATGCTTTCTTCAAATCTAAAAAAATACCCACTGTATATTCTTTTCTGTCTATTGCATCTGTAATCAGTTCAATAAAGTCCACTAAAGCCAGTGAAGTGGTCCATTTTTTACTGAAGCCATGTTGTTGCTCACAAAGTATGTTGTGCTTTGCAATGAAATTATTCAACGGTATAGGAAATATTTTTTCCAGTATTTTTGAAAATTGTGGTAATAATGATATTGGTCTATAATTTGACAGCAGATGTTTATCACCAGTTTTATGTAAAGGAACAACTTTAGATATTTTCACGGTTTTTGGAAATTTCCCAGTGGCTAAAAACAAGTTAAAGATATAAGCCAAGGGTTTTGCGATACATTTAATAATATGTTTAATCAAAAACATACTGTGCCCATTGCAATCAATTGATTTCTTATTTTTGAATTTATCTACTATATCAAAAATTTCATATTCAACTGTCTCTTTAACAAACATAGAATGTGTGTTAATATTGGGAATATTTGTAATTCTTTTTACCATTAGTTGAATCTGTTGTGGAGTCTGAAATTTTTTTCCCCACACTAACAAAATACTCATTTAATTTATTAAAAATTATATTATTGTCTGTAATTACCTCGTTATTAAAATATAAATAAGGGATCATTTTAGAATTAGATTTGTTTTTTATAATCTCATTTATCACCTTCCATGTGTTATTCATGTTATTAATATTATTTTTCAATAATTTTCTATCATACTCATACTTTTCACTTCTCAGAATACTAGTTACTTTATTTGTGTAATTTTTATATTTCTTTTCAAATTCAACTGTTCTTTGTTTAAGAAACTTTTTATACAGCAAATTTTTCTTTTTGCAAGCATTCTTTAAACCCTTGGTAATCCAAGGTTTATCTACAGGTTTATCTTTACCAGTTTTAATCAATATAGGACAGTTTTTATCATATAATTTAGATAATATTATTATGAAGGCATCATAAGCTGTGTCAATGTCATCAGTATAAATTTTGCTCCAATCCTGAATGTCTAGATCTTTTTTGAGTTGATTTATAGAAAACTCTTTTACATTTCTAGTAAAAATCATAGCATCTATTTCGCGTACATACTGGACCAATATCTACAGAAACAAAAACAGGCAAATGATCACTTAAATCATTTATTATAAGACCAGCTGTTATATTACCATCAGTAAAGATTGTAAAAACATTATCGATAAGTGTTGCGGAATTAGATGTTATCCTACTAGGGTATGTTATGGAGGGATACAGGCCCATGCAAAAAAATAGAGTTAATGAACTCCATTATTTGTATTTCATTGGAAGGATTTAAAAGATCAATATTGAAATCTCCACAAACAAAGAATGCCTTATTATTGCTAATTAAACTAAATACATTTTAGAAAGTATCTTTAAATATTTCAATATTGGTGCCTGGAGCCCTGTACACACAACTTATTATTATAATTGTTGTAGTTATTTTCACAGTAACACATTCTATAACATTTTATAACATTCTTTTAGCCAAGTTTCAGAAACTGCAACAGCAGAAAACCCTGTACTGTATTGTTGCAAACATTCTTGGATTTTTGAAAAATTTGCATTAAGACTTCTACTATTGAAGTGAATTATTGTCAGAGTCTGATCAGAAATACTATGTTTTACTTGGTCACCAGCAAAGTATTGACAGTTATGTTTAATATCATTAAAGAAATTATTTTCTGGATAAATATGTTCTGGACTGTATGGTCTATGTTCAGTATATTCAAATCCTTTCAAACAGAAATCATTTCCAGTTGGAAGTGTTAATTCATGTACACTCATTCCAGAGCGTTGACATCAGTTGACACAAATGGTTAACAATAAGATTTTATGGTCACTGTGGTTCATTTTCTGTTTACTTTGGTTAACTGCTGCGGGGGTTGACGTGAATGAACAATCAGTTTATCATACCTCATATAGGCAATGTCCGCTCTTGCTCTTGCAGCTTTCAACCCCGGCATTAAGTCTTTTCTGTTCCTTCTCACAAGATCAGTAAAATCCTCATTAATGTATATATTCGTCCCCTTCAGAGTCTTAGCTCTTTGTAGAGCAGCTGCTTTATCCTTCTGTCGCAGGAATTTCCCCACCACAGGCCTTGGTCTTTCGCCGATTGGTTTCCCAACACGGTGGACTTTCTCCAACTCAAAGTCCGGTGACATTTGTAGTTTCTCAGAGTATTCCAGCTTGTCAGTGACGGCCAGCAGGCTGTCACACACTTTAAAGACGTCCGACTGCAGAGAGTTGTTGCGCTCCGAATATTTGGATACATCAGCCTTTATGTCATCCACATCTTTCTGGGTAAATTGCAGACCTGATTTGATGTCCTGCAGCTCCCTCATTAAGGTATCGACTCTGGTGTTTGTTGATTCCATAATCATTTTAACAAAGCTCTGGAAATTTTCCTGTTGCTGTTGCAAAAGGACCAAAAACATTTCCTTTTGTTGTTGCAGTAGGTCGTTAACCTGGATCATAGACACATATTCTTCCTCCGATTTGGCATCCACTCTTGATTTTGGTGGCATGGTCACTTAGCGACTCAAATTTTCTTAGCGTCCCAGCGACACGTCAGCCTTCTCCCAGCGACACCAGATTTCTTAACCTGTTTGGTTAATATTATAAATAATACATTTTATTTATCGAGTGCTTTTACAGAAGCTCAAGGACACTTTACACAAGGGATAAAACAGTATAAAACATACAGTCTGGTATGCCGTTCCACCCCACCCCTAAATTTCGGGGCGATGACATACAAAATTTACTCTTTTTGTGTGTGTGTTATCATCTCATTTCCTCCCCATAAAACATGCCCTGGGGGTTACTTTGACTCAATGTTTCCCAATCATCCACAAGTCCTAAAGTACTCCTGCCCTGCCCGTTTTACTTCTTTCCAACACCAGCACACCTGATGCATATTAATGGAACTGCTCATCAAGGTCTGTGCCAGTCTCCTGACGAGCAATTCATTTGAGTCAGGTGTTTTAAAGTATGGAAAGCCCCAAAATGTGGAGGACCAGGATCGGCTGTGCTTTGGCAACAGAGCTGCCAAAACAGCTGCCACTACATAGCACCTCCAATACCACGAAGCTCCTCCCCCTCTTTTGCTGAGCTCCGCCCCTTCAGAGCAAGAGAGTTCGCTGTGTTCTAAATCGCTCCCTATCACGGATGTAGTGCTCTACATTTTGTAGTGTTGTTCGAATTCTGTTCTCTACTTTACATCTACTACATCATCCGCTACAAAATACCCACAATGCACTGCAAATGTAAGTGTACAAGCGATTTACCCTACATTTGACTCTCCCATACCCCAATGTGACTGCAGAAGAAGAAAAATGGCGCAGCAGCCGCGGGAACTGCTGTGTAAATGCTTTAGTGGCGTAGTTGTGTAGCTTTTAACCATAATGGTATTGCTTCGTAGCAGGAAAGCTGTCTGTTGTTCATAACTGTTAGCTACCGCTACTGCACGTCGCAGCAATACCTGCCGCATCTGCTGACGTCACCCCGTGTAGTGTCCGAAATCTCCTCTTGTCGTTCCCTACATAGTGTACATGCAGTAGTGGACTACATCATACAGTATGTAGGGAGTAGGGAGTGAGTGGATGATTTCGAACACAGCTGGTGTTGTGATGAGTGGAGTGGGCGTGTCAGAAACAGCAGGAGGCGTCTTAAAGGGACAGCAGTGAATTTTTAAGGCGTCAGATACAGACATGGAGTGATGTCACATTTCTTTAAGGTTTGTTTTAAATGTATACTCTATTTTCAAAACTAATGAAGGTAACAGTTATTTGATTGTGCCACAAAAGGGAATTATGTGCCTAATAATGACATGAAACCCCCTCTTTATTATGTTGCTTTCGTGACAACATTGAAAAGTACGAAGGGTCACATGAAGAGAAGTTATTGTTGCATTAACTGAAGCTGCATCCCAGATAGCAGACACGTTTGGGCCTATTCTGGGCCATTTTTGGCACTTGAAATAAAATTTAATTAAATGAAAAATACTTTATTTATCCAGGAGGAAATTTTAAGTTGCAAGTTTCAAGCTCAGTTGTGGCACTGGCCAGTGTTATGTGGACCAGATGTGGCCCAGATGTCAATTCTTGGCGTAGACATGGACTACGGCGAGCAAGTGGCCTGAACATGAGGAGCTGGCCTGGACAGAAGTTACAGCAGGTTTCTTGTGGGCCACATGTGGTTGAGTCCTGGCTGCCTTGCTTACACTGCGTCAATGCTGTGAGTTGAGGCCAAATATGGGCTGAACCAAACTGTAAAAGTGGGCTATATTTGAGCCAAAAGTTTTTCATATCTGGGAAGGCTAAGACTAGGCTAAAAGGGACTTCAGGCAAGATAAAGAAATGAGACTCGCGACTGCGAGCGCGACTGGCGCTGCGGGTAGCTGCAGCCATGAGCCAAGCCGTCATGGGAGCGTGCACAAACTGAAGCTATAACGTTGTTTACGACACTGATAAAGTCTTTTTCTTCGTAGTTCCACTTTTTAGTGTCTTCCAGTTGATCTGGATCGTTTGCTGACGTCAGAAGAATCCATAACTATCCCTTACAGTGTTTGAATTTACTACAACCATCTTCTTCCTGTATCAAAACTGTCGGGGACGTGGATGTAGCGTCATTTGACGTCACATCCGCAGGACAGCGCGGGAAATTCGGCCACCGAATCGCAGCGCATTATCCTGTTAAAGGCAACGGAGAGAGACGTGGGTGGGCTCGCTCTTTTTGGTTTTTAGCGCGTCATCACCCATTAGCACTAAAAAAACGGACATGGTTGTTTATTCTTTCACAGCTTCTGCCCCTAGTCCCTTTAACATAAAAGTCATCATGAGGTTTGTCTTTCAGATATGACGTGCGACTGCCCTCCTTTTGAAAACTGGAGCAGGATTGAATCTAAGGATGTGGAAAGCCTTTTGATGGGTTTGCTACCCAGCTGTCCCACCATGATCCAGTAAGCTGCCACTTCTTTGAAAGCAACTCATTTATGACAAGATCGAACTTGTTACCAGCTTTATTCGTTATATTGAAACCATTTCTAAATCTCTGATGATCTTATTGCAGATAATGAGTGAACTCATGTTTCTTATGTTAACTGATGTTAAACGTTTTGCTCCTACAGCGTCAGCCTGAAAGATGGAGGGCGATTATGTTTGGACTCTTCGGAGCCGAAGTTCAGAGATCTGCTGAGGAAGTTGGACATATAAGAAGAACAAACTCCACATGATTCCTTTAATTTGATTTCTTTTCATGATGCAACATCAATAACGTGCTTCGAATCTTAATCTGCTTGCATCTAGAAAAACCCTGATATTTACGCCAGAATTTTATTTGCTGATTTCTCTTTTGCTTTTAATAACATTTGTTTATATTTTTAACTCGCTTATCTTTGATGAATGCACAAAATACAAGGAAAAGTGATCAAATAAAAAGCAAGCGCATGATACGTGGGTCTGACTGGCCAAATAAGTTGTTATACAGGTAAAACTTGACCGATTAAGTTGTTTTAATTTCTTTTATTTGTCAAAAAACCTCCATAAACATTCTCTTAGCATTATGTTTTTCACCGAGAAACAAAGCAACTTAACACATTTGAAATGATCGACTTAAAATTTATACAAACAGATCTGATTGACAACTTTACTTATGTAAGAAGAATTTTGACTGAAATACAATTATCTTAACTCAATGATTCTAAATTTAAGCAACATATAATGTTTTCAGAGCTTTCATCAGATCTTCAGAGACCCGTCTGAACCTGTGCCACTCTGGATATCTTCAGGTTCATCCTAACTTTAGAGGTGTAAGGAAGGAAGTATGTCTAGAAAGGTATATGGAAGAGGAGGAATGAATGCACAGGTCCTGTGTGAACCATGGAGGTTGGGACCCCCCCTCCCCCACTAATAAAAATCTTCATTCAAAAACTACATTTTCTGTTTACTCTGTTATCTTTGACTAACATTAAAATTAGCTTGATGATCTGAAACATTTAAGTGTGACTAACATGCAAAAGAAGTAAAACACTTTTTCACACAGCTGTATATACAGATAGATAGATAGATAGATAGATAGATAGATAGATAGATAGATAGATAGATAGATAGATAGATAGATAGATAGATAGATAGATAGATGGCTCCAGCAATCCCATGACCCTGAACTGGATAAGCAGTATAGAAAATGAATTATATAGATATAAATACATATTTAGACTGTCCAGTAAAGACTGTACAGGAGAAAAAAAAACTTGAACTGACCAGTAAGATGTCATTTATTTTTTCAAATTAATTGAAACACATCGGCCCAATTCCAATTCCTATTTTCATATACCACTACCCCTTCACATGAACGTGCAAAACAAAGTGTCAGGGCCAAGAGCGAGGGTGAAGGGGGATGTAGGATTCACCCATAATTTGTTGGGTAGACGGGTGTTAGTTTAGAGCCCGGCTGCTAATATAGAACAACTGGAGATGTTGGAGTGGCTGGGGGATGGTTTGTTTTTGGACTTAGCTGTTCTTTCCTTGTAATTTCAACCATTTCATCTCTGTTTTACACATTACTGGTCTAGAGCCTCGTCAGTCTACCTGCTGTAGTTTTCATCTCATCATTTATTCATAAAAACCATCTCCATTTTCTTCGCCCATCGGTCACAGCTGACACTGATCCGAGCTTGCTGGTTCATCAGATCTTCCAGGTGTTTCTCCAGGTGGTCTGAAGCATCCACAGTGTCCTCAAAGTCCCGCAGCAGGACCCTGTTCCCCAGGAGTCCACAACGCTCCTTCAGTTTCACATTGTCTCTCTGCAGGCTGTTTCGGGCCTGCCTGGTCCGGGTCAGGAGGTCCCTCTTCCTGGCCACCATGACCTCCACCTCGGCCAGCTGCTCCCGCTTGGCCTGGACCTCCGTCTGGCTATAGCAGAGCTTCTCCTTTACATTTGACAAGACCTGATAGCAGCAAAAAACCCACGTTGACACTATTACTGATGAATTGTTTATTTAGGAATACAGATCCAGAAATACAGTGGCCCAGTAGGGTCACAATTAAACAAAAGCCACAATATGACACAACTAACCACAACACTACAAACTTAACCGCAACACTACAAAATAAGCCACAATACAATTAACCACTAATGGTGTTGCAGTTAAGTGTGTTGTGTTGCAGTTAATTACAGTGTGTTGTGGTTAATTGCGTTGTGTTGCGGTTAATTGCCGTTAACCTTATCCACCCTCTACGACCTTATGGGTTGTTTAAGGTCCTCCGGTTCTCCTGTGGACGCTCTCCCTCCACGTCTGTTTAAAGAGCTCATTTATACACTGGGACCGGTTGTTCTTCACATTGTAAATGGCAGTATGTCCTCAGGTGTTGTCCTTCATGGTTTTAAATATGCAGTGGTTTCCCCCTTACTCAAGAAACCCGGTCTTGATCCCTCCGTGTTGTCCAATTTCAGACCCATCTCTCGACTCCCATTTGTCTCAAAGATCCTGGAGAAAGCTGTGTATCTCCAGTTGATGGAGTTTCTAACAGCTAATGGTGTTTTTGAGCCTTTTCAATCAGGTTTTAGACCTCTGCACAGTACAGAAACAGCCCTTTTGAAGGTTTTTTTTTTTTTAATGATATTCTTTTAGCAGCAGATTCTGGCAGCCATGTTGTTCTGGTCTTACTGGATTTAACTGCAGCTTTCGACACAATCGATCACACCACTCTGCTGACACGCCTGGAGCACTGGGTAGGCATAAAAGGCGTGGCACTGGAGTGGTTTAGGTCATACCTTTCCGATAGGACATTTTCCGTCCGCTACGGTCAGTGCCAATCTCCCCCTGCTTTGTTATCCTGTGGTGTCCCCCAAGGGTCCATTCTGGGGCCTCTGCTCTTCTCCCTCTATCTGCTCCCCCTGGGGCAAATCTTCAGGAAACATAAATGTTCATTCCATCTGTATGACGACGACACTCAGGTCTACGTCCCGTTAAAACACAACAATCCCTCTGCATTAGCAGGTCTGCTAGCCTGTCTCGAGGATGTCAAAATCTGGATGTCTCTCAACTTTCTACACTTTAATGAAAATAAAACCGAGGTCATCGTCTTCAACCCCACTGCTCTCAAGCCGTTATCTGTTGATCTAGGTTCTCTGTCCGGTCAATTACATACTGTGGTCACAAATCTTGGTGTTCAGATGGACAACTTCTTGAATCTAGATAAACAGATAAAAGCCACTGTTAAGGCCAGCTTTTTTCATCTGAGGCGTTTAGCAAAGGCTAAACATTTTTTAGCCCGGTGCGACCTGGAGACAGTCATCCATGCTTTCATAACCAGCCGGATTGATTATTGCAACGCACTCCTCTTTGGCGTTTCTCAGAAACACCTGTCTCGCCTCCAGTTGGTCCAAAATGCTGCAGCACAGCTGCTGACGGACACCAGGAAGAGAGAGCACATCTCCCCCGTCCTGGCCTTTCTTCACTGGTTGCCTGTAACTTTTAGGGTTCAGTTTAAGATTCTTTTATATGTTTTTAAATCTTTAAATGCCCTAGCCCCCTCCTATCTCTCGGAGCTTCTCCATCCTCATGTTCCCACTCGCACTCTTCGGTCAGCTGAGTTGCTGCTGTTGGATGTACCGAGGTCTCGACGGAAGATGTGGGGGGATAGAGTATTTTCTGTGGCAGGCCCAAAGTTGTGGAACTCGCTGCCATTGCACATCAGACAGGCCTCGTCTCTGGCAGTTTTTAAATCCCTTCTTAAAACTCATCTGTTTGCCCTGGCGTTCCATCCTTCATGAGCCATTTTTTCTAATTTTGTCTGTTGTTTAAAGTCTTATTTTTTCTGATATTTATACTGATTTTATTGTTCATTGTGTTGATTTGTTTTTATGTCTAACATTTGTTTTAATGTTCTCACTGTGAGATTCAATTTCTGTTATACTTCTGTTCAGCGCTTTGTTATCGGTAGCTGCTGTGTTTAAAGCGCTATACAAATAAAGTTGACTTGACTTGACTTGACTTAATTGTGTTGTGTTGCAGTTAAGTGTGTTGTGTTGCAGTTAATTACGGTGTGTTGTGGTTAATTTTGTAATGTTGTGGCGAATTGTGTTGTGTTGTGGCTGTTTTGTTGTGACCCTTCAGGGCCACCGTAGAAATGAGATTTAACTCGTCTACACACCTCCAAGCAGACGCCGATCTTCCTCTGCAGCTTGAGCGATTCCTCGCTTTCCTTTTCAGCCAGTTGTCTCTGCTTCAGCCTCTTGGCCTGGAGCTGCTCAAAGTGGATCTGCAGGGGGTCCCGGTCATGTTCCTCCCCTTGTCGGAGCTCTGCTTCCAGCCTGCCAATCTTAAACATCAGCTTGAAATACTTGAGGCGCATCTTAATCAGCTCATCCTGCCGAAGCTGCTCTGCTTTCAGGACCGCCTCCACTTTGTCCTGAGCTGCTTCTTTACCCAGACGGCGGCTCAGCGCGGTCACAGCTGCATCCCGCTTCAGCTCCACCAGCGCTCGCCACTCAGTCTCCACCTGTGGACACAGACGAGAATAAAATAGTCGCTTCCAGGCTTTCAAGTTGTGTTGTGGTTGAATTTATTTGTGCTCCTGTTTGCACACAGTGCTGTAAGCAGTGTAAACAGAGTTCAGTATGCATGTCCATGGCAGTATGAGCGGATCCTTTGTGCTGTGTTTTTCCCTACAGATATTAAGAACCCCGAAAGTTCGTCCAAACCGTTGCAGAAGTACAATGAAGCATCTTTTGTGTAGATTAAAAGTCAGCACTTCGCTTCAAACAGCCAAGTTAAAAACTAACGACCAAGCCAGAAATTGGAAGTAATCCTGGACTCAGACCTGAATTTCAGCATCACATAAGACTGTTGTGAAGTCATTCTTTTATCATTTAAAGAACATGTCGAGGACGCAATAGTGTGTGGAATTCGATTGGATAGAACAGATTGATAGATTGATAGAACTCCACCAGATCCATGCGCATGCGTAAAATCTACCTCAGATCCGCTGGGTTTGTGTACATTGTTGTTTTTTCCTGTTTGTGTGTGAAGTCAATGCACATGCAATGTGAGCATGGCGTTAGCAGGTCCACCATCATTTTTGTGTTTTGGACCGTGCAGTCGAGAACGCAACAGCGTCGCGTCTTCAGGAATTCCACTTTGGAACGAGCCTTCAGAATTTTGTGTCCTCGGGGCCGTTCACACGAGGACGATTGCGGGTAAAAATGGCAAAATATTTAATCGGAAGTGCCTTTTTATCTTTGCGTCTTTAACCCAGAACTGTTGCCGTGTGAACGAAAGGAACTTACGATTAAATATTTTGCCATTTTTACCCGCAATCGTCCTCGTGTGAACGGCTCCGAAGACACAAAATTCTGAAGACTCATTCCAAAGTGGAATTCCTAAATACGCGACACTGTTGCGTTCTCGTCTGCATGATCCAAAACACACAAATGATGGTGGGCCTGCTCACGCCATGGTCATGTCGCACACGCATTATCACACACACAAACAACAATGTCAACCCAGCGGATTTATGGTAGATTACGTATGCGCACGGACATGGTGGAGTTCTATCACAGCACCACCTAACGGCCTGGCGTGCAGATGCAATTGAATTCCACACACTCTTGCGTCCTCGCATGCACGCAGATTTCTTCATGACAGCGTTCGTGTAGACGCGGATGAAAAGATGAAGGTGAGACGCCACTTTCGCGTTTTCTCCTCTGATCGTCGCCGTGAGAACGCAGCCTCAGTTTACGAAGCACTGAATGGCTTAGAGCCGAACACTGGTTTGATTCAAATCAGACGGATCTAACAGCCTATCAAGCTCTTCACACAGTGCCTCATTGATCTGAATCAGGTGTGCAGGAGCAAAGAGACATGGACGACCTGCAGGATGAGGGCCAAGGTTCCCACCACTGGTTTAGAGGCAGTCCATTCAGGATCTGCCAGATCCCTCAGGCCATTGGGGTCAAGTCTACTTTCTGTTCCCAGAGTCAGAACTAAACATGGAGGTAATTTTCAGTTTTTATGCTCCTCACATGAGGAACAAACGCCCCCAAAAACTACAGGTCTGATGAAACTCTCAGCTGCTTTAAATTAAGGTTAAAAACTTTCTGATTTGACGCTTATAAAAAAAAAAAAAAAATCAAAACAGCTGTTAATTATTTTGTTTTATTTCTTGTAGGGATGCACAATATAGTCGGCCCCCTATCTGTATCGGCCTATATCGGCCTTAAAACGGAGTATCGGACATCGGCATTTAAACGATCAGGTTGCTGTTTCTAAAGTCTAAAAAAACCCATAAACTTCTTCAAAAACTTATTTTTTACAGACTTTAAAACTTCTAAAGACAGTTTCTTTAAGGATGTTCTGTATGAACAGAGTTTATACATGGTCATTTGTGTAAATAACCAAATATCCCCTGTTTTTTGGGTGTTTTTTTTTCTCCGTCAGGGAGAATAAAATCCAGGTGGTTGTAGGATTTAACGCACGTATCTTAATAGTTTTGATGAACAACTGTCATTAAGTTTGACTTGTTATACACAAGTTGAGGTATTCTTTACATTTTGCACAAGGAATGAATATTGCATAATTTATTTTTCTGCTTTAATATCGGTATCGATATCGGTTATCGGCCACATAAGTTTTAAAATATTGGCATATCAGATATCGGCCAAAATTCCAATATCGTGCATCACTCATTTCTTGTTTTTGATTTTGGGCTGCACGTGGCGTGGTGGTTACTGCAACCTCACAGTAAGAGGGTCGCTAGTTTGAGTCCCGGCCGGGGAGGAGAACAATTCCAACTGTGGTCTTCCTGTGTGGGTTTGCATGTTCTCCCCGTGTATGTGTGGGTTCTTTCCAGGTACTCCGGCTTCCTCCCCTTCGTCCACACACATGCATGTTAGGTTAATTGGTTATTCTAAATTGCCCCTAAGTATGAATGTGAGTGTGAATGGTTGTCTGTCTCTCTGTGTTGGTCCTGCGACAGACTGGTGACGTGTCCAGGGTGTACCCGCCTCTCGCCTGATAATAGTTGAAATAGACTCCAGCAACCCCCGAGACCCTGAACGGGATAAGTGGCACAGAAAATGGCTGAATTTGAATTGATTTTTCTGATTTTTTTTAATTTCTTTTGAAAGATTGTTTTCTTCTGCACCCTGCTGTGATGCTTTTTGGTGTTTTTTGTAAAACAGCTTAAATTGTCCTGTTCATGAAATGTGCTGCATAAATAAAGTTGCCTTGCCTGTGGTCACTACATGGCACATGCAGCCAAAAATTTGTGAGCGTGACTAGTGTTTCTCTGGTCCAGATGTAGGATGGTTTTAGAGGGCAGTGTAAATTCTGACACCTGCTGGACCTACGGTGGATCACATGAAGACTGCTGGAAGGAACCAAAATTCTCAAGCTAATAAACTGAATTTTGAGAATCGTTCCATAAAACTTACTCAGTTTTTTGCAGCCTAGAATCACTTAAACGCTGTACCCCAGACTCTGAAACCATTTTTTTAATTGAAGTGCTTTTTACTGATATTCGGTTCCAGTGTCTTTTTAAATTTACTATTACTAGTTGAAACGGTTTCTTTAATATATATATATTTGGAATTTGTAACATTTATACTCTTTATGTAATTCTTCTCTATTACTTAACTGTGCTCTGTATTATTATTATTATTATTATTATTAATAATAATAATAATAATAATAATAATAATAATAATAATAATAATAATAATGCTAATTTATGCATTGTGCTAAGGGCACATTGTTAGTTTAATCCAAAAATGTAGAAGTGCATATCATACAAGAGTACATTTTCATTTACATTTATTTGTACAATCAAGTGCATTTAAAAAATACTTTCCTTGTAGAAAATCTTGAACCTAATATTCCTTGAGAAAAACACATTTTTATTTTCTCAAGGAATATTCGGTTACATCTTTATATATCACATTTGATCTCACACACACACACACACACAGACACATATATATATATATTTCAAATGTTTTATGTATTTTATATTATTATTATATAAATTTATTTTAATTTTATTATATTACTCTTTTGTGAAAATTAATTTTCGATGTATTTATTTTACATATTTAAACTTTATATTTTTACTTTTTAACACATGCATTCCAACATAGATCACAATGGATGTACAAAATCATAAAACATATAATCACAGGTATCTAAAACTTAAAAATACAGTTTTTCAAATCGTGGTTAGTTATTTGTAATGAGCTAAAGCTTATTTTAAATGTACATATGTGTTCATTTCCACATATGTGTAGTAATCCTGCCCACCAGGAAGAATTCACCTCATAATACAAACTGAATGGGTTACAATACACAGTATGCACAACTCCAGCTCTGTTGTTTCCTGTTTTTTTTTTTAATCAGTTTGTCCAATAATGGAAGAGAGGAAACATAAGAGCTGGCTTAAGTTCAGGAGGAGTTGTGCATGTAGCCCATTCAGACCTATTTAGTAAGAAAAAAATGGAAAGTTATCACCCAACCTTGGAGATGTTTAGATTTAAACCTAAGAAAATGCAACCTCACGTTTACAAATTAGGAATTACTTTTATTTGCATTTCTATTTGTTTCTTTATTATATTGTTTTATTACCCTGCTGTAATGCTTTTAATGTTTTATATAAAGCCATTTGAATTGTTCTGTACATGAAATGTGTTGTAAAGATAAACTTGCCTCATTAAAAAATGTAATAAGTATGCATTTATGCAATTTTTGTAATTGTAATTATGAAGCACAGAATTAAAAATCAACAGCCATCTTATTAAAGGGATGTTAGAGATGCTTTAGTTTCTAACCATGTGCTTAAATAAAGCCCAATTTCCTTCTCATGATCCAGGTTTATTGCAAAGCCACCAACCCTGTCCAGCTCCTCCTGGCACTGTGACCTCAGCTCTTCCACCTGCTGCTGAGCTGACTCTGAATCAGCAGCGAGTTGCTGCCTCAGATCAGTCAGGACACTGATGCACCTCTTATACTCCTGCAGCTGCTCCGTCTCTGGCTTCCCCCTCTCCGGCTGGCTGTCATCTCTGGCTCTCTTGCTGAGGTACTCTGCCAGCTTCATCTGCAGCTGCCTGTTCAGCTGGCTGGCTTCATCTCTCTCCTCACACAGCTCCTGGTGGAGCTGCATGGACTCTCCATAGCGGATGTCTTCTTCATCTGCATCTGCAGCAGTGGCCTCTCTTTGCCTCCCATGTGCAGGACTGGGGGTGTCAAGATTTAACCTTGAAGGTTTATCGTCATCACTGCTGTCTATCTCAAAAACAACACTTCCATCACGTGACAGAGGTTCATTAACTTCTTTTATCTTCATGTCCAAGTCTTCTTCGTGATGTGACACATTTTCTTCTTCTTCGTTTCCATTAACAGATTTATCCTCCTCTAATGTCTCCTTCTTGGTATCATTTATGTTGTTTTCTTCATGCTGTGGCTCTCTGTCCATTTTAATCAAAATTATGATAAAAATTAAAAGTATTCCTAAAGAAATAATCAATTTATCTTGAGCTAAAAGGCTCGCGCACTTCTGTAGTCAAGCAAACTCTTCGTTTAGCTTCCGTTGTCTTGGAAACTGGCTACAGGAGCCAATCACGAGCGCTCTGCCCCCCATTTTTCATGAATATTAACAAGCAGGATGTGTGCGACTCGCGCTCCGAGGCTCGCCGTGCGCAGGCGCGAACTTCTGCCTCTCACAACAAGAAGCAGGAGCCAGGCAAGATGGCCGACCTGGGGAAGAAGTACTGCGTTAACTGCCTTGCAGATGTTACGAATCTGCGGCTTCGCTGCACCGAGTGCCCCGATATCGAGCTGTGCCCGGAGTGCTTCTCAGCGGGCGCGGAAATCGGGAATCACCGGAGATGGCACGGCTACCAGCAGGTCGACGGCGGTCGCTTCTCTCTCTGGGGTCCCGAGGCTGAGGGAGGATGGACTAGCAGGGAAGAGCAGTCGCTTCTCGATGCCATCGAGCAATATGGATTTGGAAACTGGGTACAACACTTTATTTAGTTACTTAACTTACCCGTGTGTCTAATTTAAGCTTAGTTTAACTGTTGTGTGTGAAGAGGAAAATAATATGTCATTAGATAACAGTATGTTAGCAACATCAGAGACTTCATGAGAGAAAATGACAGTTAAACTGCTTTCACACAGTCGGAAAAGTTGGACAACAAAACATTTAAAACCAGTAGAAAACTGTTGTTTTTTTTTTTTTAAATGACAAAACCAAGAGAAAAGACCCAGGAGTCAGGAGTTTAAATTGATCGAGTATTAAGGAAAAGAGGCGACATTGCAGTGATGGATTATCACCAGTCATAACTAAACTCAATTCAAGCGGTAAAAAGTAGGGATGCACGATATTGAAATTTTGGCCGATATCCGATATGCCGATATTTTAAAACTCATGTACTGATTACCAGTACTGATGCTGATGTCAAAGCTGAAAAAAATAAGCAGTCATTGCAAATAGCAGTTTTGTTTTCCGTGTCTGACACTTTGAAAAATAGGGGTGGGAAAAAATATTGATACACTGAAATATCGTGATATTTTCGTATGCCGACATCAAATCGATATTTAAAAATATGGTTTTAATCTAATCTACTTACAAAATCTTTTGAGATTTCATCGTTCTTTTACAAATTCTCGCAATATTTTGTGAATTCTCGTGGGATTTCTTTGGTAAAATAGATAAATACTGCGTTTTTAAATGTCATATCAGCATATGAAAGTATCATGAAATTTTCGTGAATTCTCGATTTTGAATTTTTGATTGATTTTTTTAAAAAGAATGATGAAATATAACTTCTTTTTTTTTTTTGTAAAAAAATATCAGTGCCACGTTTTTGAATGTCAATATGATATCAGCATATGAAAATATGATTTTTCAGTGTATCAATATTTTTTCCCACCCCTGGTCTTTAGAAGTTTTAAGTCTGTAAAAAAGAAGTTTTTGAAGAAAGCTTTTGTTTTTTAAGACTTAAAAAACAGCAAGCTGGTTGTTTGAATATTGTATAAATATCGGTGGGGTGACCAATGTCCGATGTTCAGTTTTAAGGCCGATATAGACCGATACCGATAGGGGGCCGATTATATTGTGCATCCCTAGTAAAAAGGAAATATAGACAATAATAAGACGTTAAATTCGTCTTGTAATGGCTCAGTTTTACTTAGTCTACATCTAAGTACATTTCATAGTACTATATTTTACGTTGGATGTTTCTTACATATAATTAAATTCAAATTCAGTGCATTTATTAGCTTCATGAGAGCCAGATCATACACAGCCAAAACAGCTTGGAACGTCCTCATATTGGTTATATTCAGCTCTGGGATGACATCATTCCTCAACCAGGAGTTGTTGAAGGTCAACCAGGGTGGATGTGTTGGCGTGAACCGAACGACCAAGCTGATCCCAGAAGTCCTCCGTTGGATTGGGACTGGACCAGTAGCAGGTCTTTCCATCCTCCCCATTCCCAGACTCTGGTGGTACTCAGTGATCATCCACAGTGATGTCATCCTTACTAGTTGTACCTCATTGTAACGGTAACTAATTAGGTTTTCCAGCAACGCTAACTGGTGTTATGAATCACATTTCCTTACTTTTTGTGCCAAGTTATAAGAAATTACATTAGAAAATAAGTATTTAAAGTGATAATTGGCAACCATCAAAGAAAAGAATGATTATGCTAAAAAAAAAAAAAACAACTTGTCTTGCACCTAATTATTTAACCCACACAGACATTAATTTGCATCTAAAATAAATCCCACCCCCCATCCTGAGCATGCACAGGACAGCGCCCTTTACCTAGATAGAAAAAACCCTCCCGCAGAATGAGGGAGGGTGCCAGTCTCCCTCAGTTGGGGGTGCAGAGAACAGGTAAAGATGGTCCGCAAGCGCTATAACTCTGAGCCAGGGAGACCCGCTGAGAAAGAAAGAAACAGAAGTTAATGACAACAACACTGTTGTATAAGGAATAGAAAAATCTAGAGGTGCACGATAATTATTGTCCGATAAGTCTGATATCATGACAACTTGCCCCAATGTTAAATATATTCAGGAGCACAGATGGGATTTTTTAAACTGGGGGGCACCAAATGATTTCAAATCAATAAGTTGTTTTTATGTAATTTGGGTTTTAACCCAGAAAGAAAACTTTTTCTTTCTTTCTGTGTTTCTTTTGTAAGATCGGACATGCAGAATTCTCGCTGAGATATTGCGATTGGGGGAAAGAAAGCTGCAGCTTCAGAGGGGAGCCCCCAAAGCTGCTTCCAAACCACTTTCCCTTCTTATTTTAGACACGAGCTACCCCCCCACAGTTGGAATTTTTCATTTGGTGTTATTTGGTATGTACAGTCTTCAAAATTATTCATGCCCTCGAATTAAAGAAAAGGCTAAATTCACAATAGTAATTCAAATAAGAAGAAACTAATCATAAATAAAAAATTTAAAAATGATAATTTAGTAAATAAAGTATTGCTTTTGAATTTTGGTTGGAGATGATAATTAAAAAAACATTTCTTTCTTTAATTGGAGGGAATGAATAATTTTGAGGACGACTGCTGAAACGGTGCTGATAGAATGAAATCTCGCAAGATTTCTGAAAACCGCTACCAATATTTTCCGATGTCACATTTTAAAGCTGATAATATTGGATATTCCTTGTTGATTTTGTTGTAGTTGTTGCTTAGCAACCCTCTGATGTGTTCTCTTTCAGGAGGACATGGCTGCTCATGTTGGAGCGTCTCGAACTCCTCAGGAGGTCATGGAGCATTACGTCACCATGTATATCCATGGCAACCTCGGCAAAGCTTGCATTCCCGACAATATTCCAAACCGGGTGACCGACCACACCTGTCCGAGCGGGGGCCCCCTGTCGCCCAGCCTCACCACCCCCCTCCCGCCGCTGGACATAAGCCTGGTGGAGCAGCAGCAGCTCGGCTACATGCCGCTGCGGGACGACTATGAAATCGAGTACGACCAGGACGCGGAGAAGCTCATCAGCGGGCTGTCTGTCAACTACGACGACGAAGATGTGGAAATCGAGATGAAGCGCGCCCACGTCGACATGTACGTGCGCAAGCTCAGGGAGCGCCAGCGGCGTAAGAACATCGCCCGGGACTACAACCTGGTCCCGGTGTTCCTCGGCAGAGACAAGAAGGACAAGGAGAAGGACAAACCCGGAGGTTTGGGAGTCGTGGGCGCTTCTGTCACTGCGGGCGGAGCGGGTGGCGGCGGCGGCGCCATCGGATCGGGCTCCACGACAGCGGCGGGATCGGGCCCCATTCCAAATACGTCCAAAAGAAAGATCACCAAGGAGGAGAAGGAGCAGAGGGTGCGGCTGCGCGCGCTCTGCCAGTTCATGGCGCATCGGGAATTTGAGGAGTTTTTCGAGAACATGCATAAAGAGCGAATGCTGAGGATCAAGGTGCGCGAGCTGCAGCGCTACCGCCGCAACGGCATCGCGCGGCTGGAGGAGTCCGCCGAGTACGAGGCCGCGCGCCACAAGCGGGAAAAACGCAAGGAGAACAAAAGCGTGGTCAACTCCAAGCGCGGCAGCTCGGGAGGGGGCGGGCTCGGCTCTGGGATGGGACTGGGAGGCGGAGCTGGGGGGGGGGGAGGCGGCGTCGCCGGGGGCTCGGGGTTGGAGGTGGGATCAAAGAAGAAGGTAAAGATGGGGGAGTTCGCCGCCATCGAGAATCTGACGGGCTTCGAGCTGCTGTCGGACCGCGAGAAGGTTCTGTGCAACTCTCTGAACCTGAGCCCCACCCGCTACCTGACTGTCAAAACCATCATCATCAAAGACCACCTGCAGAAACGGCAAGGCATCCCCGCCAAGAGCCGGCTGCCCAGCTACCTGGACAAGGTCCTGAAGAAGCGCATCCTCAGCTTCCTCACGGAGAGCGGCTGGATATCCAGAGACGCCTCGTAGCCGTGCGTTCCGGTCGGGAATCATAAGCTGACTGCTGGTAGCCGATCAGCTTTCCGCTCCGGACAACTACTGGCTCTCAACCTCGATTTTTTTAGTTTCTTTTCAGGGTTGACTTTGTGAATATGTACACTGCAAAGAAAAGACATGACCCA
Source organism: Atherinomorus stipes (assembly GCA_023101725.1). Lineage (NCBI taxonomy): Eukaryota > Metazoa > Chordata > Actinopteri > Atheriniformes > Atherinidae > Atherinomorus > Atherinomorus stipes. The sequence continues at coordinate 40,170 of JALJCO010002603.1, forward strand.
CTGGAGAAAAAAAGGAAGTATATTTTCATACACAGTCTAGAAACAAATCAAAGCCTCTATTTTTGCATTTGAAAGGGACAAAAGGGGGTGCAACTGCTTTCCACTGCTGTCAACAATAATTCAACGTTATAATGTTTGCATGAATTACCAGCTGCAGAGTCGTGAATATGCTTCCTCAAAAATCTCTCTTTAGGAATAGTCCTAGAACTCCAGTCCTCCAGAGATGTTGGTGTTTCTCTGCAACACCAGATTCAGTAACGTGGCCCCCCCCAACAGCTTGTCCAGTTCTGTACCAACAACCCGTTACTCTGAATCAGGTGTGTTGAAGCAGGGAAACATCTAAAACCTGCTGGACAGGAGCTGGAAATCCCACTGCTAAAGCTATTTCATGCTGGAAAAATGTCTAACGGGGTGTTTTTGAGTGAATGTTTTACAATGGACGGGCAACAAAGAGTGTACACTGTGATCCCCCCCCCCCCCCCCCCCCCCCCCCCCCCCCCCCCCACACACACACACACACACACACACACACACACACACACACACACGGGTTCTAAATGATCAGATTTAGTGTTTAAGGCTGAAGCTAAAGCTAAACGCAGGAACTTTCAAGCTAAAGGTGGCTAAAAACCAGTTTCAGTGTGGATTGGCTGAGTATGGAGGCCGATTTCCACCACTGATGGGGAAAAAATAACAAGCTGTATATCATAATTGTGATTGGCTATCTCATTATTATGAGATTCTATCTCATTTTTATGAGATAGAATCTCTAAATAATGATAAAGCCAAGTCATAATTATGAGATGGCTAAGTTATAATTATGAGGTACTATCTCATAAATTATCTCATAATCATTTGTATGAGATACTAATTCATAGAAATGAGATGGCTAAGTCATAATTATGTTATTTTTTCATCGGAGTGGTGGAAATGGGCTTCCATAGCTTAGCATAGATTACAGGGGGCTTTGGTTAACCGATCAGCTCAGCTAATTATATCCACCGGTTTCAGTTTATCATCAAAATATCAGCACTTAAATGTACGTTGGTTAATTGGGAGCCGAAGTCACACCCATCTACTTCCGCTCCATGGGACCCAGGAATATATGAACGGGAGTCAATGGGGCGTAAATGATTGTCTTCTGGTCCCAGTCGTTCTCTGTCCTTGAAACGGCCTCATGTAAATCCTGAAATCACTTTTTTTTTTTTTTTTTTTTTTTTTTTATGGTATTTTATTTTTTCTTTGCACAAAATCTTTTAAATTTAAATCCACCTCCAACATATCTGGAATCCAGAACGACTGGGACCAGGAGGTAATTATTTTCTCCCCATTGACTTCCATTCGTGTTTTTCATGTCCATGGGGCTCATCAGAAGGGACGCGACTTCGACTCCCCATAAGTTGGAAATTTCTTGAGAAAAGCCAAAGAATGAACTAAACGTTGGTGACATCAGTGTCCACTAGAGGGTGCTGCTGAGTTTATTCTAGCAGAAATTTAAAAGAAAGGGATTTCTTTTTTCCAAAATAGGTGTAGGAAACTAATTCAAATCCAGATTTTAATCAGTTGCCCTTTGCTCCATGAAGCTAATTAGTAAGTTTAACCTTAAACCTTAACTTTATATATATATATATATATAATACAGCACAGCTTCTTGTATAATACTTTAAAAATACTCATAAAAGCTGAATGTTTGCTTTCTCTTTTGCAACTCTAGGTTCCCTGATAGTGTTAAACCAGAAAAGTCTGTTATTTTTCTTTTTTTTTTTTTTTTTTACAGAAATTGAACAGCTTTATCATTTAAATTAATTTCCTGCTTTTTATGGGTTTTTTGCAAGCTGAGCTGAGCAGAAGCCATCATGCTGTTGAAATGCAAGAGGGTTCATGACTTCAGCCACTGTCGAAATTAGAGTACTGAAACATAAAAAAGGAAGTAACGCTCGAATGTAAGCCAATGCCTCGTGTTTGAAATGAAACATTTAGGGGTTCAAATGCAAGTTTTTTTTATTGCATTAGCTCTGCAGGGGTCACTTGTTGATTTTCTTTGTGTTATTGTCCATCATGACGCTTAAATCATCTTTAATGCATCAGTGTTTCCATTAAAGGATCTTTAGCCCTGTTAAACTGAGACGCACGATAAAAACAAACTACAGCCATAAAAATAACATTTGGAGGATCAATTGTAATGAATCCAGGGCAGAAATGAGGCTCCAACAAGTGCACTTTTCCTCCTGCATGTGGGTTACAATGACTGAGCTTTATAAAGACCTGAATAATATCAATGTTCATGACTGGATGGGATTAAAACTTCATAATGATGATTAGCATTTATCCATTCGTCAACCAGTTTCTCTGGTTGCGCCTGGACTCGTCCTCAGACTTAAATAAACCAAGTTTTTAGTAGGGATGCACGATATAATCAGCCCCTTTTTGGTATCGGCCTATATCGGCCTTAAAACTAACTATCGGACATCGGCCACCCCACCGATATTTAACCGATCAGGCTGCTGTTTCTAAAGTAAAAAAAAAAAAAAAAAAAAACTGTAAAGACTTTAAAACTTCTAAATACGATTTCTCCTTGGATGTTCTGTATGAACAGTTTATAGACGGTCAGTTGTGTAAATAACCAAATAATAGGGCTGGTAAAAAAAAATATCAATACACTGCAACAGTGTGATATTTTCAAACGCAGATATTGATCCATTTTACCTACAAATTCTCGCTAGATTTCATCGTTCTCTTATGAAATCTAGTGAGATTTCACGAAAACTCGCGGGATTTCATAAATGAACGAAAAAAATCTTGTGAGATTCCGTTAGTGTAATAGATCGACACTGCGTTTTTTGATATCCATATGATATCAGCATATGAAAATATCGCGATACTTCACTGAATTAGTATTTTTTTCCCACCCCTACCAAATATCCCCTGTTTTGGAAAATCCAGTTGGTTCTAGGATATAATGCAAATATCCTGCTAGTTTTGTTGGAACAACTGATTAAGTTTTACTTGTTATACACAAGTTGAGGTATTTTTCTAATTTTGCACAAGGAATGAAAATTACATTGTTTATTTTTCAGCTTTAATATCGGTATTGATATTGGTTATGAGTTTTAAAAATATCGGCATCTTGGATATCGGCTAAAATTCCAGTATTGTGCGTCCCTAGTTTTTAGTCATTTTTCCATCTGATGTTCCTGAAAAACAGTTTTCCAGACCAGTTTAAGGAGCTGAAAACATGTTCTGACCGACTTTGGGTGAGTTTGTGGGTTTTTTGGATGCTGATTGCATCTCTGAAAGTCGACTAATTCCCATCACTGTTAAAGAATGTCCATGAAGGCGGTGCTTGCTTCCATCTGATGATAAAAACCGTAGTTGAAGCTATTTGAGTGTATTTTTCCAGTGGCATCTCGTTTGCTTGTTCCAGGTTGCCTCCATAAAAACGTATTTTCTTCCCGGCTGGACAGAGTGGGAAAATATTTTTCATAAAGAGGATTTTTTTGCTTTTTTTGCTTTTGTCACCAAATGTAAATAATTTTGTGAGATCAGTTTTGGGGGGGAAAGTATAATTAGTGACTCGTGACATGTACAGTATTTTGTGTTGAAATTTTTATAGCTTTTGTAATAAAACAATTTTTGATTGCAGAGAAGCATTTGCAGGCATGCTGTTGAGTTTTTTATTTTCTTACTGCTGTTTTGCTTCTTTACTGCTTTGTTGTTGTACAAAAAGTCTGTATGGAGATGTATTAAAAAGTGCAAATACTTTATAAGTACAAATAGTCCCGTGCCTTTTCTTGTAGTTTTTAAGATTTTTGGTGGAGGAACGAACGTCTTGGCTGTCAGTCTCAAAGAGAGGGTTTGTAACTGGTTGGGTCTGAACGGCTACACCAGATCTGCATATTAATGAAGTTGCACAGTTACAAGGTTTTCTTTCATGATTTTATTTTTTATTTAACCTGTATTTATACACGTCCCATTCAGACATGCAGGCTCATTTACAAAAGAAACAGGTCCTGGACAGAACGTATTGTACAATTAAAAAGTATAAATTAGAGTTCATTCAAAGGTAAAAAATAAGGTTATATGTGCAGAAAAAACTTAAATGAGCTGCTGCTGCCGAGGAAACAAGATTCAAGAAGTGGATCACGTGGAAATATTGATTTGTGAACGTAGAAAATCTGAACCACGAGTGAATGTTTTTAACAAAACCTCAGTAGTTTTTTAAAAGCTTCAAATATAAAAGCAGGATTTGTGCAGTCATCTGGGTCTATTTTACATGTTTAATGCTAACGGTGGCAGATATTGCACTCACAGGAGACTCATTCATTCACATAGTTACAGCAAAATATGAATTAAAAAAAAAAAAGTAAACTAATTCCTGCACCCTCAGACCCCTGATTTCCAACTTTAATCCAGTACTATTTTATTTATAAAGCACTTAAAAAACAACTGTGACGGCCACAGGCCGTCTTCCTGTGTTTTCCTGCTCCTGCCTTTTCTTGCTTGTTGCAGATCCTCCTTGATTCAGATCCTCCTGGAGGGCCTGCCCTTCTTACCTCGTTAGAGGATTGGCTTCACCTGCTTGGAGGCTTTAAAAGCATGGGGAATCCAAAATGGCTTCTCTCTCTTTTCCTCTTGCCTCTCTCCCTCTCCATCCTGGAAGACAGGTGCCTGCTGGGCTCCTATCTGGGTCCTGGTTTTGGTATGGTTTGGTTGTGTTGAGTTAGTTTAGTCTTGGTTTTCTCTTTACACATAATTTAGTTTAGAACACACAATTCCTCAGCACCCAACACCCTCACTACATTACTGATAGCTGACTTGACACTTAGTTGGTTCTGTTGCTTTTGTTGAATACTTTAATAAATTATTTCCTTATTTACAAACCATCACTGTGGTCCTCCCTTCTTTGTTATGCTCTCCAACGAGCTGGGCATAACAAATGGGGGCTCGTCCGGGATGGACCTTAAATGTGATGGTTTTGAGTAAGTTAAATAGGTAGTTTGGGATTGTTGGCTTCTCTGTTGTCTTGTGTTGTGTAGAGCTGCTGTGCCTCCAGGTGAGACTGTTAGTTGGAGTTCTGCAGTACATAACTATGGGGATGATTGTGGCTGGGTAGCTGTGCTGTTTGCTGTCTGGCTGGAGCATTCTTTGTGTCCCCCGGATAGGCTGTAGCAGCAGCTATTTCACAAGGAGAGTTGCTGATTTTTTGTTTTCAGGGCTGTTTGTTGTTTTTGTGTGGGGTCCGCGCGGGTAGCAGCAGTTGTCTCGGGAGCACCCCGAAGTATTGGCTGAGGCAAGTTGTCTCCCCAGTGCAGACGGTTTACAGGTGCATAAAAACCCCCCGCCAGTACACACATGAAGACTAGGGTTGAGCTAGTTAGCTTTGGGATAGGCAGTTAGGAGGGGCGCTCCGTAATAACTCAATCTCCCTGTAGGTTTGTATTGTGTGACTTGGACTCCTGTATTTGTTTCCTTGGATGTGCTGGCTAGTTGGTGTGACTTTGTTAAACATGGAGACAGAGAGTAGTAATACATTGGTTTTGGAGTTTCTAGAAAGGCCATCTCACAGTACTTTGAACCAGTTTAAAAAGCAGATCTAGTTGATTTGGCAGTTCATCTAGGGTGGTCAAGTCCTGATAAGGTGCCAGGGAAGGCTGAATTAAGGGGTATTGTTGAGGGGCTGGCTGTGTCTGCTGGTCTTTTGGAGTCTGTTCAGGCTCCAGTGGCTTCGAGTCCGGTTGGTTTAAAGCGTGTTGGTGGTGTATTGTCTGTTGAATATCTGCAGTTGGAGCAGGAGAAACTAAAATTAGAAAGGGAGAAGTTACAGCTTGAGTTGGAGAAGGAGAGGATAAGGGCTGAGGTAGCATTGGAGAGAGAGCGAGCTAAGGTTGAGCAGTTAAAGTTGGAACTGCGTATGGAAGGAAAGGCGCGTGAGTCATTGACAGGCAGTGGTAGAGGTGGATCACTTGGTTTTGATGTGGCTGAGAGCCTGCGTCTTATGCCTAAATTCGACGAGAAAGATCCAGACACATTTTTTGCATTGTTTGAACGTGTTGCACAGGCTAGAGGTTGGCCAGATAGTCATAAAACTGTGCTGTTGCAGTGTGTCTTCACAGGTAAGGCCCAGAGAGCTTTTTCTGCCCTTAGTCCTGCGGATAGTAGTGATTATGCTAAGGTTGTAGCAGCAGTCCTAAAAGCATATGAACTAGTTCCTGAAGCATACAGGCAAAAGTTTAGAAGCTGGAGGAAAAGGGATGGGCAGACGCATGTTGAATTTGCCCAGGATATCGGGGCTCATTTCACACGGTGGACATCTGCATCTGAGGTAAAGGACTATGCAGGTCTGTGTGATTTAATTGTGTTGGAACAGTTTAAGAGTTCTCTGCCAGCTCACCTTGCTACTTATATAAACGAGAAGAAGGTGAAGACAGCTTCTGCAGCTGCGGTCCTTGCTGACGAGTATGTTTTGACTCACGCTCGTGGTTTGGTGGCTGGTCATGTCCATAGAGGTCAGCCGAGGGAGAATTTCAAGCTTAGGCCTCGTCTGTCTCCAGGGGTTGCTCTTGAGCCCTCTTATCAGACCGTGAGGCAGGTTCCTGGGACTGATGGAAAATTTGACCCAACTAAGATATGTCATGCATGTAAAAACAAGGGGCACTGGAAAGGGAATGTCCAATCAGTAAAACTGGCCAACAATCAGCTGGTTCTGGTGTGTATGTGAAATCAGCCGGCCTAGTCTCCTCTGCGTCAGGCATTGCTATGGCTGATTTGGATGTTTTTCCCATCAAGCCAACTTCTTCTGAAGTTGATCAGGCATATATACCTTTTGTTTCAGATGGTTATGTGTCTTTGGATGGTGAGCACAGGGTACCCGTGAAGATCCTGCGTGACACAGGGGCTACTGAAAGCTTGATTGTGCGGAGTGTTTTGCCTTTTTCATCTTGTACTGCAACTGGTAAGAAATCACCTGTTCTTGGTGTTGGGTTGGTTCCTCTGTGGGTTCCTTCCCATCGCTTTCATCTCTTCTCTGAACTGGTTTGTGGGGGGGGGGGGGGGGGAAGTGGGAGATGGGTGTCCGTCCACAGCTGCCGATTCAAGGTATAGATGTTATTTTAGGGAATGACTTAGCTGGGGCTAGGGTTTGGAAAGAGGGCCCTCAGCCATTATGTGTTGGTTCACCCTTAGAGGATTCTAAGGACCCAAATGGGTGTGCTAAGCAGTTCCCTGAAGTGTCTCCTTCCTGTGCTGTGACGCGTTCACAGAGTAAGGCTGAATCACAGCATTCTGAACAGGTTCTGGCCTCTCATTTGACAAGTTCTCCGGGTGGTGATGGCTCTGAGAGAAATGAGCCCTTTAGATTTCCTTCTATACCACTGCTGTCCAAAGAAGAGTGCATTAAAGAGCAAGTTGCAGATCCACACTGAAGTCCCTGTTTGAG
>JALJCO010002604.1:0-22969 GCA_023101725.1 Atherinomorus stipes
ACAAATAAAAATGGAAGTGAGGAAACTCAATGGCTCTCATTTATCAAACGATCGTACGACAAAAATCTGTGCGTACGATCATTTCCACGCAAGACTCGGCATTTACCAATTTTGATGTGAGCACAGGATACGATCAAATCTCACGACAGCTCTGAGTTTGTGTACGCAAGTTTGAGTCAGTGAGGGTTTGCAGCGCAGCAGAACATGAAAATATTTATTAACCAAACCGCAAACTGTCATTTAAACATAAGTATTCACATATCAGCACTAAGAATGAACCAATTTGCAAAGAAAAAGGAAAAAAAGGGAATGTAGAATGTATTCCCAAAATTACAAAAATAGCTGTGACTGAATTTATTTCCTCCATTTATCTCAACAAATTATTAAAATCATTAACATATAGTTCTAGGAGACAAGTGCTTTTCACTCTTTGTGCATCTCATCATCCTGCTGGTAAAACTGCCACATAGGAGCGGAGGTAGGCATCAGTACGCACACGCGCAGGTGCCCAGGTGGAGCGCTGCTTCAGGCTGGTGGGCAGGTCGGTGTCAGAGCAGCAGGATGAAACGCTGCTTTAGACTTGGAGAAAATCTACACTACACTCCTGTCCTGTGCAGTGCTGCACATCGCTTGGACCGCTGACGGAGAGTTTTGATGCACAGTCAGAGGAGAAGATGCGCCGGGAGCCGCTCTGCAGCCCCCACTGAGCTATACGGAGGAGACCGGAGCCGATCTGTCATTTCTAATAAGTAATCTATACTTTAAAGTTGTACAAGTTTTCAGTCAGTAGACTGTCCCTTAGCTTTGCTCATGCAAGTCATCTTTCCTCCTGTCCCTATCTACGTCAGGCTCGGATCTGAAGTTTCTTTTTTGGCAGAATCTCTTCTCTCCATGGTTCAACCTCACTGGGTGAAGCCTCATAGTCATGCATGTTTAAGGGGGTATCCGTGGGCGTGACATTTAAATGACGATGGATTTCAGCCGTGGTATTAATCAGGACTCTTTTGTTCGTACGACGAGATTGGTCTGATACGAACGTTTTAATAAATCACATGTGGGTCCAATCGTACGACCATTTTTACGATCAGATGTGCGATCATTTCTACGCTTGCTTGATAAATGAGGGCCATTGTGTTCTTTCTCACAACAAAGAAAATACTTCAGTTATGTTGAAGTTATTATTGTTCTCTCCTAAAGAAATACTTAACCTGAAAATAAATGTAGCCGATAACTTGCCATATATACATGATCTGTGTGATATGTTACATTATGCTCTTATGAATATGAACAAGATTTTTTAAAAATCAGTCAGAAAGGAGCATGCTCCTGGGGTGATGCAACCGCGCAAAATGTGCAAGCTAAAAAAAAAAAAGACCCCTTGAGTTGCACAGTTCCTGCAAGAATCTGATCTAACTTTCACCACTGGAGGGGTTGGAACCGTGGCAAGTTCTCCCTGTGTATGCGGGGGTTCTCTCCGGGTACTCCGGCTTCCTCCCACAATCTAAAGACATGTACGTTTGGGAAACAGATCTCCCTTTGCAAAAGAGACTGTGTGTCTCAATGGGACTTACCTGTAGAAATACACAAAACGGCCAATGACACGGTCTGACACTGACTAGTCAGGACTTTATCTCAAGAAATCCCAACAAGGTGTCCTGCAGACCACTTTCTGTTTACCAGAGGAAAGTTGACTAAACTACACCAATTAAAACCTGTTCAGTCACTTGTTAGTAGATCTGGGAAGACGGGAAGGGGTCACTCTGGGTGTGGACCCTGACCTCATGACTTGCCCCCAGTACCCGTACTTCTCCATTGATCCCAGTGGAGCCCATTAAACAGGATCCCCCACAAATAAATTGGAAACTGTTGCCTTTTCTAGACCCCTATTTCAAGGTCTATAGTTTTATTAATTTTTTTGGTCACAAATAAAGTTCATACAATGACTGAAAACATCAGCAAGGACACTCTGGACAAAGGACTTTCAGATTATGTGTTAATCAGAACAATACAGAGCACACAGCTGCACAGCAAGCAAGTCACATCCTATTCTTGACTGAATTTTTCTTTTCCTGACCAATTCTTTTAACAATACTCTGCTCAGTCCTTCTCACTTTCTCTTCTCACCTCCGTGTTCTTGATTCAAACCTGGTGACTCTTCATGAAGGTGTTACATAATATTTCTAAGAAAATAAAGTCTAATGTCAAACTAAATGCTGCATATTTTCTATCAAGCAATTATAAAAATATTAACAGAAAAATGGTTACATTAGAAACAGAAAACAGTTACATTTCATGCAGGAGTAGATAAAAAAAAAGGAAAATATAAAATGATTATATTTGATTTAAACAGCCAGGATGAGCAGACAGGGATTCAACCTTAGGTCAAATTTATCTTAAAGACTGAGCTGGATTTTACTCTCACATGAAAATCTACAATTACCCCAGAATGTGTAGACTTTTTTGGGACAATGTGTTTTGATGAGGACCAGAGGGAAAAACACATGACACCAGTACAATCCTGATCCTTTAAGGATTGATTTAAAGGTTCTTTTAGTCATTTAAAAATGTTGTGATGTTCACTGGCCTTCTTATTTATGTGACCTGCTTTACATCATAAGCCCTCATGGACTCTTAACATCCTCTATGAGGGGCTATGAAGGACAAAATACATGTTGAACTCTTACACACCCCTCTGACATGTTTATATGATTATAATCACTTGAAATACACATAAATCAAGTCCACATACGCATGATCAACATCTCAAATTTAAAAAGGTATTAAATTCAAACATACATGCGACAAAAACATCCATTGATCCAAGACACCTTATACCCAGACAAGACAGACGTGACCAGGTACGGGTATTTCATAAGTTTCCATGCCCAGTCATAAGATTGAGACATGTCACATCAGGATTTCCTGGTCAGTTGTATTAAAAGACACGTCATACCAGAAAGTCCTGAAAGCTCTGAGGAAGACTTAAGTGACAGCTGAAAGTGTCAGAAAGGTAAGATCTGATTCAAGATGTCTGACAAAAAGAACATTCTTACTCTTATGAATGAAAACAGCAAGATGATCAATACATCCTATACCCATTTTAATGAGTGATAACAGTAATGTATGCAAAACCCATGTGTGCATGAGCTCATAGTAGTAAACATGTATATGATGTGTGAACTGACACTGGCTTTATTGCATGAGAAAGGGCTAAATTTGTCTGACTTTTCCAGGTGATTCTTTCCTGAGAGACCTTCATGGAAAATCACCCCTGAAGTTCTAACACACGCCTATCTACACTAGACACATTATTTAGAGATTTCCAGCAAAATCTTCAGCTTTGTTGTCTCCATTCTGTGTGGACAAGCATGTGTCCCTTTAAACTATTACGCCATCTAAATAATTCACCACAAACCTCACAGGGAAATGGTTTCTCTCCTGTGTGGATTCTCATGTGTTTGTTTAAGCTTCCCTTTTCACTAAATCTTTGTCCACATTCATCACAGCTGTATGGTTTCTCTCCTGTGTGGATTCTCATGTGTTTGTTTAAGTGTCCCTTTCGACTAAATCTTTGTCCACATTCATCACAGCTGTATGGCTTCTCTCCTGTGTGGATTCTCATGTGTTTGTCTAAGCTTCCCTTTACACTAAATCTTTGTCCACATTCATCACAGCTGAATGGTTTAGCTCCTGTGTGGATTCTCATGTGTGTGTTTAAATTTCCCTTTTCACTAAATCTTTGTCCACATTCATCACAGCTGAATGGCTTCTCTCCTGTGTGGATTCTCATGTGTTTGTTTAAGTTTCCCTTTCACTAAATCTTTGTCCACATTCATCACAGCTGAATGGCTTCTCTCCTGTGTGGATTCTCATGTGTTGGTTTAAGCTTCCCTTTCGACTAAATCTTTGTCCACATTCATCACAGCTGTATGGCTTCTCTCCTGTGTGGATTCTCATGTGTTTGTTTAAGTTTCCCTTTTCACTAAATCTTTGTCCACATTCATCACAGCTGTATGGCTTCTCTCCTGTGTGGATTCTCATGTGTTTGTTTAAGCTTCCCTTTACACTAAATCTTTGTCCACATTCATCACAGCTGTATGGCTTCTCTCCTGTGTGGATTCTCATGTGTTGGTTTAAGCTTCCCTTTCGACTAAATCTTTGTCCACATTCATCACAGCTGTATGGCTTCTCTCCTGTGTGGATTCTCATGTGTTTGTTTAAGCTTCCCTTTACACTAAATCTTTGTCCACATTCATCACAGCTGAATGGCTTCTCTCCTGTGTGGATTCTCATGTGTTTGTTTAAGCTTCCCTTTACACTAAATCTTTGTCCACATTCATCACAGCTGTATGGCTTCTCTCCTGTGTGGATTCTCATGTGTTTGTTTAAGCTTCCCTTTACACTAAATCTTTGTCCACATTCATCACAGCTGTATGGCTTCTCTCCTGTGTGGATTCTCATGTGTGTGTTTAAGCTTCCCTTTACACTAAATCTTTGTCCACATTCATCACAGCTGTATGGCTTCTCTCCTGTGTGGATTCTCATGTGTGTGTTTAAGCTTCCCTTTACACTAAATCTTTGTCCACATTCATCACAGCTGTATGGCTTCTCTCCTGTGTGGATTCTCATGTGTGTGTTTAAGCTTCCCTTTACGACTAAATCTTTGTCCACATTCATCACAGCTGAATAGTTTCTTTCCTGTGTGGATTCTCATGTGTTTCCTAAGATCTACTTTATGATTACAAATTTCACCACAAATGTCACATCTAACTGTTATTTTCTTCGTGTGAACCATTTCCTTTAAATTTACTTTGTTTACATCTGACCCATGTAGCCCGATGTCATTCCAGCTTCCATCACATCTTGATTTGGCAGCAGTTTCTCTGGTTCCTCTTTTATGTGGCAAGGCTCTGGGTCCCGTTTGTCCAGACTTCATTTACAGGGAAACCACTTTGTAATGTCCAACAACTGCTGCAGTTCTGCAGGAACACTGAAACGGGAAAGAAAGATCAAGCTGGATTTCGTGACCACACAGCAGAAAAAATTCCACCTCTCCCCCTCAGAACATCTTGAAAGTCACACTTTTAATATGCCTGCACATATAATACCTCAATCATAAATGTTAAGAGTATAAAATATCAAATAATTATTTTGCAGAAAAGACCTTCTAAACATGAAAAGCTTATTTGCATCTCAACTTTATCTGTTGATCAACAACCACAACACACATTCATGTCACCTTTTATTGGTTCTGTGGTTTGTGATGGACATTTCTCTCACCCTACAATCACCTCCAGCTTCATTCCTTCTCTCAGGTTTAGTGATTTTAAACCCGATTTTGAATGAGTCACTCACCAAAGAGAATTGGTTTTTTTGAGTCATTGGAGTCACTGAGTCTGTTACCCAGAGAGTTCAAAGAAATCTACGTGTTCATACAAACTTACCTTGCTCCCATTTCTGACTCATTCATACCACCAAAATGAGTGAAACTGATTGAAACAACAATCACATCATTGGTTAAAACTAGGGGTGTCCCTGACTAAGAATTTTCATAGTCGAACCTGATTTGTCAGATCATGCCAGTCGTCGACAACAGTCGAATCATGTTTTGTTTTTTTCCCTTATTGATTCATAATCTCATTTGCATCTTTACCTGCTCCAGAGAAAGAGCTAGAACACCTCATTAAATCAATTTAGTTTTTCACTTGGCATAAGATAACAACAGGACGTCTCTGTTAACTTTCATTTTTCTACATCACTGTTTAGGCTATAAAACATGTCTGCTCATTTAAATCCATTAAAATATTTAACAAAATGAAAATTTGAAGGTATGTTTGTGTGAAACATTTCATTCATTAGATTTTTATTTTTCAGTTAACACTGCAGGCATTAACCTTACATTTTTTATTCGTTTCTTTTTTTTGCTTAATTTAAAGTCGGGAAAGAGAATTAAAACGGCGTAACAGCCAGTTCGCGCGGCGCATAGTCCAAATGTCAAACATATTAAGAGGAATTCCAATATGATAACCTTCACTGAATAAATTAATTACACAATCACAAAAAAAAGGCTCATAACGAAGTACAAAGTTATATCCATGTAAACGGAAAGTAAAAGTTAGAAAGTGCAGTAAAAAGGCGAAGAACTGGAGAGCTGCCGCTTCGTTAACAATGACGCCAACAGGAGAATCTCCTCTAGATGGTGTGGAGTGAAGGTGGAGGGGATGTGCAGAACATCACAGTCATGATTATTCCTCAACTTGCTGGATGGTTCAGCATCTTCTCCTGGTCTGTCCCGTTCACGAGGAACGGCTCCACATGTGCGCTCAAGAGCCGACGCAGCGAGACGGCGGTCCAGTTCAGGACAAAGATTAAAGCGCTGCTCTAGTGTGATATCAGCCGCAGGCTTCATGATTCAGGAAATTATGGTTCTTAAAAACGCGTTCTTTCCTGATACAATCTGAATAATCCTCCAGCAGCACCAGCATCCATCTGGAGCATTACGCACGGGAGTAGACGCGGTGGTCATGTCTGTCAGACTGTTTCCACCTTCACAGACTGACTTTGTAAATCGGTGGAAGAAACTACAATGATGATGATGATGTGACAGTTAAGGGTCCTTCATCATGTCTCTGGCTACTTGGTCATGGAGACATCTCTGGCTGTATGGTCAGCGCGCGCGTGACTCACCGGCAGACTGCGGTTTAAACCCGCCTGCCCGGCGCATTTTGCTTTATGCCACACTTATAATAACAGAATTATTCGGCTGCTAACAGACCTAGAACATGAATTATTTAAAGAACAAATGAATATTGTGTAAAAATCAAACTTTCAGCCCCCTCCTACTGCAGGATGGTATGATTTTTGTGTGGTAACCACATGTTGCGACTATTCAACTAAGAGACTGACAGTCGAAGCACAGTCCTGGAAACGAATTGTTGAATCGTCGACTATCTGGGGACACCCCCAGTTAAAACAACAACCTCTAGTTGAAAATCTTCAGGCAATTCATAGCAGTGCGCATTGAGAACAAAATAACGTAAAAATGATCAATGGAAATCAGTAAAAAAAAAAAAAAAAAGTTTTTTTTTTTTTTTTTGCTCAATAAAAAATAAAATATAAATGCAACTGGGAATTTAGATGATCAATATTTTCCCCTAAATGTGGCAAAAATCTATTTTCTAATCTCAATAATGTAATGAAAAGGGAAACTTTCTATTGAGTTCTGCCCTGAGTTTCATTCTTTCATTTCATTGCAGCAGTCTGCTTATTTTCTTTGCAAAGTGTAGACTGAGTGACGTCATATAAAAACTCAGACTATCTAAGCAGAGCAGCACACCTTCAGCTGTGAAATACAGACCGAGTGGCTGCAACTGAGAACTGAGAAGGAGGTAGAGGGATTCTTATGTACTGCAAGTCGAAACCGTGGCTACTTAAAGGGATACAACACCCACAGAATGATGTGCATTCATTTTCTACTCACCCTCATGCTGAGCAAGACTGTGGAGCACTTTTTTTAATATCTCAAATGCAGCCGGAGATCTGAGAGGTTTTAGTTTCCCCCCTAACTTTCAGATAATGGAGGTCACTGGTGCTTGAAACAAAAAGGTCCATAAAAGTCCACGAAAACTTGGCAATATTCCCCCATCCTGCTCATCCAATGTAATCCAAGTGTCCTATGTGGGTAGCGTCCACAAAATACTCGAAACGACATCATTTAGTATTTTTTTTAATAGCTTAAACAGTATTACATGTAGGGATGTAACGATAACCGGTATAATGGTTAACCGTGATAAAATTCCCAACGATTAGTAATACCGTTTCAAATTTTAATTATCGTTAAAACAGTGACTGATTATAGCACTTTGAAAAACTTCTAGTGATGCTGTTCATTGGCTGAAAGAGCAGTAGTAGTTACAGTTTGCAATGTTTAATTTATGAAAACATGGCGAAAGGCAACGAAGGCACCCACATGGACGGTTCTCTTCAGATTTTTTCGCCTTTAAAAAGGACAAAGTAGACATTTAGACCCATTTTGGATATTTTTAAAGATGCTGGGAGGTATTTCTATAATACCGTGATAAAAATGATAACCGTGATCAATTTGGTCACAATAACCGTGATATGAAATTTTCATATCGTTACATCTCTAATTACATGTTGCTGCCGCATTCTCTCTTTCTTGCAAATCGATCCCCACCCCCTCTTGTGTTTGTCCACAGCTCCACACTCTTAGCACAACATATACAGCAAATTTCTTCTTCTACGCTTGCATTATCTGCTGAGTCGGCGCTGAACGCTGCAGCTTCCGTAGTGTCGTGAACTCGCTTCGCAGCAGCAACATGTAAGACTTTTTAAATGTACCATGACATCAAATTTAACTTTTCTGGGGTTTTGGGGGTATAATATGATCTGTTATGCACTGATGAGGTCATGTGAATGTCCAGAGTGTTCATAGTCAGTTAGCTTTGTCTCTCTCTTCAGAAACAGTTGAATCAGACAGTTGCTTATCACCCCCCCCCCCCCACACACACACACACACACACACACACACACACACACCTACAAGTTTATTTATTTTAAAAATGCTGTCTTGTCTGATCGACATAGTTCACTTCCTGAAATGCACATGATGCTAACAGATAGCCTTTAGCAAACTCGGGCCGCTAGGGCAGCTTGACCTACTTTCTCTAAATAAGGTTAAAGCCAAATAAATTCTAGCCAATCAAAATGAAGTCAACTTGGTCGCCGGGTAAAGCTGCATATCATTACCGCACCCAACTCTTTTACTGAGGTAGAGGTCTGGCGTTTCAAAACAATCCCCCGCTCTAAAAAATGCAGTTTTTTTTCTTTGGAGATTTGACATATGCAGAAATGCCAACAACATGAACTAGTTTTTACTGCCATGTCATCACTCCTTTAAGCTATAGAAATATACTAAATGATGTTGTGCCGAGTAAATTATGGACACTACCCACTCAGGACACTTGGATTACATTGGACGAGCAGTATGGAGGAATATTGCCAAGTTGTTGTGGACCATTTGAGATATTAAAAAAGTGCTCCAGAGTCTTGCTCAGCATGAGGGGGAGTAGAAAATGAAGGCACATCATTTTGTGGGTGTACTATTCCTTTAAGGCTACAGTCTACTTCTCCGACTGTGTAACCACGGAGACCCCTCAATCCCAGATAGTTCTGTCATTGTGCCGGGTACACAGTGCAATTTCCTGCCTGATCAGTAGGGGTCGCTATGCAAGACTGGCCTCATCCCATGATGCCAATGGTCGGTAACCTCGGTCATAACCTTGGTGGTTATTTTGCTTCCAGTTACAGTGAGCAATGGTGTCCAAGAGAGAGAGACTGTCGTTGCTGCAGCTGAATAACATTGAAACAGATACTTTTGATGCAAAAATGGAGACGATGGAGAGATTTTGGTGATTCCTCACTTCTTTGGCCAAACGTTCTTTGGTTGGAGTCATCTCTGCATCTTCATTGGCTAGCCGGTGTTTTAAAAATGGCGCTGCCAGAGTTTACATTGTGATAGACCAATCACAGCCCTTGCCATCTCCGTTGTCCCTTGACGGAGTGAAAGACACTGAAAAATATTTTGTGCAGCCGGAGAGGCTCTCAGTCAACGTAGAGCACTTTACAATAAATTAGCCTTTACTGTGAGGTACATGCAGCTTCGAGCTGGGAGGGGGGAGGTGATTCATACTGCGAGTCGAGCCCCGTTACGTAGCCTACTGTGAGTTACCACCGAGTTATTCATACGTGCTGTGAGTGAGGCCGGGCTACTGAACAGCTGGTGATTCAGTCATGTTTACGAGTTATGAGTTTCCATGATTTGTAGCTCTCAGGAAGAGAGGGGGGGGGGGAGTGACTGACTCCATCGCTGTTAGCAGAGCAATGCTAATGAAGCTAGTGAGAGATTGTCTTGTGTGTAGCACTTAGATCACTTTCTTTACCCTTTTTATGGTATTTGGTTATGGCAGCGTAGTTACCTTTACCTGAGGTACCATTGTGAAAAGGAGAGCAGGACAGATCAGACAGATTCTAAGCATGAAGGAGCCTATGGGAGCAATCAACATAGGAAACAGGCAACACTTTTGATTTAAAGAGAAAGGTTATTGATGAACCATGAAGTCAAATGTAACAAAATCAGAATGAAAAAGCTCTATTTACCAGAAAGGTAATAAATAAAAATTACTCATCAAGGATGCGCAGTCATCCTTTTACTGGCGCGTGCAGTAAGCGGTCTACCCGAAAAATAAAATGACTATTTCACAAAATATGAACATAGCTACGCAAAATAATCTGGTCAGCAGTGACAGTAAATGAATCTGCCCACGCAGAACTGAATGCTCCGTTTTCATCTGACAGTTTTCTCCTCCATAGTCGGCCTACCTGGCTGGAGAAGTGATCAAAGTGCAGCACATGACAGGGTCGGACTGGATAAATAACCTTTTGCTCGTTTATTATTCACTTTAAATGCCGTAACTGCAGCAACAGCGCGATGTTGTGATCCTTCTGTAGTCGACTGCACTGAGGATCCAACCACAACAGAGACGCTCGACTCTGAGACGTTCATGGAACAGGACGCACAAGTACTTACAGGCAGATGTTTCCTCTGTTTAAACTGAATTTTTAGAAACTACTTGTACCAGCCCCACTTAGTCTTCTTCTGGCACTGCACGAGCTTCAGTAGTCCTACACTCTGTCCAGCTCACTATCTCCCCCTAGCAGAGCGGCTGAGCCACTGCACTTAACCGGGGGCAGAACATTAAATGGGAATTTTGAAAAAAAAAAAAAAGATAAGAAAAATCGATCTTTGGAAATTAATATGAGAATCGATTCAGAATTGGAAAATCGATTTTTTGAACACAGCCCTAATCTGTACGTGCACCTTTCAAACCTCATGATGCACACGCCCGCTGCAACACACCCACGCTGATGCTGCGTGTCATCTGTCACCTAATGAATGAATATGCAGTCGTACCAGTTTGGCTCCTACACCCCCTACGATCACCTCCAGCTTCATTCCTTCTCTCAGGTGATTTGTCCTGCAGACAAACTTCCTGTCTCATACAACAGCTCAGCTCAGTCCACTGTACTGGGTCAGGTTGACCTAAACTTCTGAACGTTGCCAGGAAACATGAAGAATTTAGACTTCTGACCATAAATCCTCCTTCAGAACAAAGTTCCTTCTTCCCCACTCAGCCTTGACATATTGATTAGAGTTAAATAGTTCACTGTTTGGGCCTCATTTAGTTCAGCAGCTAGACTGAACTGCTGTTGAACAGATTTTATTCAAGTTTGATTATTACTGATTATTTCAGAACATTACAATCCTTCTTCAGAAGGTGTTGAATCTTCCATCAAACCTTCAACTTACCTGAAGATGATGATGGAGGCAGAAGAATGATCCCAGATAGAAAACTTCCTGAAACAGGATGGAAATAAACATGAGATGTGAGTCAAACATATTAAATGTGAGCTACATGTTACTTGATGCACAATGAGATACTGAGCATACTAATGAATACTGAAATACTATCACATGACATGATTACATATTAACCTGGTGTCTACAAACAGCCCAACCATGAATGACCTAAAATATGCGAGTACAGCTGATTAAATGATCCTAATGAAATAAATGGACCTGATCAGCACCCAGAGACGAACCAATGATTAAATATAATGTGGTATTTGTACAAATCAATACTCTATGCCCCTGCCTGTGCAGGGTGGGCATTCCCTAACCACCACTAACTGATCTCACAACTGTCTTCACATGAGGGAGAAAATTTAAGAGGTGAAAGTTGGTGAAACATCCTTCATGACCTCCACTAATTGAGCGATTGCAGCCAGAGCCAACTGTTTATGCACAAAACGGTCCAGATTCCTAGCATATCCACACACAAAACATGTTCCCTGATATTCTTGGAACGTGTCACAGTGGTCACCACCAAACCAGACCATCTTCCTCATCCTCACCCTTCATACTAAAACTGTTCTAATCTCCCATGATGACGACACCATGAATTATATCCTTACTGATGAAATTACCAGAAGATGGAAACTCAGAACTAAATAATATGAAAAATCAACTAGGCTTTAGGGGTAGGGCGGGGGCGGCCGGTCCCCGGCCGTGGGTGGGCTCTCAGAGTAAAGTCATGATTAGATAGAGGGTTGTGGGTGGGACGCGTGCCGGGGGGCGTTTAGCAGATGATGTGTTAGGAGGAGAACAGATGCGACGTTTAAAAGATAAGTAAAAGTAATTATTGAAACAGTAATATGGTGTGGGTTTGAACAAGTGTTGGGCTAAGCCCTAATCCCAAATTTGTAATTAATTTGAACTACTTTTGAATATATATAAACATATACAGTATAACTTTTTAAAAGTGATTTGCCAACCATGGCATCAGGCTTTTTTCAAAAAAGAAAAAAAGCTCAGTTGAGAGAAAACAAGTGAAGACAGTTTCAATGATGCTAGGCATATAACTTTGGATAATTAAATAATTTGCTCGGTTGATGTATAAATGAGGGGGGGGGGGGGGGGGCTTACCCAGTTTGTGTACTTTTTTAAAAAGATGTTAATGTGTTGTCATGTTTAAATGTTGTACAGATGAAAAGGCTTAAACATCTACCTGGTGATATTGGGTTTAGCCCACCACAATAACAGATAAGCTTGTTATGGAAAAAGGACAAAAATTATAATTGTTGGAATTTTTAAGTGGTGGAGTAAAGGGGAAGAAAGAAAGGGAAGAGGGGTGGAAGTGAATATGAGGTGTATTGCTGTTTTTTGGGAAGGGGGGGGGGGGGGGGCGTGTCTGTCGTGGTCCTTGTTTGTCCTGGCTGTGTTGGTGTTGTTCTTTGAGTAAAATGTGTGACACAAGACTGAGTTTTAACTTTAATGGTTATCTATTAATACATCACAATGAAAAATAATGTAGTGTTATGATTATTAAAGAAATGGGAGGCTAATGGGTAAAGGTAGAATTTTGTCCAGTGTTAATCTGTGTTGGTCACCCTTGTAACAATGAATCTTTTTGGGGCTCAGCCCCTGATGATGTCAATGTCTAGCTCCGCCCCTGGGTCAAACTAATCGAGTGACTGTTTCCTCAGAAGATTAGGGTAAACTGTTGTTTGCGGAAATGCAGGAAATGCGCTGTGTCCTTTCAGTCTAAGAGCTGACATGTTTGCAACCGGCATCGCCATCCTACGTGTGGCGTATTTGGGATTGTAAAAACTTTATTGTCCAGCACATAGTGACAGAACTCACGACAAAAACGCCGCAAAGACATAAAACACATACTAGTGAGTACGTGTCTATTCTGCTTTGTTTGTTTGCTTGTTTTCAAAGTTTAATTGGTGTAAATGAGAGTTTTACTGGAGCAGATTCAAAATGACAAAGACGTCATTGATCGGTGAATGAAAAGTTAAGGACTGATCAGAAAAGATGAAAAAAATGTGAAATATCGGCCGATCCGATCAAACCGATCTGATCGGTGGAAAGCCTATTGTTCTCGACCCCAGAGCTGAGCAGAACTTTCTTCTCGTGGAGCTCCAAGAAGTATTGTGTGATTGGTCGGACATTTGAGGCAGGCGGGGTTAAGACGCTTGAAGCAAGTTTTCATCGCCGCATTTCTGCAGATGCGACGTTGAATGGATAGTTTTAATAAACAGCTGATCGAGGTGGTGAGAAAGTATGAAAATGTAAACTACACACATGGCATATATACACGGACTGCGTGAGCAACTCCATCCTGTCACAGACGACGTTTACTTTAGATGTATTGATGAGATGAGATGGTCCTGTGTGTGGCACTTAGATCACTTTCTTTACCCTTTTTATGGTATTTGGTTATGGCAGTGTAGTTACCTTTACCTGAGGTACCATTGTGAAAAGGAGAGCAGGACAGATCAGACAGATTCTAAGCATGAAGGAGCCTATGGGAGCAATCAACATAGGACACAGGAAACACTTTTGATTTAAAGGAGAGAAAAGAGTGTATTGAAAGATAATTGATGAACCATGAAGTCAAATGTAATAATAACAAAATGAAATAGCTCTCTTTACCAAACAGTAATAAATAAAAAAGATACCCAGGTAATTGTCCTACTCGTCCTTTCTCAATGTCTGTTATCGTCTGATTCAATGTTTGTTCAGTGTTCAATGTGTTGGTAACCAGTCGGGTTACAAGCTACCAGTTCATTCACTCTTTGGGCTGGGGCTCACCATCCAGTACTGGAAAAGGATTCGCTCTCCTGCATGTCTGCAGTTCACAACTCTGATCCAAACCGAAAACCTGACCTAAGAGATGAGGTCAGAATGAAGTAGCTTAAAACATGTATTATACGACTAAAATACCATTTTGCTACAGATCAGATTCAATTTTTAAAAATAAAACATGTTAAATAAAGTTCCAAAAGATTTACAATTACAGAATTACCATATGATAAATTATAATATTGTGACTCCAGAAAATGCAAAAATCATGCAAGCAGGGCCTGAAATTCACTGCGGGATTGCGGGAATCGCGCTTAATACCATCAACTCCCGCAAACCTCGCTCTTATAATGCGGGAAATTCCCGCTTGCAATTGCAGCAACGTAATGTGCAGTAATGTGAACGTTTGCATCGGAGCCATAAAATAGCAAGGCATAAAGGGCTCAACACATTGAGGCGACGCCGCTCCTTCTCCTTTCATTCAGGAGGAGTGACGTCGCCTCCCGCGTCGGCCATTGAACGCGCGCTCCCTTTCTCTCTCTCTCTCTCTGACCTGTCAGATGTCGCAGCTTCCCTCTTGTTTATAAACCAGCCATTGTTGGCGGATTTCCCACCGGTAAGACGATACTTTCACAGAGTCTTATAACGTAAATGTAACTTCGGCTCACCTGAAGGGAAGCTGGTCTGGACCAACACCAGTAAAGACCTGCACTGTGGCAGCGCCGGTGTCGGTCTCGTTTACGACCCAAATCCTCCGGATCCTCAGGTAGCGCCGGTGCTGGTCACGGTACCAAGCAGCCCAAAGAAAAGTTTTAGCCTAACTGGCTCAGAGTATTCGTGTTTCATCATAATGACGAAGGCACGAGCTGCTCAGTTTAATGTTGGTGTGATGAGACCAACATCAGCGCTCACATGGCAGCTGAATGTGAGATCGATTCATAGATAAAGATAGTATTGATAAGTAATGGGCTGATATTATGAATACATTTCATATTTTGATGCATAGGCTAAACAGCAATAAATATGTCCTATTAAAAATCGAAATTTGGTGTTATTTTGGAGAGAGAAGCTGATTTTGGGGATGTTTCCTCACCATTTTCTCACATTCTCACTGCTCTTCACTTGTTCTTGTTTATCTTATCTTCTTTATTATATTTTCTGTGTTTTTATTTTCTTTCCTATGAAGTTGGGGGGCAAAAATTAATATAGATAAAAAGAAAGGGAGAAAAGAGGAAAGGAAAAAGGGAAAAGCGGGGGGAAAATATCTTAGTGTTCTTAAAGGTGTTATTAAATGTGTTATTATTATATTCATTAAGTTTCTGACAGTTTTCTAGCCTTGCATGAAGATGCTCTGTCCTCCCCAAGACCAGTTTTATTTTAATAGAACTTCTAACAAACACAAGAGATTAGAGGAGAGAGAACAGAACAGAGCTGGAAGAAAGAACTACCAGAATTATGCAGTTGAAAGATGCAACAGATTACTGCAATATATACTTTTTATACTGAGTTGGTAAAAACTGATAATGGCTGATAAAGAGAACGGAGACGGGACAAGAGAGCTGTCTCAGATGGAAACTAAGAAGGACGAAAAAGATGAATTAATGCTCCTTATTAATCTGAGGTACGGGTAGGACACTGTAAGACCTGTGGTAAAGCGCCCTGTAAATATCCCCCCCGGGGCGGTGATTAGCTCAGTTGGTTGAGCAGCCACCCCATGAACAGAGGCTACAGTTCCTCAGTGCAGTCGGCCCCGGTTCGACTCCCGGTCCAGGTCCCTTTGCTGCATGTCACTCCCCACTCTCTCTGCCCCTTTCCTGTCGCTATACACTGTCGTATAAAGGCCACTAGTGCCCAAAAAATCCTTAAAAAAAAAAAAAAAAAAAAAAAAAAAAAAATCCCCCCCAAAGTACACAAATCCTCCCTTGGTGAAGCATGTAAGGGGGGAATTCCCCCCCATTTTGAGAAGTGAATTTCAAGCCCTGATGCAAGAGACCCAAAAAAAAGTAGTTTCACAGCTTCTTTACCAGCATATAGCACTTGGTGTTAGGGCTGCACGATTAACCTTAACCGCATCGATATTGAGGTTTAAACTACTGGATAACCTAACCTCACGTGCCTGAGTTTTTTTTTCTTTTCTCTGACATTTCAGTGACAAACCTATTCGCCAATCAAAATAGTTGCGCCCTGTGTTTCTGGCTTGCTGGCCAATCAGAAATGGTGATACACCGGCTGCAGTCAACGTTAATGACTAACACTGCACGTGTACCTCACGTTGCATAGTGAGCAAAATGTTTTCATGGTGACTGATTAAAGCAACCCTTACCAATGTTGCATTCTTACACTATTTTTTTAACAGCGTAAAATGCTATAAATGAGGTGGTGGAACTCTAAAATACAAGACAGACCCACCATTAATCAAAATAAAATATTATTCCAATCTGTAAATATTCAATGAAAACTCCAACCAATCCTTGAAGTGGGGTGCACCTCTAGGATTGTCCAAGGGACCTGCCCGTCAGACCTTTGCTTCTGCATTGGGAGGCAGAAGGTATGAGGGGGTGTGTCTTAGGAGTGAGGCAGGACTGTTTATATTCAAATAATCTTGCTGTGCTTTCTGAAATGCAAGATCGGTAAAGGTTGCTTTAACTACATTAAAACGGCTGAAGGGACTTCTATGGTAACGGGAGAGGAGCAGCTGGTAACAGTGATGGAATAATGGCGTTAAAAGAAACGACACTAGAGGAGGTGGAGTGATACGGTTACACCTGGACACTCGTCATGAGTTACTCTGCATGTGATAACTTCAGACCGGCTGCACGGCAGGTTGGAAGATGTTCGTGTGGAACCTCTGCAGGGGAGCGGCGGCATCACAAACCTGACAGAAGCGCACGACTATAAATCCAGTTTATAAAACAGTGACAATCAAGTGATGACGGGGACTGATGAACTGTCAGCAAACACGAGTCGTCATGCGCACTGCGCATGTGAACACAGGTGCACACAACCACACACACACATACAAGCTGGAGACACAGCAACAGTGAATCCAGAGAAAACGGGAAGAATTATAAACTGGAATTGCAAACGTGAGTTTTCTCTCAGAGATAAAAGACACGAACATGATGAGAAATGTTCATTAAACTACGTGTTTCTTCATGTTGGCTGGAAGCCGGGAGAGCTGAAGCTCCTCTCAGACGTCCGTCAGTCCGACTGTCCAAGATTCTGTTAGTAATTTATTCTCTTAAGTTTCTGTTTCATTCATTAGTGAGATCTGATATTCACTTTTATCAGGAATAATTCAACAGAGATTAAAGTTAAGCCAATGGGAATATTAAAAAGTAACAGAATTATAACTTTTCCAAGTCATTATTTATTTTTACAAAACTGAAACTCCGTTATAAACGCTGTTATTTTTGGGAGATGGAGTTAGTACAGAAACTATAATTAATCACTTTTGTGACAAACTCACTGTGTAGTTTTTATTAGAGATTTCTCAGGTTCAACATCCAGGAGAGGATGCTGGACACATAAATAGTTTTTAAAGTATGTCATTGTTGTAAAAGTAAAAACTTCTTTAATTCATCATTTTAGTTTTATGCATTTTAAACTATCAAATGTAAAAATCGCAAATCGAATCGCAATATTTGTCAGAAAAATCGCAATTAGGTTTTTTGTCAAAATCGTGCAGGCCTACTTGGTGTGCTGCACAGACAAAAGGCAGTCATGTGACCTGGGCTTCCTGGAAATAGATTTCCTGCCAGATAAAAAACCTCTGGAACCAGATCTGAAATGAGGTTTCAGGATACTACATAAACCAACTAAAATAGTTGAAATGTGATAATCATAGTTGTCAGGGCTTGACATTAACACCCGCCAACCCGCCAAATGCGGGTGAATTTCATCAGTGGCGGGTAACACGGCCGCTCCGACTAGCCAGTTTGGCGAGTTGAATTCTATTTACATTTTAATTGTAGTTTTCTCAAGCGGCATCTGAAATAATAAACGAACTTAAATGTTAGACTAAAAGACTACAACTCCCATGAGCACTGCCTGCGCACAGTGTCTTCTCATTGGCCCATCTGTGGCCGACGTCACTAGAGGCGGTTCCTGTCGAGAGCGCAGTTGTGAAGCGAGGCGCTGCAACTAGCTGAGATCGGCTTTCCAAACCGGACTCCTAACTTTCCTCCAGCACGTCCGATCTTCACAGTTCTACCTGCAGCGCTTAGTTCATGTTCACCGTGAGAAAGCACTCGAGCACTATGGGAGACGACATCACTAACAAGGAGTAAGTGAATTTCCGCTGGTTTCCTTCACCGGGAGACGAGGTCTACCTGTGTGACGAGGCTGAGCCGTGCCCAGAATGATTGCTGCAGGCCGGCGGAGATCCGCCCAGCTCCGGTGTGCTCATAATGAGCTGTCTGGCTCATCATTAACCAGACAGCGATTGTAGGATGAAGGCCGTGCGGGTGAAAAGATTTAGCAGTCTCTCTTGTTTTGATTTTTTCTTCTCTGTAGTTGCTTATTTAGTCTGCTGCAGTAAATAAATACTGAAACAGGGATTCTTTTCAGATTTTTTCTAGTTCAGTTTTTATCTTTTAAATGAATCTTTTACTCCCCTGCACCATTTTTAAAATGCAAAAAGAAACCATTGTTATTACTTTGTACAGTATGCTGCATATTTTCATATAAAAGGAGCTTTACACAGAACCCTATCAGAACTGAATGACTGATAATGACCTGGAGTGTTAAACATTTCATGTAGCCTTCATGTGTACAAGAGTCATTTGCGTTTAAAAAGTTTGTAAATCTAGTTTAAGTAAACTTTAGGAGGCCATAGTCGGCTTTAATCCTATTAAACATCTTTTCTCAACAACAAAATTGTGGCTAGTGGAAATGTTGAATGGCTACTAACTTTGGAAAACCACTGGCCACCGTGGCTGGTGAGCAAAAAAGTTAATGTCAAGCCCTGAGAGTCGTCCAATTTTTCAAAGTGCATAGCCAATACACCTCTGAAATAATACAAAATACCTTTAAAGTACAAATGCACATTGTGTTCTAGATCCAATAGTCTGTACCAAAAGTACCACAGAATACCTTTAAAGTGCATTATAAATACACAATGGCTTTTAGATCTAATAATTTGCACTAAAAAATGCAGTTGCAATAAATCACACTTGAGTTCTTCCTCCGCAGTGCTCAGAACCAAGCTGACACTTGCTGGGCTAACTAACTGAGTGCTGCTACCAAAAATGAGTAGAAATAAAACACTTTTTACAACCAAAATACAAAACTACGGCATACATAACACCTTTCAGTGACATGAATGATTGAATAAAATCACCCACAGAAAATCATTTGACCCATAAAATAGAAATAGCTAGCGAAAATGAGCATCAGAGCTAGCAGGGAATGGGGCTCACAACTGCTGGGCAACGCCTGCTAAAGCCTGGATACACGGATATTTTCAATCATTGCTCGCAGCCCCAACTCAAATTGTGCGAATCAGTCGCAACTACCTCCCTGGTAGTTAGAAAAAACGCTGATATCTGTGTCTGACATTGAGTCTAGAGGTCGACCCCGATAGGATGTTTTACAAACTATCGGCATCGGCTGAACTTGGCTCCGATAGTGGCTGATGGCTGCAGTTTCTTCCACAGCGCCATGAAGCGCTGCTCTCTGATCACTGAGGGACGGGGCTGCTCTTCACACAGAGAGAGCGGGGGGTGGGGCAAGTGCAGGCAGCAGGAGGACAGACGTGGTTCAGGTGGAAATTATAACGAGTGCAGCGACATCAGTTAGTGCAATACAACCTTCACGAGTTGTAACTTAAACAACAAAACGTCCTTGGAGGAGGCAACAAGTAGCGGTTGTTCAACAAGCAGAAACGTGACTCATATTTCAGCATAAACAGCCACCGGCATGTTTGACCACGGTGCTTGTTAAGCTAACAACGAACAGCTTAAGAACACGCTAAATGAAAGCTGTATGTAGCCGCTTTCACACTTTCATAGCAGAATATGCCATAAAGTCCATCCGCTGTTTAATCACAGATTTCTTTATAAAAACGCGCCGCTTCCTCGAGGAAAACAAGTCCGCCACAGCTCCGAGGTAAAAGAGCTTGAATGTAAATGGAATAGAAGTCAAAGTCCGCACTATTGATTACTGAGGACGACTTAAAGCTCGGCTGGAACCGGAAGTTGTTTTCGTCTCATTTTTAAAGCCTATTATTTGTCATGTGGAGGCCACATGAGGCGTCATGTGGCCTCCACATGACGCCTCATGTGGGGGCCACAGCGAGGCGTCATGTTTAATCACCTCCACCGTCACTCCTGACTCTTCCATGAACCGGTCCCGGTCTAGTTAGTCCTGCAGTTCTGTTAGTCCGCTGTTAGTCACAAACCAGTTTCAAGCTGTTCTGAAACCATCTTTCATGTATTTTACCGCTTCTAAAACCGCGTGTAGAACAATCATCCGACCGTGACGGGATCCCACCGACATCACGTCTGTGAGGGATTTCCAGCCGCTGCTGCAGCGCTCATTTAAACATCGGATATTTATACGTGAAAACATGTCTGATTGATGTGATCTTAGTTTGTCATGAATCGTAAAATTTGGCAAATTCTTGTAAACTTCAGTGCTGGCTGAGACAAACCAGCCAATGGGACGATTAATCGGCTTTTTCCTGCTCGAACTATCGTTATTATATCGGCCTTTAAAAATCCACGATCGGTCGACCTCTAATTGAGTCGTCTGACGACTCTGTCCGTGCTGCTCGTGGAAGTGCAGCAACTTGTTAAACGTCCTGCTCATAACTAGCCTACTGACTGTAACCCCGGCTTTACACCGGCTCCGTTAGCACTGCGTCGTGTGCGCGCCGCACCATGCAAAGCTAAACTCTCCTGTTTTATTCAATGGTTTGACTTCCATCGAGCACGCTGCAGCCCGTGAGCGGTCCGCCGCCACTCTGTCATGTCACTCCGCAACGCTAAATATACGCGCCAGCTCTGTTTTTGACGGCACACGCACCAACACTCCATCAATTTTAGTAGCTGAGATGGGACCAGACAGGAAACCAGACATGGGATTCAGTGTAAAACATCCGGTAACCTCCTAAATAAAAGCCACCGTGCAGATTTTTCAGCTGCTAAACATCTGCATCTGACAATCTGAACATGACTTTGGGTCAGACTCTGAATGTGAGATACAGAAACAAAGTCATTTTTATTTAGAGAACCACACAACATGATAAACATGTTTATGTTCCATACCAGCGGTAACTCCTGTGACATGGATTTTAATGAGTATGATATTACATGAATTGTACGATTAATAAAATGTAAAATGTATATAATGTAATAGTAGCTGTAATACTTTAATACTTTTATCTTCCGTCCAGGCTAGACACTGACAACCTTAAAATCAGCTCTGCTTCATGATGTGTTCATGAACTGTGTAACAGACCCCCCCACTAACAGCATCAGTGTTTATATGGCACATGACCTATAAAAATCATCATGTGACAGCTGAATGCTGTGAAGGCACGTTACATTTCTGAACTTCATCACAGAATCATCATCAATAAATGACTGAAACGTGGCGATTAAAAAACCTCACTGACAAAAAAGGTTCATTTTTGTTTTAAAATCCTAATGAAACCGTTTCCTGCAGCGGAGTCGCATTAAATATCCTTAAAGTTCACATCTCAGATAACATGCTGGAATAAATACCTACAGCTGATCCATTTTAAGCTCCTACCGCGATATGCATTCTGCATTTATGGGAGGAAAAACTCCGGCTGCTCCTCGTTGGAGCGACTGCTTCCTCCATCTCACTGATTAAACTAAAACAGACCTGTAGACCTCCATAAGCTGCTGTTGGTTCTTCCACCGGAGAAGATGATTTAAACCGGCCGGCGGCCACGAACAGGACAGAGAAACTCAGAGGAACACACACCTGCAGCTATGATGCCGTCATGTTCACCAGGTAAACCGGTCTGGTAGGGGAGGGGGGCGCCCTGCCAATGTAATGCTTGGAAACACTGAAATAGAACCAAACATGCTTTATTTCACCTTTTTGAAGTTTAGTACATCGTCTCACTGGGTCTGCGCCGGCCGGACATTTTGCTCTCGCGGGCCGGATGTGGCCCGCGGGCCGCTAACTGGGGACCGCTGCTCTACACTGCAGACTTCAGACACAACACGGACGGCTGCGTTCTGCAGAAGTTCTCAGACGACTCTGCGATCGTTGGTCTGATCACCGAGGACGACGACGTGGAGGACCGGGGACTGACGAAGGACTTTGTGGACTGGTGTCAGCAAAACCACCTCCTGATCAACGCGGGGAAAAAAGGAGATGGTGGTGGACTTTGGCAGACACCGGTCTGCCGGCCCCTCACTGGTGAACATCCAGGGAACGGACATTGGGAGAGTGGACTCTTCCAAGTACCTGGATGTTCACCTGAACAATAAACTGGACTGGACTCACAACACAGACGTCCTGTACAGGAAGGGTCAGAGCCGGCTCTACCTCCTGAGGAGACTGCGGTCTTTAGGAGGGAAGGGGGTCCTCCTGAGGACCTTCTAGGACTCTGTGGTGGCATCAGCCGTCCTGTACGGAGTGGTCTGCTGGAGCAGCAGCATCACAGAGAGGGAGAGGATGAAGCTGGACAAAGTCATCAGGAAGTCCAGCTCTGTCCTGCTGTCCTCTGGACTCAGTGCAGGTGGTCGGAGACAAACGGGT
>JALJCO010002605.1:0-10080 GCA_023101725.1 Atherinomorus stipes
GTCTCACTGGCTCATCTAGGCCATCAAAAGTGTTTTCACAAGTTAAATTACTCCTTCTTTTTTTCCCCACACACACACATATGTAGGCACACACACACACGCGGGAGGGCGCGTGTCAAGCAGGCGCGGTGAGGGGGGGCATCAAAGTGTACAAGTAAAAAGGCTTGTCCACTTTGCCACTTGTTTGCCGCATCTAGAGACAGCCTGCTCCTCAGCTTTAACCACACTTAGGTCGCTTTCATATCAGGGCTGTTTGGTCCACTTTAAACGGACCAGAGTTTGTTTTCTGAGATAGTCTGCTTCGTTTGGGCAGGTGTGAAAGCCCATCCTAACTGGTGCGGACCAAACAAGCAAACTCTGGTCCGCCTGAAAACGCTGGTCTCAGTTCGCTTGCAAGCGAATCCTGGTCCGGTTCGTATGCAGTGTGAAGCTAACCGGACCAAACACAGGACCAAATGTACGTGGTCACACTACACACAATGCAAACCCAGATGTATCTAGGGTGGAGGAGGTGCAGCACGCACTCCAAACCAAAATAAACATGGCGAGAGGACAAGCATGGACAGACGTGGACAGACGAAGAGCTGGAAGCTGGAGCTAGTCATAGCTAGCTGCATTGTGGGGTCTGCTGGCTCGGGGGATGCCTGTTCTGCTGTGTCCGGGGGTGGGGGGTGGAGAGGGGGTGGGGTGGGGAGGAGTGTGCTGGGGCCTTGGAGCTCTGAGCTCCTTCTCCGTGTCCCGGGCTATCACCCAGGAGGCACGAGAGGCACGGGTAAGAGTGAGGTGGGTGTGTGAGAGCTAATGAATGAGAGCGTGAAAGGTGAAAGGTGGGAGGGAGGAATTTGGGTTGGAAGAGGGAGGAGATGTGGGCAAGTAGTTGGAGGAGAGGGGGGATGGGGGAAGGAGGCATATGCTTTTCTGTGTCGAGTAGGGATGGGTGTGAAGGGTTGAAAAAAGAAGGGCGTGTAGGGCCGGTAGGGTTGGCAGCTGCTGTCCTTGGTCCACTGGGACCTGGGCCTCGAGACCGCGGGGGGCCACAGCTGGGGCCGCCTTCTGCCACCCTCTGGGGGGATGCATGTTCATCCCTTTGGGGGGGTGGCTGGGGCCCGGGCTTCTGGGTGGCCGCTGGGGGCCCAGGACTCGGGCTTTGCGGGCTTCCTCCTCCTTGCAGAGACGAGGCTGCATTTGCATGACTGCATCACCATAGAGCACCCTTTATTATGCATGTTGACATTGTGACACTGCTTCCCTTTGCACTGACGAGGTTTTACCTCTTCTCTGCTTCTCGTTTCTCTGACTAGGTTTTACCTCTTCCCTGCGTAGTTCTGTGTGTGTTTGTCTGATCTGATAACACTTAAGCCACCTGCAGGTCCTCCTGTAGGCGATTGCTTGTTTTGTTTTCCAGCAGAGACCTTGGAATGTTGTTTCGGGATTTCCGTACAGATGCACCAGTAAACTGTGCAAGTGGATCCATGTTTTCCCTCCCTCTCTCTCTCTCTCTCTCCCTCTTCCTCACTCCTTTCTCTCTGTTCCACTTCCTATTATTGCTTCTGTTAACTTTCATTTCTCCCTTGTCAAGCCCAGCAGTATGGTATGGACTGCTTTTACAGACAAATGTTTAATTAAAGAAATAAAACAAATATACAGGATATCAAGGGGAGCCTTGTGTTCATAAAGCCCCCTTGGCAAAGCAAAACTGTTCAACACAAAGTAACCAGATAATCATTCTGCTTGCTATGATGCTGGACAGGACAAGTAGAGGAAATGTTGGATTGCAGACAGTGCTCCTACTGGTCAAGAGGATATAGCACATTTAGGCTAAAAATAGGTCTAGCACTTATCACGGTTTGGAGAGGAACTGCATCTTTCGGTATATTTTAAACAAGGAAATATAGCGATTTGGCATGAAACTTTGATAGAACAGTACACAGGCTCACAACAAAACAAAATGGTGTGAAAAAAAGTTTTTTTATTTATTTGACTTTTATCGCGTTTTGGAAAAAGGCTCTTCATATATCATTTCAAAAACATAAATCAGTCCTCATGATCAAAAATTTACTCAGTACTCGAGTATTGTTTTCATCAAATACTTATATATTCTTACTAGAGTAATTTCTAAGAATGGCTGCTTTTTACTTCTACTTGAGCCGTGTTATTTTTAACAAGACTACTGCTACTCTTATTTGAGTACAGCTTTTGGCTTTTTCTCAACTTTGGTCATGAAATGATAATTAGTACCATGTACGCCACTGAACAGCTACTGACCTTCCCCCACTACGAACATACAAGCTCAACATTTATTTGGAGTTATGTGTCTGGCCACTGAACCAACATGAGCTGCATTTTTGTTACAGTTTTTGCAGAATAAAAGTGATATTTCTCAAATAACGATGAAGTACAGTTGTGTTATGGAGATGTTTCCATTGATTGGTGTTTACGCTGCGACTCTCGTAAAATCTCGTCCCTCGAGAATCCACTTTGAGGATGCAGACTTTTAGCATTTTAGAGCGACTGGTGCGCTCCATCAGGAGATGAAAGCAGCAGATGATAATTCACAGGCAAACTCTGTGTGTACGGTCGTCCTCAAAATTGTTCCCCCAAATTCAAGAAAAGGCTAAATTCAAAAAACAGTAATTCAAATAAAAGAAAGTAAAGAAACTTATGATAAACAAAAAATGTACAAAATTATAATTTTGTGAAATAAAATATTACATTTAAATTGTGGATGAAAATAATAATAAAAAAAACCTCCCAGACACATTAGAGCACCTTTACCGTGAAAAATGGAGCAAAATACTTGTCAAGAGGTGGAGAAGTCTGATTGGACGCAACAGAAAACACCTGATTGCAGTGATTGCCTCAGAATGTTGCTCAATAACATTTTACCTTCGGAGCTCCATCATGCTTGTCTGCATATTTTTTTTTGTGTGTGTTTGTTTTTTAATATTTCACAATTCAAAATCAAAACGTCATCATTTCCATAGAATTTTGCTTTATTTTTACTTCTGTCAATTTCAACTTATTTCACTGACAACTGATTTCTTTCCTTCTTTAATTGGAAAGTATGAATAATTTTGAAGACTACTGTACATTGTCCATAAGCTGTGTTCTGAAACTTCATGCAGCGGGGGAAAAAAAGGAATTGAACAGATCAACATTTTTCTCAGAAAATATATTTAGAGCTATTGACATGAAATTTTCACCAGATGTCAGTAACAACCCAAGTAATGCACGTATACAAAGAAATCCTAACATTTATGTCCATAAATTATGTGTAAAATAGTGAAATGACACAAGGAAAAAGTAGTGAATACGCTTACTGAAATTTATCTTTATACTTAGTGCAAAAACGTTTGTTGGTGATTTTGGCCTCCAGACGCCTCCTGTATGGAGAAACCAGTGGAATACGTTGCTCAGTTGTGATTTTGGTCCATTCTTCCACACAAAATGCTTTCAAATCTTCAAGGTTCGGGGTTTCTTCTGTCAACTCGGATCTTCAGTTCTTTCCAAAGATTTTCAGTTGGATATAAGTGGGGTGATTGACTGGGCCGTTCTGGGCCATGAGTGTTTCTTGGCTGTGTGCTTGGGATGGTCGTCTTGCTGAAAGATCCAGCCTCTTTTCATCTTCAGCAGCTGCAGATGCAGCAGATTCTGGTCCAAAATGTCTCTCTACTTTTCTCCATTCATTCTTCCTTCAATGATATGAAGTCTGCCAGTACCACATGCTGAAAAACAGCCCCCACCATGATATTCCCACCTCCAAACTTCACTGTTGCTACACTGTAAGAAAAGAAAAGTTGACTGAACTTTAAAAAGTAAGGCAACCAACTTAAAGACTTATGTGTTGAATGAACTTAATTTAAATGGGTAATACAAAGCAGAATCCTAAATTCAATAAACTTAAAATGGTTAGTTGTGTCTACTCTCATCTCTAAGTTGAGAAAACTCATGTTGTCAAGTTGAAAATAAACTTGTAAAAATTGAGCCAACTCATAAACACAAGTTAGCTCAACTTAAAGGTAGAGTCCGAAGTCCCTCCAGCATTTCTGTTTGCAAAAAACAGTATTCAAACTTAGCGCTCCTCCCTCTAAGGATAATGGCTGCCTCGTTCTAGCTAACCTATTCAACTTCAAGCTTCTCCTTCAGAGCTCAGAAACGGGTACAAGCCAAACTATGATTAACGTGGTTTTCCAAAGTGCATTATCTGAAGCTCTTACCTTTTCTTTGGTGCATCCACGGTGTTTCCTTTCTTTCTTTCTTTTTCCTTCGAGAGTTGGAGTGACTGGCGTCTGCTCCAATCATGAGCTTATTTCCACACAGCGTCATGCTCTTAGCTCTGTCATTGGCTGCCGATATAAACAGAAATCTCCACCCAGAAACGTCCTGAACACAAGAAAACAAAGCTAAAGAGCAAATTACAGGCAGGGGGAGAGAGAGAGATGCATTCAAACGCGCCACGGCACGCGAGTAGAGGCCCAAAGGCGCAGTTTGAGATGGATTTCCACTTGCACAAATCTAACGTTTATTTTCAGGGGGGGAACGTCAGACTATACCTTTAAGTAGAAGCACCTGAAACACTGAATGTTTACTGTTAATGTTCAAATAAATTACTTGATGTTGCAACATCAGATAAAATACTGGGAGCGAGTTGACTGTTCCGACATCATCTTCAACAACTGTGAGTATGCCAAGTTCCAAGTCTTTCATACACAACTCCTCTTGGTCAGTATCCTGTGGAAAAAAATAAGACTGTCAAAATGTGAAAAAATTCCGTTAAAAATGATTACAACCTCAAATATGTAAAATAGTAAAACCATAGGGACATAGCAAACCTATGTTTATTCAGGCATCCTCAGTCTCCCTTCTTAAAGTGTAAAAATCTGTCAATGTGTGCACACTGAACATGGATCAAAGAAAGCAAGGGCTATCTTAAATAATCAAGGCAAAACCCGCAGACTAACATTAGGGCTGGGACGATGTGTCAACGATAACAACTTGATGATAAACTGAAGATACAGATGACATAAGTGGTGACCAAATAGCTCAGTACGAGTTCCAAGGTGATCAAAAGTGAACTTCAAGGCCAACAAACATCTGTTAGATCACACCATCTGTGGCTGGCTGAACCTAAGTGGTCTTTATAGAAGATGATTTATCAGGACACAACTGCTGACAACAAAAAGAAAAAAACAATCCTGAAATGGCCAAAATACATACTGGTAGCCCACAAAGTTATTAGCCTTCAGACAGCACACAACTTTTCAGAAAGTCAGATCAGCTTAGGGATGTGAAATCGGACCCGTCTGCAGATTATTCAAACGTGGTCATTGTCAATCGCCGACATGTGATTGCCTAAGAGGCTGTGCACAGTCACAGCATCATCACCATTAAATACCAGGTGGTTTTGCGCCACATCTGCCTGGGCCTCCTCTTGGCAAATAACTTCCGCTATAGGCTCCTTGTTTGAAGTGACAGCTATGTTGGAAGCTGTAAGCAGTCACTTATTTATTCTGTGTAAGACAGAAGTGTATGTGGCTAAAAATTTCATTTTGGTTTGGTCATTTCTGAGAAGTATTTCATTTACGCTGATATCTCGATTTTATTGAAGTTATTGTTCAAATATATGCGTGACTTATTTCTTTTGTGACCGAAAAGAACGATAATATAGCTCCACTTATGGCGCAGGGAATTGTTATGTAAACAAGCAAGAAGATGAAGAACAGAGGAGACGAAGCCTGCGTCTGCGGTGTTCACCTCCAGAAAAAAAGTTAGACTGGGGAAAAAAAAAAACACGTGGTGTAATTAAGAATTTAATATTCACTCATCAGTTGTGCAAATCACAGGGCACTGCAAACATGATGCTCCACTCAAATCATTTTAAATAGCACACACAGTAGAGTGTAGTTCTGCGGATTTTTCTTTAACATCTTAAGGCAGCAATTTTAAAGATTGCCATTTGAAAAAAGATCACGATCCTCTCATTCAATCGATAAATGGTCCATCCAATCAAAAATCACTCTATCCCTAGGTCAGCTCTGTGTTTACAGTAGCAAAATTAAGTCTTTTCACCCTGTAATACCCACAGTTGTAATACTACATGACCTTAAACCAGTGATCACCAATCCTGGTCCTTGAGAGCCAGTATCCTGCAGGTTTTCCAAGTCTCCCTGCTGCAGCAAAACAGTTACCCCAGCTTTACACCTGGTCCCTGACGTGAGTGCAGCGGTGCACCATGCGCACTGGATCGCGCCCATGTAGACAATGGTTTGAAATAGGGCTGGGCGATATGATGATATACAGTATATCGTCTGGACGATAGAAAACTTCTATCGTTTCATATGAAAGGCCTCCTTCCACTGAAAACACGTTTAACTTGCTCCTTCTGAAATACGGAGGGTTTCCCCTTGTTTACTTACACATGCTGACTTGCTAGCGTTGCGTTCCCCCCAGTCGGCTGTGCTTTCTCATCAGAGAAACAATACGAAGAGAAGAGCGAAGTGGGAACAGCCTTGCCCTTCTACGTAACATTGCAAATAGCGTATCCCACGTGGGGTTTCTATCTGTCCATTGGAAGGCAGGTAACCCTCCACTACACACTAGAAGTAAAGACGGCACGACTGTAGCTTCGGAGTTGAGAAGCTAATTAGCTAACTGTTTGTTAGCATGGCGGAACAAACTTGTTTGTCGGCTCTATTTCCTGTCTGTAGCGAAATAAGAGCGGAGGGCGGAGCTTCCTTCATACACTGATGGAAGCCAGCCAATCAGACGGAAATTCATGAGAAGGACCCGGAAAAGCCTGTCTTTGGACCACAAGCCTCTCTTCTAGTATACAAATACAGCTGGATACAAAGATACCAGAAGGTTTTTTTAAACAGAAACGATGCAGAATGCATTCAATAATAATGGAGAACACAGAAATATTAATGAAATGACCATGGAAGTACAACTTGAAGCTCTATCGTTTAAATGGCGATAGGCGCTTTACTGCAGTGTTTAATCAAGATGCGCCATGTGCAGACGCACGCTGCAAACAAACATGGAGGAAGATGATGGCGGACCACTCAGACGGGTGTAATTAGACTAATTCTTCACAACATGACCAGCCGCCCCAAACTGAGAGGCTTTTTATCTAAAAGTGAGACAACTTCTGTCGCATGGATGTGGCTTGGATATAAAAAGACTGCTGACAGTCCCAGGAGCCGGGACACCTTCTGTTGTCTGGTCCGTGACCGTGTCGGTTTTTTTCATATATCTCCAAACCACATCCATGCGACAGAAGTCGTCCCTCTCTTTTAACTACCAACTCCTCGGTTTGGTTTGGCCGCTCATCTTGTTGATAACTAGTCATCCTGGTCTGAAACGCGTCTGCCACCCCCCACCCCCCCCCCCCCCCCCCGCCTGTTTCTTTAGGTCAAGATGCGCCGTGTGTCCGCACGTACATGCACGTGTCCGCGCACGCATGCAGCAGCACGTGTCCATACATAATATATATTATTATATTAAGTTAATACAGTTCTTGTCCAAATTAAGGTGATTCTATGGTTCCCCTTTTTTCCACATCACCATATGATCCACTGTATCGGTGATCGGCACTCATGAGTGATCGGTATCGAAATCGGCAACAAAAATCCTGATCGGAGCATCTAAATTTCATTGATCTACTTGTCAATGCCACAGAGGGAATGATTTCGCAGTGCTGCTACCATCACTGGATGGTTTCAATAAAACTACATGTATGTTGTGTCCCTGCACAACCACATCAACAGACCTACCTTAACATTCATATTAATTGTGAAAAACATATCCAATATAAACTACATTTTGCATATTTGGCAAAAATAACTGGGTTTTTTTTTTTGGAAAGAGACTGTTGATTTACTAACCTGCAGGGCTCTCAAGACTCATGCAACATGCATGTTTCAACAAACTTTCACGCTCACACACACCACATCCCAAGCTGATTATTAGCTTCACCGTGTAACTATGAACAAGCCTACGAGGCTCTTTTGGATTGCATCTGTCTACACCTGACTTCATGGTCAGACAAGAGCTGCGTGAGTTGTCAGAGGCCTTAAAAGCAGCACAGCAACGGTACATGTTCACCAGATGGAGGATCTTGCGGCTTTTGCCTTTATTTGGTCAAAAGTTACTGAACGCTGTGCAAATTTACACAAGTCATTTAATGACAGTATTACTGAGTATTGAGACTGCACTATTTTTGACACTAATTATACATAAACTTGTGCTGCACTGAATTAGAAACGTCTTGCTTGTTAAAATGCAACATAAAGGACAGCAGTATGGTAAATGTCCAATCTCAAACATACCAAACTTCAATGTTTTGCCTTGTCAGTAATTCAAAACAAACAGAACAAATGGAAACTCAGAAAAAAGAAAAAAAATGGGGGTAGAAATACATACGTGTACCACCTGCCCATTAATGCAGCCCCTCCACAGGACAGGATTTAATTAATTCAAATCTACATTGTGGGTGCGTTCTAACTTTTGTTTCTTACTTATTTCCTCCTTCTTATAGTTTGCGTGTGTGTTGAGGGTCCGAAAGGCAGCCTGTAATGCAGTGTTGGATAACACTTTGGATTTAAATTATAAAAGGGAAATTTATTTCAGTGTTTGGGATTCCCAGGGTCATACAGAGTGATCAAGGTTCCAACTTATCCTTTAAAATGTTTTCCAACATTTTGAAACAACTGCGTATTTCGCTTCAGCTTATCAAACAAACGTATTGAGTAATAAGTACCTAATGAGAACAACAGAAAGCTAGAAGAGACATTCCCTCAGAATGGAAAGTTTATGATGTAAATATCAATTGTCTGTATTCATTTGGCAGTACTCAACAAACATTAACAGGTTTTGAAAACACCACAATAATGTCTGAAACTGCAGTGTGCACAAGCAATGGATCTTACCAGACATGTCTTCAGAAACCCATCAGGTCCTCCTTCAGAAAAGGGTAGGTACTCGAAGACATGCAGACTTTCTATAGGCAAGCACATCCGTTGTCTGAAAGAAAAACTACAAAAACTCATGACACAGTAAAAGAAGAACCCTATCTTATCAAAATGTTTAATTATTCAATGTTATCACACCTGGAAAGCCTTTTTCCCAGATTTTTTTATAATACACAATCTTACCACTCTCCATTGCTTTATTTACACACTGTATTACACACAAAAAAAAATCACAAAAGTATGTATTTCATGCATACCTATTGACAATGTGTCATGTGTTTCTTGACTCAGTTTATGGTTGGACTGTGCTTTGATGCTGGAGTAGACTATTAAAAGTCTGAATTCAGTAAGTCTAAAAGTCTGTTTCATGACAAATCAGCCCTACTAAAAATGGGTTTATGCAGATGTGACTCCACCTACTTACTGAACTTTGTAAGCCTTTAGCTTCTGTCTTTCATCACTGGACGAACTGATTAATCCAGGTGTGTCTGGCCAGTTACTGAGATCAGACACAGTTTGTCCAGTAATGAAAGACAGGAAACAAAGGAGCTACCTTAAGTTCAGGAAATAGTGGAGTCATGCTTAGAGCCCATTCAATTAATATATAATTTGTATGGAAATGCTGTTTCAAATCATCTACTGAACAAATAAGGTAGTAGGTACTAAATATTTTTTCTATTTAATTTTTCTGAGCAGGATGTTTTCATCACATTACATCTGACAGTATCTGCAATTAGGTGCTTTACTGCAGTGTTTTATTTGACAAGATGCGGCGCATGTACGGCCGCGTTCTGCCACGTGCATGCACATACGAGTGCGTGCGCGGACACATGCAGCCGCTTGTGTGCATGGATGTGCGGACACACAGCGCATCTTGACCTACATCCACATCCATGCGACAGAAGGTGTCTCTTTTAGGTAAAAGCCTCTCAGTTTGAGTCGGCTGGTCATCCTGTTAAGAATTAGTCTTATTACTTCTGTCTGAATGGTATGCCATCATCTCCCTCCATGTTTGCAGTGTGCACGCACGCAGCGTTTCATGATATATATATTTCATTTTTTGCTAATCACCACTTGAATGTATGAGCAATACGTAACTGAACGAAGTACA
>JALJCO010002606.1:0-354137 GCA_023101725.1 Atherinomorus stipes
CTCTGCATGTGAGGAGGTGGCGGAACTGGAGGGCGCTGGAGTGGGATTATGCCTGGCCGTGCTCCCAGCAGACCACCAGAGGGGGGTTGGATGTTTCCAGGATGTCCACCTGGAAGAGCACCTTGAGTTCCAACTGGAGGACCACCTGGAAGTCCAACTGGAGGACCACTTGGAGGTCCCAGTGGAAGACCTCCTTGAGGATTGGCTAGGGGGCCACCTGGAAGAGCACCTGGAGGTACAACTGGAGGACCACCAACCTGGTTACCTGAAGGTGAAACAAGAGCAGGCATAGTTTTATAGTTATATAGTTTTCAGGCAGAATTGTGAAGAAATGATTTGGTCTGGTAATAAGTAAAAATAAACACTTACCAATATGTCCCATCTGGTTGTTGAAGATTTTGGGACCCTCAAGGACATCATCTTTCCTGTTCCCCAAACCTGTTGGGTCAAGAGGTGTTTCATCAATTCCACTTTTGGAAGGAGGTGAGGCCCAGCGGCATAGGGCCTGGTGGGGGAAACCTAGGGGGGAAGAGAGAGTGGTGAAATAAGTCAAGATGATTTCATGCCAGTTTCATTTAGCTGGGGAAAAAAGAGAAAAGAAAATTAAGGGAAAATAGAGCCCTTAAACATAAGCTGGGTAGAAGTAATGATGAGCAGTGACAGAGTATTTAAGGAAAATGCCTTTGCTGGCACAAGAAAGCATCACTTTATGATCCAACGGTGCGTTCACATTCTGCCAGTTTTGTCCGCTTCAAACAAACCGTGCAGTCTGAACACCAACCGTACTCTGGTTCACACCAAAGAAGCAGACTCTGGTCTGCCTGAGAGCCGGGGGTCTCAGTTCACTTGCAAACGGACTATGGGACTATCCAGTGCACCTAATGGAAGTGACGTTGGTCGACCGTAATAAAGCAGAAGAAGTAGCTAGAAGGAAGTGGGGTAGATTATCGTTTGGGTTGGAGGGAAAACAAAGCAAACAGCAGGTTTTTGAAGAAGCGGAGGTGAATAAAACAAACAACTGGAAAATGTAGACAGAGATGGAGTAGGCAGAAAGATTTCCACTTTAATCACAGGGTCTGTCTCAATCCACAATTTGTACTACACGCTACACTACTTTTGAGTGCAAATGCGGTTTCAACTAAAATTCAGGTCTCTGAAAGTACCCGGATGCTGCCCTAAAACCGGTCAAAAATCCACTGCAGAACGAAATACACTACTCGCACTAAACGGACGCCATCTAGCTGACGTAGCAGAAGAGGCGGGACTTTCAAATTGTTTTTAGGGCTGAATAATGGAAGTGAACAAAGCGGTGGCGACCCCTGCTGCAGCAGAGGCTGTATTGTACTGATTTAAGTAATGTTTATGAAATGATTTAGACATGATTACTCATGTATATTGTGGCATGCTACCAAGCTGTTCACTCCCTGATGACAGTTATGTTCTGGTCATTTGTTTGAGGCCGCGGTTATAACGGCTCAGTAGAGTTAGCTCATGTTAGCGGGCAATGCTAGTCCATCACTTCCTGTAAGTGCAGTGCTCTATTCAGGTCAGCATTTAGCAACAGCAGTGTGTACTAGGGCTGGACGATAATTCAATATCAATGTATATCGATCGATAGAGGTTTTTTCAATATAAAAAAAAAAAGGGTCAATAAAAGTTAAATATAGAAGCACAGTTTTCTGCTGTAGCCTATCATTTAGCATGAAACTACAGTCACTCCTTCCGCCAAACCAATCACAAACGCAGACCCAGGCAAAGACTGAATTGGAATTCAGTGTTATGCCCCTTTCAGACTTCCACTAGAAAGCAGTAATATTGTGAACTC
This sequence comes from Atherinomorus stipes, assembly GCA_023101725.1. NCBI lineage: Eukaryota > Metazoa > Chordata > Actinopteri > Atheriniformes > Atherinidae > Atherinomorus > Atherinomorus stipes. The sequence goes on from JALJCO010002606.1 coordinate 1,826, forward strand.
TGTCCTTTATAACGCTGCATTCAGACATGCGCACCGGTCTTTTACCTCAGAGATGTAGCGGACATGTACCGGCTGGTCTACATGTCACTAAAGCGGAAATGTTGCAGCATGTCGTTTTGGCTGAAAGCACAAGAAAATGTTCTGGACAGAGTTGAAAGGAAAGTGGGGCTGTACTGAACTTTTCTGCAACATTTCGTGATTTATGAAAGTGCCGGGACACGATAAGACCGCAAGAAAGTCGCATGTTTGAAAAGATGAGTCTGTTTAAAGAGCGGATGGACTTTACTGAACATGTTCGGCAATGCAAGTCTGAAAACGGCTTTATTTGATCTTTATTATAAGTAGGTAATTCAGCAAAAGCTTAAATGGCCAGGGCTGCACCTAAAATAGCTTTTAATTTGATAATGGCTTTTTTTTTTTATATAAATATCGATATCGATCAATATAGATTTTTTTTTATCGATAATCTCTTTTCTATATCGTCCAGCCTGTGTGTCTGGAGTGCCGTAGGTTTTGGGGGCGCGCCCGCCAGAGTCTGCGCCGTTTGCGCCCGTGCGCGATTTCTATTTGTCTTTGTATTGATTGTTTTAATTGGAGAAGGGAATGTATGTTGCGTTTTTTGAGGTTGCTTTTCCTTGGAGACAATGGCTAGTTTATAGAGGAAGTGTGCTGCTGCTTGCTTTTTGTGGAATAATTTGTGTCACACAAAATGTGGCACCCAAGCTAGTATGTCTTAGGTTGGCAGTTGTCTTGTTTTTCTGTGGAAAAAGGAATTATTAAAATAAAAAATAGATTATGTACATAACACAATGTGCACTATAATAAACATTTCCTTTTGGCTTTTTGCCACTGTTTAGAGTTTCTAGCTTTTAGTGGAAAAATAGTAAATATGTTAAATGAGAATAAGAAGCGTTGTGTGGTTGGCTGTTGGTTGATTTTGGTGCGGTAATATTATAGGGGGTGGGGGGGGGGGGGGGTGGGGGGGGGTGCGGGTGGGTGGGGGGGGTGGGGGTGGGGTGGGGGGGGTGAGGGGTGGGGGTTTGGGGTGGCCGCGGGGGTTGGGCGTCGGGGGCGTTCGGGGGTCGGGGCGGTGGGGTTTCGGGGGGGCTGTCCGGGGGGGGGGGGGGGTGGGGGTGGGTGGGCGCGGGGGCCGGCGGCGTCGGTTGCCGATCGATCGGTGCATCTCTAGTGTGTACTACAGATAAAGTATACACTGTGCACTAAATTACAGTGAACTCGGGCAAGTGCACCGTTTGAGACATGGCTACGGAATCCGTTTTTCTTCCTCTTCCTGCTTTTTCACCATTGATCAGTGGTTGTATTGGGGTGCATCGTCCTGTAGCAGGCAGTTGTTTAACTATGGTGGTTTAACCAGGCGAATTGGTCCGCTTTAGTTGCTGCCGTTTGAATGCAAACTGAAGCAAAGGAAGGTCCAAAATTTTTCAGAAATCCCTGCCCAATCGGACCAAGGTCCCGGACTATCCTGGTGTGGATGCACCCTAACAGAGCAATTAGGGTTTACTGTGTGATTAATCTTTATCAAGACAAATGTGCCACAGAAAAAAACCCAAAAACATACAAATAACGAAAAATCATTTGCTGGTTAACATACAGCCTAGAATTAAACATGTTCTGCGGTGTCATGTTTATTTAGCCATTTGATACCACTTCATTGTTTGGCATCCAAACAGTCCTGTTGTGTTGATAATAAACTTTTGCCATTGAATGTAGATTTCACTTAGGCCATTTGATCCAAGTGGGGCATCTGACATCCGAAATCACCTGATGTTGTGTTTAAATGGTGCACAGTCCTACCATGGCTGCAATCCTGCAGGTTTTCAATGTGTCCCTGCTGAAACAGACCTGACTTAATGGATCCAACAGCTCATGATGTTCAAGGCAATGAATCATTAATTTGAGTCAAATGTGTTTGAGAAGGGACACATGGTTTCTGCAGGACTTTAATCCAGCAGCAGCTGATACTCACACTCTGTTACTGCAAACAACCAAGAGAAAAAGGCGTAGAGACAGAGTTTGAGTTAAAAACTAATTTTCTGTCACCGTCCAAGGAATTATGTTGTTCACCGCCATCTGTCAAAGTGAGGAAACGTCACTTGTTGCATGTTGACGTCTTGTCAAAGCATGCGCTGTAAGAGCGCAACCTCACAACTTTCCAATTCAGCGTTTACATGATACCTGATTCAGTTTGGGGAAAGCCAATATTCCACCTCCGTGAAACCGAATGATAATTCATTTGGTTCAGCACTATTCATTTGTCAAGAAGTGTTTACATCAAGGGGCAAACTCCGCTCAGAACAGTGAAGCTCGCTTCCTTGTTGTAAATAGTGTAATCCTCCCTTCATCCGCTAGGGCTGGCTCCAAGAGCGAGCAAATCCCCATAGACTCCCATGTTAAAAACGCCAACTTCACAGCAGAAATAAACAGGTTTACAGCCTGGTTCAAAAAATCATTTTAGGTTTATTAGGTCAAGTTTACCTTCATGTCAACTGTGAGGGGGGTGAATTTTTTTATAACTCATTCGTTTAGATGTTATTTATTCTTCAAATTACACATAATTAAGGGCGTGTCCTTATGATTGACATGCGGCAGACCGGAAGCTCCGCCTGCCGACCGGAGGCTCCTAGTTAGCTCCTTCTTTGCTCTTAATAAGGTCTCAGTTTGTTACAGAGTCGCACAACGGCGGTGTTTAGTCAGCGAATTGCAAGTCTAAGCATGTCTTACCTTAACCATGCCGCTTAGGGGGCTTATCTTTGTTAGCTCCTCTTAGTTTCGTGTTAGCTCAGTTAGCGTTTAGCCCACAGTACGTCAGCTGTCAATCATTTGCCCGGCGGCCGCGCTGTGCCCATTTTAGGATTTTCCTGGAGTGACGACGTACGTGACACGGCAAGATGGCGACAGTAAGACACGCCCAACTGGCTTCACATTTCTCTATTCAGAAGAGACCAGAAGCTACGTCCAGTAATTATATACAGTCTATGGTTTACATGGATCATTTTAATTCCAAAGAGCTTTTACACCAAAAGCAATGGGTGTATTGGGTCCATGTAACCGCAGCCACTGTTCCTGGTGAACAACCTCTGATATACAAGAAAGTTTAATCCCTGCAAGCAAAGCATTGATGATAAACATTGATGTTCAGTGTTCATATTTGCACTAGATATTAAAAGTTTGAAATTTGAGGTTTTATATTAACTGAAAAAAAAAAAACTGTAGAACTTGAATGGTTTTCTATTTAGGATAAGTAGGACAAGTTTTGTGCAAAAAATGTTCTTAAAAGAGCTTTCTATACTTTTTAAGTGTTTGCTCTGCTGTGATGTATCTGGTATGTGAGCAGATTATACAGTAATATAAATTTGAGGCTACATCACCCAGCCCTAGAGGGGCGGCTGTCTTGGAAGTCAAGTCATAATTTAAAGCACCTGTGTAAGAAAAAAGACAAACTGTTTTCACACATAAAGCCCAGATATTCTCAGAATTTTTTTTTAAAGTGGGTGCAGGGAACTAGCTATGCAGATGGGGTATGGGGTCAAAATATCTCCAGAAACTCAGATCCTCTCATACACATGCCCCTAGTGTGTGTGTGCGATAATTGCTTTAGTGAAAGTCATGAGAAGGCAATAGGAAATGTTACCCGGAGGCATTTGCATGGGGTTGAAGCCAGGTCTGATGAAAGGAGGAGGGGGGACTCCTGGAGTGAAGGAAGGGGGAGGCATCCCCATATGACCAGGAAAGACTGGAGGTTGAAGGGAACCTACACCAACCATTGGCTGATGCATTGGAGGAACCTATAAACATAAAAAGGCTTTTACTGCATGTCAAAAAAGAAAGAAATTTTTATGTCTCCCTGCAAAACGTACGCCTGAGTTGAGCTACATCACATGATTAGGCTGGTCTTTACCTGTGCAGGAGGGGGGGCTGCAGCGGCTACAGGTATTGGCTGCGGCTCCTCAGAGTGCTGCTGCTGCTCAGAACGGCCATTATGGGTGAGTTCCTCTGGGTGGTCCAGAGTCTTCCTAACTCCACTCCACTCTGAAAAAAAGTCACTTCAGTTAGAGCAAATAATTGAATGATAAAGCAAATGGAAGGCACTGACTGTTTGACTCTGAATTTTGTTTATTAGACTGGGTATGAAGACTTTCTGGATAAAGGGAAATCCAAAACATTTGGGCGCAAAAACCTATGCAACATTTTTTTTTCTTTTTTAAATGGGGTATTGGTAACAATTGGTAACAAGTGCTTATCTTATTCTGTGTGACACCCCACATCAAGTGTGGTTATAGTTTATTTAACATCTTAGTACACTGGACAGGCTTTTTACCTGGCGATAAGGTCTCTACATCCAGTATCCCTCCTTCTTTTAGCTCCTCCAACTGGTCCTCTCTGATTTTAGACCAAGGTACGTAGGTGACCCCCAGTTCAACATCCCAGTACTGTTTAAACTCGGGCTTAATGCCCTTGTTTAAAGCCCAAGCAATCTGAGGAGAAATTAAACAAAAATGTGGACATTTTTTTAAAAAATGAATAAAACAATCTTTTAAAAAGTGATTTAGAACTTTATCATACTTTTCTCATACTTAAGTAGATTAGTGGGCAGTCATCTATGATGCTGACTCACCTTGATCGCTTTCTGGTTGACCTTATATGAACCTCTACTGAGTTTCTGCAGAGCCCTGAAGGCATCCTGCCTGTGTATCATGACAATGTAAGCACAACCACGAGGAGGGATCATCTAAACGTGAAGAAAAAACAAAGATAAGTGAGGAGAAAACAAAAAGTCTGATTTCTGTTTGATGAAGCCTGTTCAGTGTCCTGACAAAACTACTTTTCAGCAGCAGGTAAAGCTGTTTAGCTCAACTAAAGATGCACCAATCACTAGTCTGGTGACTGGAATTGAGCAGTTTTCAACTTGAAAGTCAAGCACCATGTAAATCAAACTGGAAAGAAAAACAAAACTTTTCCTTTTATAACTGTCAACTAAATGTGTCTAGAGCCCTGCAGTGGAGCCCCAAGTCTGTGGGCCCTGACAGAAGCCCGGCCCGCGGACCGGGTTTCAGGCCAGTGACCATATCATCACCTATTCTTTTTTTTTAAAACCCACTAATTAGAAAGATGTGTGCGGTGTTTGTGTTTAACCAGTTTAAATGGCAGCACCTGAACGCGGCAGCCGCTTTTCCCTTTTCCCCGTCGCTCACATCCCTGCCGTGCAGGTAAGACAAGCTGCTTGTTATTTGATTGATAGTTCAACTGCTCCTAGTTGTTGTCTTTCTTAAGATAAAGAAGAAATATTTCTGACAGGCCTAAGCTTTTGCTACGTTTATCATAATAATAGACACTGAGATATGGTTTAAGTGTGTCCGCTATTGTATCCTATGGCTGCGATATGTGGGTCAAATTACCGTGCGCTGTTGCATCGCTGAGTCATTTAAAAAAAACTAAATCATAAATTAAACACCAGCCAAAATGCTTCATACACTTTACAAACTTATATTAATATTGAAAGGAAAGGAAACATAGGTACCCACTTATGCCATTAAAGTTCTCAGATAAGATCGGAGGTGTACCTTTAACTGCGCCTATACGCACCAATTCTCATTAAATAAAATAATGTAGTCATTAAGTTAAATCAGTTCATTAACTTTATTCTTATCAAAAATATAATAAATAAGCGCAATATCACGTTAAGACCCCCAATTAATCTGTTTTAATGTCAGCATCTTAACAGCCTGGTTTAAGGAGAGAGAAAACAGTCGAGGCTTCATTCGGGTTTGGGCCTGAGAACTTTGAAAATCTGTCGGGCCGGGCCGGGCTTAACCCGGGCCCAGATTTTAGGCCCATGCAGGGCACTAAATGTGTCACACAGACACAGAACACTGCTGTCACCTTGCCAGTTTTATTGGATTTGGCCATTTTCAGATCCCATCAGGGTGTTTTCCCCAAAAGCAACAGATAATATTGTAATGTTTTCAAGGGCAAACATTTCTGATATATAAACAACCCGTATTAATCCACTTACATTGATGGATTCTATCTGCCCAAACTCCTCCAGTAAAGACGCGACATCTTGCTGCTGTGTTCTCTTGTCCAACTGCCCCACCCAAAGAGTTGTACTGCAAACTGAAGAGGGAAAAGAAAAAGGTCATATAAAGAAGAGCTGAAGTTAGACAATTTCATAAAAAAAATAAATTAATGTTTGTACTTGAAAAACCATGAACAGATTAAGGGGCCATCCACACGGCGCCAAATTACAGCAAAACCATCAAAAAATTTAAGAAATCTGCCCTATCATCCTCATGAAACCAGGGATTGGCTTCCTGAAACCGGTCATCTCTGAAGCCGGGTTCCAAGGTGGAAAGGTTTGAAACCTCGACGGGTTTGTGTTTCATGGGAACGGCGCAACCGCGCAAGGGAGGGAAGGGGCGACAACGCACGTTGGTCTCGTTCACGAAAACAATGAAGTTCGTTGAAAAAAAATTCACAACAGCAATGGCGTCGGTGAGCGACTGTTTTCAACTGTGTAGCAAACTTTAGCGTTTGCCTCGTAAATCCTCGGCCATCTCTACCTTTCTGCTCTTCCTTTGTAAATTTCCAGCGACCAGCAGTGAGTCTTTATTTGCGCATGCACTGTGTCTTGTTCTAGGTTTGGAGTGTTACTTAACCATCATAACGCCACTCACAGCCTTGTATAATGTGCTACAGTGGTTTCATGGGAATCGTGAAACCTTTCCCCTGATTTCTGCCATCGGTTTCACACCTAAACCGGCTTCAGCTCCGTGTGGACTAGGCTTAAGACTCACTGCTCAGAGTATCGCTCTTGGGTGGTGGAAGGCCTTTCTGCCGCCGCTCTCGCTCCTTCTCTCTCTCCCTACGCTCCTGCGAGCGAGAGCGTGGGGAATGGTGCCGCCGGTCTCTGGAGCGCGAGCGAGATCGCCTGTGCCTGGATCGCCGGGTGCGAGAATTAGACCGTGACCGCCTTCTCTTTGGAGACCTGGTGGTACGCAGAAATAATGAAAGGGGTTACTAGCAGGTTATCAGAATTCCATCATGTGTGAGGAAACCACAAATGAAAAAAGCTTCTTTTTTTTTTGTCTCCTCAGATGCTGACCTGGAGCCTGAGTGTGACCTTCGACCATGTCTCCCATCCCTTACAGAAGAATGATCCATGTCCATTGATGAATCCTAATATTACATGAAGAAAGCATCTTGTGACATGTTGCAGGTTAAAAATGCGTCGGCATTACATCGCTGACAAGATATTCATGATAACCACAACAGCAAGAACATGCCGTCAAAATTCAATGTTATCAAATCAGTAGGCTTTATGCGCAGCTCCAGTACTTCCTGAACTTAATACTGCACCTTTATTTCCTGTCTGACCTCAGCAAATGATCATAAACACCTGGATTAATCAGTTCATCCAATCATGTAAGACTGGAAATAACGGTGCAGTATTAAGTTCAGGAAGTACTGAGCTGCGCATAAAGCCCGTTAACATTGAGAAGCATGGTTTTATATTCTGTTATACAATAGGCTGGACAATTAATCGAATTTTAATCGTGATTTCAATTTTGCCATTTCACAATCACAAAAACACTGTAATCGAAGAAAAACAATTAATCGTGAAGTGAACAGACTGGTGGAGTTATAGGAAGCAAACTGCAGGAGTATAGAAAAGGAATGTATGTAGACTTAGTATTCATTTTTTATTCCCATTATTATATTGAATAGTATTCTTATTTTACTCCTTTACTTGTTTCTAATTTATTTTCGGTGTAATTTTTTAAAAAGTCATATTTCAAGTTGAGTTATGTGGTTCAATAAACACTTTCTATAGAATCAATGAATAATCGTGTATATTAATCGTGATTTCAATATCAGTCAAAATAATCGTGATTATAATTTTTTCCATAATCGTCCAGCCCTATTATACAATTTGCTGTAAAACTAGCTTGTTATGATGTCTTTAGTTTGGAGTACCTGTTGCTGCTGCGCTGTGTTTTGAGGAGGGTACACTCCTGGAAAGCTTGGAGGTCCAGTGGAACCAAGGAGAGGCTGCCCTGGCACAGGATGGCCCATAGGGGGCATGACAACAGGAAAGCTCTGACCTGGCAGTATACCACAGGTCTGCAGTTGCCCATTAGGAGGGACAGGAACCTGAGAAAGACAACTGCAATCAATTCTATCCAAACTATTCTTCATTATAACAGGGCATGATGTATTTATATGAGTTTCATTGTTATCCAGGTGAATAAATAAATATAGGCAGGCATTAACTTAAAAATTTTTTTTTTATTATATGTCAGGAAATAAACTACGCAAGCTTGTTTCCAATCTGCAAACAAGAAGGTAATAATTTAATCTACAGTTTACAGGGGGACTGACCTCAACAGATAAATGCTCAAATATTTGGAGTCATACAACTCTTTTGTTTTTTAAAAAAATAATAAAATAGATCTGAAAATATGAGATTCTGTAAATAAAATATATATATTAAAGCATTTAAGAAAATATATTATTCTCATTACCTGTTGTGACATGTTCATCATCTGTGTATTAAAGTGCTCCATGTGCTGGAGGAAGGCTGGAGGCTGTTGCATACTGAAAAAATGAAGACACATTGTGAGCTTCTTACATTACATTTCAGAGGGGGGGGGGGGGGGGGGGGGGGGGAGTCAAAACTTCCCACTTGCCATCACAAATTCACATTAATTTTTGTAATAACTCTTACAACTGGGGTTGTGAGGAGATTTCTTCTTTCTTCGTTTCCTCTCCAACTTCTGGTTCATCATCATAGTCAAAACGGTCCAGCAGCTTCTAAAAGAAAGGCAGCAATTACACAAACAGTGGCACTCTTAACTGAACAGGGCCTGCACAGTCTCATTTTTCCATAGAAATGACGCGTGATCTGATAACGTGCGATCAGAAACGTGCACACACAAAAACAGACCGTCACCTTGTCAAAGGCCGATTTCTGCTGGGCAGGCTGAGTTGGTTGGGAAGGCGGTGGAGGCTGTGAGGTGGGAGGAGGAGGCTGTGGGACGCCTACGCCCAGACCAGCCGAGATGTTCTGGAGTGTTGTTTGAACAGCGTGGAGAGGAGGCTGAGTGTTGGTCTCGACCGGCTTCACCGGCTGCTGCTGAAAGTTCTGAAGCATCTGCTGAAGCTAAACATCAGGGAAAGTGAGAAGATTTAGTCATTAAAGTCTAAGAAAGGTGCTGGCAATGACAAAAACGCATAAAAACAAACAAAGCCAACGCGAAGGCCAGTCTGCATTCTTACGAACATACCTGCTGACCCTGTGAGGACTGGATGAGCTGTGCAACAGCAGCAAAGGCATCAGAGTTGTGCAGCTGAGGAGCCAAAGTTGTGGTGGAGTTGGCCGTTACCACAGTAACAGGCTCTTTGGCTGGAGGTGGTGAAGCACCTAAGTGATGACATAATATTACTGTTTGTGTGAAGCAAACATGTGCTTTCACATGTCAGCATCATTCACTAATACATCAGGCTAGCATTATTACATCGTTATATGCCTTAAAAACATGTGAAACTTCATAACTAACAGATTCACATTATTTTTTTCACCAATGTATAAAAGCATTTGTTTAAAAAGGCCTAACTTATATCAGCTTGGAGTCATCAAATTGAGTCAAATAAAACAAAACAGTAATAATAATAATAATAGTACAAATCCAATTTGTATAGTATAATTTTGCAACCTGGCTCATCTGCGCTTGCGAAGGATGCAGCACCACTGCTGGAGCCAGCTGCCATGTCCAGCAGGGGTTGAATGACCTCGATCTTAAACACCCCGTTCTTCTGCCACAGGTTCAAAACTCGCACAATCTTACTCTACAAAAGGAAAAAAGGAAACATGGAGGCAGGGAAAGGATAATGGTGAGGGCATTTATCACTAGGTAGCAGAAAAAAATATGATTTTCTAGCTAGTATACATTGCAATTACTCTTCCAGCTCTTACCCTGTCCTCTATGGGGCAAAGGCAGAGGTTCTCGAAAGTTCCCGTAATGTTCTTCGTGAACCTTGGACCAAACACATCCTTGTCTGGTCCAAACTGGTGTCTCGACTGTCTAACAATGGAATCCACCACATACAAGCCCGCTACTTTATACTCAGGCTTACACTGGAGAAAGGAGAAAGAAGTAAAACACATCTGACTTGACTGTGTCTGATGGGAAGAAACTGGTTCATAACTGAATCTGAAATCCATCTGACTCACCTTTTTGATGAACTTCTCCACAATCTGGACCACATGTTTATAGAGCTGGGAAAGACAGACTCATGTGAGCTTTTTATTACCAAGATATGAGCTCAACAATACAGTTTTTTAAAAAAGACAGAGAATATAAGCTAAATAAAGATGTAACAGAACACATAAAGCCAAATATTTTCTTACTTTCATAGCTTTGATGGCTGACTTGGTGATGGAGATCATCTTTGCCCGAGATATTGGGGGCTTGGAGTCCATTAATGAGAATAACTGGACAGAGCAGAGGATGTGTTAGATGGATGAGAGAGAAGGCCATAACACAAGAAAGGGTTAACTAAAGCCGTGCAAGGGTAGAGGAGTTTCTGAGTTAATGATTATCAGATCTATTACACTGCATTACTACAAATCCCACTCATTTCAAAACTGACTTATGACAACCTCTGACATTGTTTTGTTTGGAATAACATTTCAGTCATCTCTGACAGCAACTAGTGATCTCAACTAATATTTGACTGATTGCCCCAAATGATGATCAGACTCCTTTTCTATGTATTGTGACATAGACAAGAAAGAAGCATCAAAGACACGCAGTCACGGAACCAAAGTTCATAAATAAATGTGTTTTGTGCTTTCAACAATCTTCAAGCATCCTCATTTGCGTCGTGTGAGATAAAAACCAAGATGGGCAAGCGTCGGGGAAACTTATGGAGTACACAAAGCTGTATCCCTCTCTAGCTGCAGCGTGACTTCTAATTATTAACACCACCTACATCCTTGTACAGAAACTACATTTCTACAATGACTATATCGTGAGTCTGTATTTTCTACTTTCTCTGTTCGACCAACTACAAGTGGTCCAGCCACGATGACTGTCACATCGAAACGTATATTTAGCTACCAGCTAGAGGGACTAGTGGAGGAGTGGACCTGTTTTGACTGCAGTCTTTGCAGTATCAACAATCAGTTTTCAGGCCTTCCCGTAGCTTGGACTGCCTCCTTCAACAATCACATGGTGCATTACTGGGGCAGCAATGAGTGTTTGATCAGTAAACTTGCCGTCTTAGAAGGACATGATTTAGTGCCGTATGTTTCTCCACCGTGCTGCCAGCACTGTTACCACCAGTACTGGTGACCATAACTTACTCCAGCTAGCTAATATTCTGGAGGATAACCAGCGATGGTGGGCTATTGCTGCGTTGGCTTCCCAGACGGCAATGAAGCCCACCGTTCGAATCTGTAATGTTACTTTAGCTACAGAAGCAAACCATTATCATTTACTCGATTAGGCTAAAGCCAACGAAGAGGTCCAGCTTGTAGGCCCATTAGTCGGACCTGCACGGCTAGTTACAGTGCAACACAGCGGCACCATGACCATCACCAGCAGACTCGGTGGGATCATGGTCTGAGCAAGCTCTGCAGGCGGCTTACCTCCTGGTTAAAGGCGTTGACGGCATCCATGATTGCCTGACGCTCCGGGCCTTCCCCTTAACTCCCGATTCCCCGTTTACAACGATGTTTATTCAAGGAAGAGTCGGTACAACATGTCCGCTCCCGGTAGCTAACACCAGTTAGCTTCGCAGTGGTAGCTTTCGGGTCGGCGGGCACGGCAAAGCATGATGGGATTCTATGTTGTCATTCTATACTTCATCCAGTGGGGGGCGCACGTGCATGCCATCAGGATGCCATTCATTTATGGACTTTATGTATATATATATATATATATATATATATATATATATATATATATATATATATATATATATATATATATATATATATATATATATATATATATATATATACATACAAAAACAAATAAATATAAGGCTTCTAATTGATAAATGGAAAAAATGGATTTGGAAAGATAAAGAATAATGTTTAACTAATTAGTATGACAATTATAAGTGACATAGCTGGAATTTAAAAAGTTGTTTTTATAGATATTGCTGCTCTCTTTTTGAAGGAATAAAGAGAACTTAGCTTTTTATAACCACCATTTAACTGGCACTAATATGTTGGTTTTTTGTTGTTGTTGTTTGTTTGTTTGTTTTCTTCTTCTTTTTTTTTAAAGAAATATTTGTTTCAACATCTTTTGAATTTTTTTTCCCTTCAAAACCCATTACAGAGAAAAAAATAAAAACGTCATTTATAAACTCCAGAGTGAAATATCTGGAACTTTCCACAGACTTGGGATATGTTCAAAATAGGTGGAATACAATTTCTGGGGCACGGGTACAGAAAAAAAACATTTACTCAGTATCTTTTTTTTACCCTTTCAGTGATAAACAAGATATGATGACAATCATTAATTACTTTATGAGAAATTTTCTTTACGTTGATGCTACCATATCCATATGAAAAAGTTTAAGAAAATATAGGACAGCATAATTTTGCTACAGGTTTGCCTAGTGCCTGTATCACATCAGATTAAATAGGGATAGCCCTCACAACCCATAACCACATAATAAAAAAAATAAAAAATATCATAGAATGCAAAAGCCTTACTAACTGATCAGGTTCTGAAAGCATCTTAAAATCATCTCCCAGAATAATCAGCTGGCTGATACCTCATTACAACTCCCGTAAGCATGAACACATTAATGCACACAAAAACATAAAACAAAAATCTACCCATTTGTAGTATCTAATGATGGATTGATATTTTTATTTATTTATCTAAATATTTGAAAATAACATTATTAAAAGTTGTAGTACAAATAACAAAAATGTAAAAATGATCCTAAAGAAGAATAGTTTCATGTATGGCTCTGTCATAAAGAAACAGAAGACAACATCATAAAACGTTGACCAAAACACTTTAATACAAGCAGGAAGTGCAGGTGGACACAGAACAAAAATAAGTCAGTCATCAATTCTTGTCTAACACTTCATGTAGAAAACGTACCAGAGTGCAAGGAGATGTGCTTGTGACTCCCTCATCTGAATGTCCCTTTTAAGGACCTGAGGGTTTTGATGCCAACTCCTTTGTGTTTTGGCATGCAGAAAAGTGACTAACCTTAATTTTTACCAACTGAACAACATGACCCCTCAACATGAACAAAACTTAATCATAATCATAGCTCCTCTATTAAACCCATGTTCAACAGCCTATGGTGGACTAAAATAAACACTCCTTACATTAAATGCTTGTAAAAATAAAAAATAAAAATCTTCAGTTAAGTTTGATATGCAAAATAATTTATTTTCTTTTGCTTGTAGATAATTATGTTCGTCAACTCTTTTGAGGAGGGAGCTTTTTTGGACACACGTGTCTTCATATTCTTGTAGTACAAAAAACCTCCAATAGATGGCATGCTCACTCTTTTAAGGCCCCCTTACGTCTAGTTAAGTGCCTAGAAAGCATGGTCCAGTAGTCAGCTACATGTGGTGTGTTTCCCTCTAATATCAGAAGGAAAGCCATACAACGAGCAGATAAAACAGTACAAACATACAAACTTTATCATTTCATAAAATACCTGAGCTTCATGAAACAGTGGTTTTTTTTTTTTTTTAAAGCTAAACAAAAACAAAAAAGCACAAGCTTTACAATGCATGACATTTACACAAAAAAAGAGTATTGCCAGGTGTTTATTTTGTTTATATTTTGTTTATTTTTAAGGAAACCATTATTGTTATTATTATTATTATTTTTACCTTACTGACCAAAGAAAATAGGCTGCAAGAATAAAGGCTGCGTCCAACACAGTTGCCCCTCCCTGTAGGTGTCTTTCTATGACTGATGAACATCATGTTTATTAGGCCAGTGAACACCTTGCGAGAGGAGGATAAGTCTTTTTCTGCTGCTCTGTGGTCTAATGGACCCAATTCTATGTCAACACTTAAAATTTAGTCAATAAATAACCAAACAAAATATGTAAATGTCTATGGCAACGCTTAATATCACTAAGCATAATTTCAACTACAAAAGCCCATGCTTTTAGAAGAGATGCGGTGTGCATGGAGCACAGTGCATGGCATGAACATGTGGCTATGTTACGCACAAATATGCACATGTATAATAGATAAGCACCCAGACATAGTAATGTTAGAGAAATCTATAACCAACTGCATTAATTGTCCAAACAGTGGTTCCGTCACTGCTTCTGTCCTCCAGCAATTACCTCTTTGTTCATACCCATGTTCAGAGACGGGGCGGTGGTACCGGTAGAGTTGTTGTTCCCCTTGTTCTCACATGCGCTCCGCCCGCCTGCGCTGATTGGATTGAAAACTACCCCCGCGACCATCATCGTGTTTTTTTATTTTTCACCCTCACGCCAAAGAAACGCCCACCCAGAGGACCGGGAAAGTCGCTTCAAACTGAAAAAAGCACGCTGCCTGCACACAGTAGATTCAGGAGACGTTCATGATTGGAGATGACACGCTGAGCAAATAGGCTGCGTCTGTCTGAGCCCCAGTTTTAAACCCTCGCTTCTTACAAAACAGGTTGCGTCAGACAGGTTACTAACTTTCCATTAGTGACTCCTTTTTTTTCTTTCTGTGTCATTTTAATCTAAGCTTATACATTCGTGTCGGAAACTGCTGAGTGTGCTCACTGGATGCTTGGGTGAACAGGTGGCGCAGGCTCCAGCTCCTTGAAGTTATTAAGGGCGAGACGCACAGTGAACGGAGTTTACGCACTTCAACAGACGCTAAGCATTTAATAGGCTGCCTGCCTTTAAAGTGGGTAAGAGTCGAGCTGCGCGTTTTGTCTCCCTTGTTTAGCAGGGAGCGGCGATGCCAGTAGCGGATAGCGACATGGTAGTGGACAACAGCCACGCGTTATATGAGGGTAAACCTCCTAACAGCACCGGGAATGAGAACATCCTCCCGGCCTCCCTCAGCAGTCCTGCGGCGGACATCCTCAAAAACTTTTACCACACCAAACGGGTCGGGAACTACTTGATCGGGAGGAAGCTCGGAGAAGGATCGTTTGCCAAAGTTAGAGAGGGTCTCCATGCGTTAACCGGGGAAAAGGTGAGTAGACAATGAGAGAGAAATCTGCTTTTTTGCGTGTATGTCTCTTTTTATGCTCTAAATACCTCCTCTGATCATGTCACTTATTGAAGTTAATCTTTCATTTCTAAACTTTTAAACAAAGAGAAAACTTAACTTTTAAAAGTAGCCTAATACATTACTTTTTTCCTCCCACGATTTTATCCTTCGTAGACTATGAGAAGAATGCGACCAGGATCCGTTATGGTTTTCAGTTTCATGTCTGGACAGCTGTCACTTGACAATTCATTCTTTTGTGTCGCTTGCCACTCATAAAGAAGCTTATGATACAGCCCTCTATTTTTATTTTTACAGCGTGTCAATCTAGATGATCAGTTGTCCCTTAGAGAAAGTGTACAATCTTCTCTGCAATGACAGCCTTTGTTAATGAGCTCCTGCGGCACCAACAGCTGTTGAGCTGATCAGGGATGGTTTAAGTCACAATATTTGTTGTATTTGTGTAACAGAGAAAGACTTATGAAGCTGTATGTATTTCTTCATTTTATTTTATTTTTATTTATTTTTTTATAGTGGATAAGTATTTGTGCACCCCTGTTTTTTTTAATTTTATTTTTATTTATTTATTTTTTTATTACCAGGTCTTTGTCTGTTGCTGTTGGTGATCTCACCTTCTTTGGGCGCGCGGGGCTGTGATAGGGACACAGGGGGGAAATTGTCCGGCCTATGAGAGAGCTGAACCGCTACTTGCATATGAAATCGTGTCGTTGATAAATGGGCTTCGGCCTCATTAGGATTCCGCAAGCGCAGGGGTTTTGATATGGCCAGCCATTGGCCACTGCTTGTCTTTGTCTCTATCCCTTTAGGCTGTTTTGAAAGGCTGCCCAAAAATTTGCATATTAGAAAAACAAGTACCTCCTCTTTTTTCTGCGTGTTCCCACTTGTTAAACCTGTTTGCGCAATTTGGTGTGTTTCCATCATGTAACACGGTGTAGCGTGCTACTGATATCAAATTTGTATTTCTTAAAAAAAAAAAAAAAGTGTTTAACTCTCCAACCACCCATCACCTATTACTATCTCTTGCTGTTGCTGTGAAGAGAAAGCGCTCCTCTCCTTTCCCCCCTTCCCTCAGTCTTTGTTGAGGATGATGCAAACACTGGCAATCTCACAACCAAGCTCATCTCTCTCATTCATATGAATACAGGCGTCCAACAGGCGCAGGGAGGGAGCGCAGGGCACCGAGTTTATTCAACCAAGAGGGTATTCAGGGGCAAAGTAAATGCATGAGGATTCCCAGACACCCCCCCTTTTTTTTTTTTTTTTTTTTTTTAGTATCACCAGTAAAACAGTGTGGACATAGGGATGAGAATCTGGTGGGTGGTGTGTGTTTAAAGGCAGGGGGTATGAAAGTGAGGAGAGGTGAATGATGGTACCACCACAGTCATCGGGTTGCGGAGGTCACATGCATGTGTTTTTGATGTCTGTAACCCACTTTCCCCTCTATAACCCCCCTCTTTCTGTCTGAGGGGTGCCTGATAAACAACCGAATCCCCCAGAAGCCCCCTGGCAGGGCACGCCCCCTCCTCCTCTGTCCCCCACCCTTCTTCATATAGAGTATCCTACTGTAAATCCCCCATCCCCCCACACACCCCGTGCCCCTTCACATACCCACTGTTGTAAACACGGGCCATCCATAACTGTCAAGTGGCGGCACGCTGCAAGCACACTCACGGTCATGCATGCCCGTGCAACCAGGTTTAATTAGCAGCCATAAAAATGTTCTTGGAGGTAAATCAATTAAAGCTGAAAGGACGAACAAAAAAAAGACAACCTGAAGGGCAGATGTAGAAGACACCGTTCACCATTTCGTTAATGGATATGGTGATTAGTTTCATTTGCCATGCCTGCCCATGTCTGTGGGTTCTCCTTGAGGTGATTTGCAATGTATGTTAGCCATGTTCTTGAACTCCGTCTAGACACGATACAAGGAGACGCAGGCAAAGGATGACATAGAGTGGATGAGTGTTTTATTGAAATAATTAGCTACAAAGGTTTGTCATTGAATAAAGGACACGTTCTTTAGCTTTTATGAGCACATTACGAAAGTTTCCTCTTCAACAAGGCAAAGGGCAGAGAAAGAGCGAGAAATCAAAGACACAGATTCTCATGTGCTTAGCTGCAACTTAACTCTGAAGCAAATGGAAGTAATGCCAACTGCCCATTTGGCTTTGGCACCTTCTCAACATATAGGATAACATTTGCTTTCCTTCAAGTTTATGATGGTTCAGTGACCCCTCCAGCTCTCTCTCACACTCACACACATCCCCCTCCAACAGCTTCAGGGCTCTTTAGCACCCGCGCTGCCCCACACTGAGAGCAGCTGTGTGGGAGAGGTCAGAGTCGAGTTATTTACTCTGCAATGGAGATTGAGTAGCTCATCACCTGTTACACTAAGGCGCTCTGAAATCCTACCTTAAGAGACATGGTAATGCGCGAGTATGCTTTTCTTGGTTAGTATCACTAACAGTAACATATGGCGCAGGGTTTAAGAGTCAAACTTCAGCTGCCAGGTCTGTGCTTTATCGAAGAGAGCCTCTCCTCATCCGCTTACCAACTCCTCTCCTACGGTTCTCCAGGTGGCAGTGAAGGTCATTGACAAGCGGAAGGCCAAGAAAGACTCGTATGTTACCAAGAACCTGCGGAGGGAGGGCCACATCCAGCAGATGATCCGTCACCCCAACATCACACAGCTGCTGGACATCCTGGAGACGGAGAACAGCTACTACCTGGTGATGGAACTGTGTCCCGGTGGGAACCTCATGAACCGTATCTATGACAAAAAGCGGCTGGATGAGAGGGAGACTCAGAAATACATCCGGCAGTTGGTGCTGGCTGTGGAACACCTGCACAGAGCCGGCGTGGTACACAGGTAAAAAAATATACTACAAGATGTTCAAATGCCTCATGATAAACTGGCCCCCGGCTATCCAAAACTGCATTATTGAGCTGTTTATGGGTAAAAGCTGACTGCAAGATCTCTGCCAGACATGATCCTCTTTCACAAAGTGTGGTTTTAGTCCATCTTGTGTACTTTCATGTTAATCCATAAGAAAAAAAAAAAACAGTATTTGCTCAATAAATGCATGTCAGTAATTCCAGAGCTCTAAACAAACAAAAAATATTATTACTTCTTCCATTGTGGACTATACTACACATTTCTCAATGAAGTTAAATTCTCCTGTACATGAAATTTAGTGAAGTGTTTTCTTTGATTTGAAGCCAAATGCATTCTTACATCGTTAAATCAGATTTCAGATATCTCCTTTGCATCTTCCTGAGAATATTCAATTCTGTTACTGAAGAGCCTGGGAACCGAATTTCTATTAAGAAGAGATGGCCTGTGTAGATAACTGTGTAACAGGATTTCTGAGAGTGGGGAGGGATTTGGAGGTACACAATAGACTATGACAATCAACCAGCATGACCCACATTAAGGGGGTTATTTGTGTTGGTGTCAGGGTTTGTAGGGAGATGGGGATTATGTTGACCTTTCCTTTGCATTGTATGATGATGACGCCTTAGATAACTGATCTGTATAAACACCGATTGTGCCGGCATTGACATCTCTTATTCATCCTTTTGTCTTTCAGGGATCTTAAGATTGAGAATCTCCTTCTGGATGAGCAGGACAACATCAAACTCATAGGTAACCAAAAAGCCCTCGTAAATGTCTTTTTTCTTTCTACTTCTTCATGAGCTTCAAACATATTCAAACGTACAAAAGATATATCAGACTTAAAAGATCAAAAACTGATATTCTGAGAGTTAATTAAACTGTAAAAATAGATGCCAGCTACATTGTAGCAGAATATAAAAGTTTTCTCAGTTGGAGCCACAGTAGCCTTAATGAGATGAAGGTTTAAGAGCAATTTAACATCCTGTTAAAACCTTTACAAGCTCTTGTAACCCTAATCAGCTTCTGTTTGACTGTGTAACACTGTGATAAAAAGACTGTAGTAAAACCTGGAGTGACACTCACCCCACCTCCTCTGTTCCCCCCCCAGATTTTGGCCTCAGTAACTGTGCCGGCATCTTGGGTTATTCAGACCCCTTCAGCACCCAGTGTGGCAGTCCGGCCTATGCCGCCCCCGAGCTGCTCTCCAGGAAGAAGTACGGACCAAAAGTGGATGTCTGGTCCATGTGAGTCCACTTTTCTTAGAAAACAAAATAAAATTGTTTTGAAATATATAAATACTTTATTTTTAAGTGGTGCACCCAGATCTTAATTGTGCACTCTGGTCTTTTAGTGGCGTGAACATGTACGCAATGCTGACGGGGACTCTCCCGTTCACGGTGGAGCCCTTCAGCCTTCGAGCCCTTCACCAGAAGATGGTGGACAAGGAGATGAACCCACTGCCTCCTTCACTTTCTACAGGTAGATAATGAAAGCACAACCATACACTTGTTGACTTTATCTGCTGGTTTTAGCAATAAATGAAAAGCAAAAACAGGCCAGGACTTGATAAAGTCTCTTACAGTCTTGTTTTTTTATGTCACTCAACTAGAAATGAGGTAAAATCTCTCAAGAACTCTTCTCTTGTTGATCAGATTTGATAAAAGACTACAAGCACTCTTCACACCTAAATCCTTGAGAAAGAAATGTGACCTTTAGTGATCCTGATTACATAAAAGTAAAAAAAAAAAAAAAAAGGATGCGAATGTGATGACATATCTGACAGGGGCCAATGCCGTGAAGCACTACTACATAATTACACACACCAAAAATCCCCCCCTAAATAAATATTTCCTTGTAAAGCACCAAAGTAAGCATGTAAGATTTAAACAAATGAGGCTTGCTATAAAAGCAAACTGTAAAATTATGTAAGCTATTTGGCGTGCCACCAACAAAACTGCGTTCGTGTTTTATCAGCAGGCATCGTTAAGAAAAAACTTTCCTGAGTTGTTGGCAGCGCATCAGCTTGTGTGTTGTTGCAGTTGCATTCCAGTGTGAATTCTTTGAAAGAGAGGGTGTAGGTAATACAGGAAGAACGGGTGTTTAATTCGCTTCAGAAGAAGTAGAAGCTGTGACACTTATCCCTTCACACTCCGTCTTCATGTCACAACAGTGCCACTTGCTGATACGCAATCTAAAGGATGGCTTAACCTACTTATGTAACTAATCATCACCCTAACGATACAAATATCCCGTCAGTTATGCAACAGAATGAAGGTTGATGAAGGTTACAAGTAAAAAAGAAGGGGGGTGGCGGCCATGTTTGTGACACATGGATATGAACCAAGACTTAAAATGCAAATGTGTGACTAATAAGTTTCAGCACCAGGAATTTTAGCTATGTGATTGTGAAATGTGATCAGTAACGATAATTGGTAGGCTTTGCAGTTTATGGCCATCGGCAGTGTATCAAGTTTAACTCTTCCCTTTTTTCTCAGCTGCCATCTGTCTTCTAAAGAAGCTCCTTGAACCAGACCCCAACAAGCGTCCAAATATCCATCAGGTGATGGCTGATTCCTGGCTGCAGCTGGCCAATAAGAACACAGGGGCGCCATATCTCAACAGGTAGATCCATACGTACATCTGTAATGATTAGGAGCGCAGGCATCACTTCCACATTTAGCTTAAAGCAAAACATTCATTTTCTTTCTCTTCATTCCCTTTTCTGTGTTAAGGATCCACATCGAAGAAATAAACCACACAGTGCTGCTGCATATGACAGAGAAGATGGGCTACAAGCATAGCGAAGTGCTGAGCGCTGTCCTAACCAACCGCGCCTGCCATACTTTAGCTGTTTACTTCCTCCTTAACAAGAAAATGAAGAGACTCTCTCAAGAGTACAGGGTAAGTAAAGAAATTCCACGTTATACCTATCCCATTCTAGATAAGGGGTGGGGGGTTAATCACTAGAAAGGTGCTTGTAAAGAAAACTATTTCAGCGCCTCTGCACTGAATTATGAGGTTATAAAGTGTGGTTGCTCAGCAGGTAAGACCTGTTTTGAAAAATGTCACGTGCTGTGTTTTTTAGGAGATGCAGTTCCAGGAGAAGAAGAAAGGAGAGAAGCAGAAAAATGAGTACTTCCAGACCCAGTGGAGGAAGCACGTTGATAAACTCACCATCCCCCCTAAACAGACGCCCGTCTACCTGGCCGTTAGCAAGGGGCCTAGCAAGGAGAAGAAACACAAAACAGGTGAGGCTTCATACAAGAGCACATTCCTTTACAAGTAGAAATTTCTATTTAGACTGCATCTGTTTTAAAAAGTGCAGCCCCTCATTTATTGTGTCCGTGTCATTTACCTTTATTCATGCAGGGTAGGTTGACTGAGCTTGCATGTTCTTGTACAGCAGGAGCCAGTTTCACACACACGTAGTTACCCTGTCATCCCTCCATCCATCCATTGTTTGTCTGTCCATCCGTCCATCCATCCATCCATCCATCCATCCATCCATCCAACTACCCACTCAACCAACCACCTGAGAGGAAACATCCAGGACAACTTGCCAGTCAGTCAATGAGGCAAAAGCACAAACAATCAATTTTAATGTAATTTACCTGTTCAGTGTCAGATGAAATGACTAAAAGAGCATAGCACAGAAGTAAGTATATAATTTGGGTTTTAAGTGAATTGAAATCAAATTGTAAACAAGAGTGACGGTCTCTGTCACATCACACTCCTTGAAGGAGAGCTTAAAAACAGACAAGCACCAGTGGCAAAGCTGGGGCATAAGCTCCTTTACCTTCTCATTTGTCAGTAGAGATGCATCCCATAGGCTGTTCTTGATCCAGCATGTCATGATGGGCTCGTCCTCACAAGGTTAAAATAAGAGCAGAATGTTCTTTACACCTGCTTGACAACTGCTGTCAGGTGATTGACATGACGTATGTAATCTAGACATGTAGGCCATACAGCTAAAAGTAAGAGTGGCCTCTCTTATCAGTCTGTCATTCATCTGTCTCAGCTGCAAGTTGAGCAAGAAAATAGCTTTCGTAGTAAATCTAGCGCATTTGTGATTCTAACGTGATGTACTAAAATTATACTATTTCCTTCTCAGGTCTATTGCGTGCCATAACTGGTGGCCATCGTAACTCACCTCTCGCACCACCTGGCACCGTCGCTTCATCATCCATGGAATATTTAGAGATCCACCCGCTCTTCCCAAACACCCCACAGCAACGGAGGCGCTTAGCTACCCTCCCACAAGTCAACACCAGCCCAGAACACAACATTCCTGCTCCACCTGCACCGTCACCAATCGGCATGCATTCCTTCGGCTCGCTCTCCAAAGCCGAGCAGATCGAAGATACACCCTCTTCGCCCTGGTACAAGCTGACCAACGGCACTCTGTCCCCCCCGCGCCACGTCTCCGCCTTTCAACCCGACTCCTCTTATTTGAAAAAGGCCACAATCCCCAGTCCCCCCGTCCTCATTGTCAACCCGCAGCCCAAGAAGAGTAGCTCATCAGATTACTGTGGTTCCTCCGACACAAGTGGGAGTCCCCCCAGCACCGTGGGAAGCCCCCCAGGAAGCTCAGCATTCAGCCCTCCAAAGTCTGCCTTTAGTCCACTTAACCCCAGCTCAGCATTCAGCCCTCCTTCCAACAGTGGGGGCAGTGATCCTGAGAGTCCAACACATCGTAGCAAGTTCCCCTCGATGGGAATCGGACAGATTCTAAAGAAAAAGGTCCAGCTGCAGCCATTTACTTTTCGTCCAGAACAAGTCGTTGAAGAAGTGGTATCCCCGCCTCCCTACCCGATGCAGACTCTCCTGTGTGCTTCAGGTGCACTAAAGACCCTCTGCTGAGGGATGCAAGACAAAAAAATATTAAAAGAAAGACAGACTGATCTCAAGACTCCTCTCAACACTAAGTTGGAGAGGTCTTTCAGAGCGGCCTTTTGAACTGTGAACTGCCCCTTTATTGCGACTGAGCCACTTTTCATGACACACCTGATTATGTAAAAAAGAAAAAAAAAAAAAAGGACAAAATGGTGAGAATTAGACAAAGTTTATATCATGTTACCTCTCCTGTTATGTAATAAGAGTTGGTGACACAGAAGATGAGATTTGAGATGGATCCCTGAGCAACGACGAAACCTCGCCGTGTCCTAGATACAGAGTGGACTTGGGACATCCTGTAATATGGGCCTTGCCAACAGATGAACACACGTACACACTAAATACTGTATTATAGACCGTGTTTGAAGTACCTTCTCATGTAATATTGCTGCAACTGCTTACAGATTGAGCCGTAGACTGATTCACACCAGCCAACAGACCCCAACTCTTACCCTAACCCTGACTACATGTGTAAATGTTTTGTCTCTGTGAAAACTGTGTATGATAGCCACTGACCTCCAGCCAGCTGGCACTGTATTCTAAATGCTGGCTGGGTGAAAAAAAGCTCACTGCACTATTATTGAAAACCAAAACCAGTAGTAACAACGGTGTTGACCATCTTTACCTCACTGCATTATTCATACATTAAAGGCAAGTGTGGCACAGTTGTGTAGATTGTCACAGCATCACACTGTCAAAGTATTGATATTAGAATCAACACAACGAAACCATAGAAACAAACTATAGAATTATGAACTCACCTTTTATAGAACTCATCAACTTTCACCAACAATAAGTCTCACTTCTGACTTTTTATATACAAGTGTTACATCACCTCTAAGACACACAGGGAAACTCATTCAGTAAAAGTCTTAGGCTTCTTTAACAGCAGACACGTCAGTTCACTGCCAGTTTTAAAGATGGAAAGATAAAAAAAGAAAAAAAGGAGCATCAAAAGCCTTATGAAACTGATCCCCTCACTGAGGGAATGAAGTTGGAAACTACTGCTACAAGTGTCGTATGTAATTTTTTTATTCTTTATTTTTTAAAAAAAGAACTTCCTTTTGTCTTAACGCTGTAGTTTGTGCAATAGTCTTAAATGTTAACTGCAATGATGAGTATTTGCCAAGAGCTCTCTGAGAGTGGAAAATTGTTCTTTGTAAATAACAGTACAGCGCCTGTGCTCTTGTAACTTGTGCCGCTCTTTAGGAGTGGGCTACGAAACGCATTTGTTGAAATAAGATTTCCACAAAAAAAAGGCTTCCACAGGCACATGAGGCTTTTCACTGTTAAAATACTTTAGAATCTCTTCCTGTCCAAAATGAAAGTTGCATGAGTCAAACTGTACTGTCAGCGATTGAAATTATGTCTTTGTAACTTTTTCCTGGTTGAAACTGAGATTGATACTGACTCAAGGGGGGGGTCTTTTGTAAGATTTTGTAATGGATGGTTTTGTTTGAGTGTCAAGAGATTTCTATGCTGTATAAAGTATTTTAAATATTTATAATGAATCCCTTGTGTCTGTCTGGTCTTTCACATTGCACCTGCTTCCTGTCTGGCCTCATTCTCGCACATCATTTACTCTGAACACACAAAGTGACTTATTACGTAGCTAATGTTATTAAATTAAAACACTTAAGAAAAGAATTGCAGAGAATCCAACATCCTTATTAAATTATGTAAGGTATACACATAGCCCAAGGTCTACAATTTTATCACAGAGCTCTCAGCTCCTGAAGAACTTAATGAGAACTGGCTACTCCGCTATGGAGGAATCTGCAATACTTTGCAACCACAATGTGCTACTTGTCTCACGTGACATTTTCTTTTCCCACGGGATACCTCTGGTGGGTTTAGGAAAAAGGAAAAAAAAAAACATTATTGCAACAGCTGAAGGACTCTTAGGACTGTTAGACACACACACATGCTGTAGACACTAATCTACTCGGCTGTGGCTCAACTGGTCCAGATCATAAACATCTTTGGGTGACACTGTCACGTCGAGACAAGAGGGGGGGTTCACCAGAGCTCTAAGACAAACACATGCACAGGACGACACAAACAGGGATGTCCGATTAACTCGCAGTGGCTAAGCTGATAAAAGCAGAGGGGCAAGAGTGGCCCTAAAATGCATTAAAGCCAGAGCCTTTTGTTTATTAAAGACAGGCAGACTGTTGGTCAAAATCCCCCAGGGGTCTGGAGAGGGAAACAGCCCATGGCCATGAATACCCCAGCTTAACTACATCCAAAAGGACATAACAGGATACGGACTGGGAGTGCTGCACCTGTGCAGTGCTGCTCAGGTCACGGCTGCCTGATATGATCTAAAGATAAGGGATTTATCAGGTTATTTACCTGCGGGAATGATGGTTTTTTTTTTTTTTTTTTAATAATCATCAATTAGTGTAAAGCATAATAACAAAAGATCTGATAACAATTCAAAAAAAGCAAAAATACCAAAAAGAAGTGTTTATTTTTTCCTAAATGTGCAGTTTGCTACTTTTCAGTTTGATATTATAATAA
This sequence comes from Atherinomorus stipes, assembly GCA_023101725.1. Lineage (NCBI taxonomy): Eukaryota > Metazoa > Chordata > Actinopteri > Atheriniformes > Atherinidae > Atherinomorus > Atherinomorus stipes. The sequence continues at coordinate 27,391 of JALJCO010002606.1, forward strand.
ATGTTAGTTTTCTTTTCATTGGTCATTGTTGGTTAAAAAATATATTTAGTGTAAAATTCAAAGTCTCCTTTGAAAGACTTAAAGATGTGTTTTTAACTTCATAATTTTACAGATGAAAAATTGAAAAAATTAGACAGAGACTGTGACTTCAGTGGTGAGTTAATAATCCATGAAGTCTAAGGGATGTAGGAAATCCACATTAATGAGATAAAGATAATTTTGCCTATAAAAAAAAGATTATTTTAGGATTAATCTGAGTAAAACACGTCATGATGACTTCACCATCTTCCCAACAAGAATTAGCCATACATTTATTCCTAATTATTTAAGGTAAATATAAAATTGCATGTACTTATGCAATTCTAAAATAATAAACCCGTTTGTGCCACATTTACACAGAACATAAGGATTGGTGACATTCACATCTCTAGATCACAACAGTATCTGAGATCTCCCTTTGGGGGGGAAAAAGGCGGGTGTTCCTTTTTAATGTGTCCAAACTGACCACTTATTGTCCAACAGGACATTATTTCTGTCAATCTGTTCAGGCTTAGATCCTGATGACACTAATCCTGTTTTCAGCCCCCTCCTCATCACATAACACGCACACAAGCTCTCACCAGGGTGTCACTGGCAATGGGACAAGCCTTTGTGTCTGAGAAAAACAGATGATTAACCTGCTGCCCACCGATAGCCCCCGGGGATGCTCTCGCAAAAGACAACCTGAGCATCCCGGGTCAGCCCCATGGACCGGTGCCGCCCACCTCAGCTGCTCTTACACAGGCAGAGGATGAGGAGGAGAAAGTGAACGTGACACGGGCTACCTGGCAGACCATCGCACACAAAGACGCTGGACTAAATAAACAAGCAGATGTTTCTGCTTTTTGAAGTAGGTTTTGAGCACTCAGAGGGGATTGGGGTTACTATTTGATCAATCTGACAGATCAAAGGTGATTAATGAACTGAGAAGGATGTGTTTTATCAGACTTTAAACCATTTCAGTGCATAAAAACACAAAACAAAACTGGATTACATTTCCCAAAGATTTTACCTAATTACTCAGATTAATTTGGGAAATCTAAACTCCCAGATGAGTTTAACATGAAATCCAGTTTGAGAAATAAAGAGGACACCAGACTCTCTTGATAGCTTTAGATACAAGCGTGTGTTTAACAACCCTATATGGAAGGGGAATTTGAGAGCATCAACCAAATTAAAACTGGGTTTAATAAAAGTTTTAATTTACCTCAATTCAAAATAATTACTTGTATTCAAACAGAAATAAGTAGGATTACAGAATTTAAAGCAAAAACATGGAAGTAAATTAAATAAAACCATGAGCTTCTTGTGGTGTGTACTGTTCTGCGGGAAATAAAGAGTTAAACCAGGAACCGGTCATAAATCAGCCCCGAACAACTGGTGGGGTGTGGCGCTTTGTCAGGGAAAAACCAAATTATAACATAGGAAAGCAGAAAATCTGGATTCACAGATCAACATTGCCATTTCTGACATGATAAACAATAATGACAAAAACTCCAGACATACTCCTCTCCTCACTCACTCCATCTCAGAACCAATGATAAATTTCTGTCTTTTAAAACAATAACACATTTTCCTACCATCAAGTAAACATTAAAATCTGAAAAAAAGAAATAGTTGGCACACAGGTGGCAAACCTTGAGATATTTTTTCCTCTCAAAAACAAGATCAGAAATTCAATCAAAGAGCAGCATGCAGCCAATAGGATCTCAGTGTCTGTGGTAGCAGCAGCATCAGTCTGAGCTGTTATTGGTCAGTTGTTTCACACAGGGAAGCCTGTAATTGGCTGCCAGTGTGCCGGGGCTTCATTGCCTCCATGGCAACATTGCTTCCTTATTGCTTAGGGAAGGTGAAAAGGAGGGAAAGAGGGGAGGCGACTTTCACTCAGACACTACCTCTGCATTATTCATCCTTTGTCCCCGAGTGCTTGCCGAATGTGCGTAGCTGTACTGACTGGTGCGTGTGCGTGCGTTTCTATGTTCGTCGTGGTTTGGGTGGGAGTGATTGGTTGAGACATAAGGGGTGAATGAGGTGAAACCGGTGCAATAATTGCACTCAAAAGTGCAACGCATCCAGCAACACCATGTCTATATATAAAACTGCTAAATGAGCTCTGGGGCCATTTGGTGAGCTACAGAGATGCTGACTTCCAACACAGCTACTGGGCTTTGGTTTTTAATGAACTGAATGCTACATAAAACAAACTGGGAAACGATTCCACTGCAGGGTACACCAGCGCACATGTGGACAGTTAACTGGCTGGCTGGCTTACATCAGCAGACCTGCAGGCTGGATGCAGGCACCGCATCCTGAAACGAGAGCCGGACACCTACATCTACCTGCATCATCAGAAACAGCAACCACCACGCGGTTTGTTTGTTGTTGTTTTGACTTCTTTCTCTCCCCCCCACCACACCAACAATAACAGTCGAGGGTGGGGAGAACTGGAGGGAGGGGGAAGAGATGGGTGGAGTCAGAGCAGGAGAAAAACATCACACAGAGATTAGAGTTAAGGGGGGTGTTCATTCAGGACTCCTCCCTTATGTATGTGTCTGTGCATGAGTGGGGGGGATAATATCTATTGACAGGCATGCTGGCCAGCGAGCTGGCTGGCTGTTCCTCCGCCTGTGAACATGATGACGAGATGGCAACAGGCACTCAGCATAGCACGTGCTCTCAGTTGCCATCGCAACCTACCCTTGGATACAGCGTGCTGGTTGGCCGTTCGCAACTGTTGTTGTTCTGTGAGGCTGATGAAACCTCGTGGGTGAGGGAGGGCAAGCGGTACAGCATGGTGCTGCCTTCCTGCTTTGGCAGCAAGTGTTGCTAGGCACATTTGGGGTCAGCTTGTAAACAAACAAACAAACAAACAGGCGTTAATGCATATATAATCATCCAAACCATCCCTCAACCCCTAACTTTCAGTTTAACCCTTAAATCCAAGAGATAATTCTCCTTATAAACAAAGCAGGATGAGCCACTGACCCTTAACAATCTTAGAGCAAGAGAGAAAGAAACACTTAAAACGATTATCTAGTTTAAATGACTTTAATCTGCCATGTCAAACTGACAACACACAGGTTTAACATCACTTCAATTTGGAAACAGTAGAAGACTTAATTACAAAAAACACTGAGACAATGACTGAACAAGCAAAATAAAACCAAAGTGACACTGAGTCAATCCATTAGCTACAAATGAAGAGAAACCATGGAAACTGCTGACAAAACAAAAGTGTTCTGTTCAATAATTCAAAAACATTTTCTCCAGTAATAAATCTGTAGATTGTAGATTTGAAAATTTTCCAATGCAAATTCCTAAAATGTCATCAGTTCTGGTTTTAACAGTGACACTGATGAGGTATAGCCCTCAGTTCTGTCTGCCTGAGAGGCCACACACTTGAGGAAAAGAACAAAGAAAAAGTGTGTGTGGTCTCAAGCGGTAAGATCAATACAGCATTGTGCTGAGTGTGCAGCCTGCCTGATGAAACCCTGCACAAATAAACATTCTGCTCATGCCGCGAATTCATTCTGCACCGAGACCGCAGAGACGATGGTGCCACGGGCCGCAAGAGCCGAGCTGGCAACATGATTGATTACAAGTGCAGGCAGTCTTTGTTTCACCAGTGGTAATCAGGACAAAGCAGAGAGGATGCTGGGAGTGTGTGTGTGTGTGTGTGGGTGTGGGTGCTTGGATCAAGGTGAGGCTAGGACAAAATGTGCTACTGAAGACATTTCGCTGAAATAAAACTTCACGGCCGAAAACATGAATGTAAAAGGTCAAGGTTAGGAGTATGGACATTAAATCTTCTTGCTGCAGCACCTGGAAAAAACATCCTCTATAATGTCCTAATGTCCATCACTGTCATGCCTCATCACATCCTTCCTGAAGGCCAGCTTCGATCTCTTCCAACCTCTGTGCCATGGACATGACCAGCATTTTCATCTGGAAAAGGTTGGGGGGTCAAATGGGAGAGAGAGGGGAGGTTTTAAAATGTTCGTGATTGGAAGAATAACAGCACAAGCAGACTTGGAGAGAAATAAGTGGAGATTAAGGATGAAGTGGTGAAGTGGGGAAGAAACAAAGAGGAAAATGGACAGGTGGGAAATGAACAGAGCAGCAGGAAGCAGTGAAGAAGAGAGATAGGAGGAGTAAAGTTAATTGGAGAAGGAAGCCGGTGAGGACGAATGAGAAAACTCAGAGAGGAGGTGGTCAGGGATGGATGGATATGGGGTGGGGTAGGAGGGGTGGAGTGGGGAGACAGGTCAGCGAGTGTAGAAGATGAAAAACCCAAACAAGTGTCTACAAGTCAGACAGACAGACAGAATACATTAACTATGTCAGGACGGGCGATGCACATCATCATCATCATCATCACATATGGTACAGTCGAGGACAAAGACTGTGCTGAACACACATGTGATGCTCTTACTTACAGTGGAGACACAAATAACTACTCTTTGATTTCTAAAACCATATGATCATCTCTTTTTAATGTCTCCGAATCTCATGAGTTCATTTTATTTTCAAATAAATGAATCCTAAAATCTTGCAAAACAGTGAAAAGTGCCCTCTGCAAATTCTACTTTTATGTTTTTTTTTAAATGTTTATCAAAAATCTTCAAACATTTTTTAGACTAACCATTTCAGTGATAAAAATTCTAATTAAATGTAGTTTCATAGTTAGATATGCAACTATCCGATACCCGGACGAGATATTGGCTCTGATATTGACAAATTGGCTGGATCCGATATCGGGTGAATGTGGACGATCCAGCATTCCGATCCAGTCATTTCTGTTATTCTTAATATAGTAATAAATGTACACTTTATTTGATAAAAGACAAAATTAAGTACATTTATATGTTACCTTTCTTTAAACAAGTCTAAATGTCAAACTTGATGCCTTCACTCACATGGCAAGGAATGTAGTTTATTCATTCAAAAGTATCGGATTGGTATCGGCCGATACACCCAGCCCTGTTATCAGATTGGATCTGAAAAAACTGTATCGGTGCATCTTTATTCATAATGAATGTGAAGAATTGAAAAGTTTCAACCACAACAGCACCACATAAGTAACCCAAAGTTAAAAATTGGACCCTGTTCAAACCAGAAACTGGCTAATCATTTGATGGTTATTGCTATAGAGATATTTTATAGAACACCAAAGATGACCAAACTGTCTATCTCCCTATATGAGTTTAAGATGAAGTTGATTTATCCCATCTATAGGACTCAGGAGCTTTAATGATTTACTTGGAAGGAAAATTCCTCGATTTCTGAAAAACCTTAATAATCATGTTCCAATGAGCCTATGAAATCCATAAATCTCCTCAAATTAATAGAAGTGATGTGTAGCCATAGTCAGATTAATCATCAGCCTGCTCAGACAGACTCTTTAAGTCAATGACAGGCTGGATTTAAGTAGTAACCCAGATTTCAACCCAAGATAACCAGCATTTTTCATTTCAATATACACCGCCCTTATGCACCTCTGTTTGAGTGACACATGAAGACTCCCACCACAGTGACTCATTGTGTTGATGACTTGTGTTTTGCACAGAAATTAAAACTATACATGGAAGTCATTGAAGTTACCGCCAGTCTTTAATTAAAGGCTTCACCATGCAGAGCTTCCTGTTTTTCAAACTATTCATTCTTGAGACGAGTATAACCTGTTTTTCTTTATTTACTGTTTCTCAGATAAAATCTCACAATCAAAGAAGCAAACAGTCAAATGGACAAAAGAAGAAAACTCTGATGAAGTAAGCCAAGTAAAACAAAATACCAGAAGCATATCGAGTTGTAGCAACAAAGGCACTTCATGATGAAAACATGTTTTCCCTCCAACAAAGATTCCTCAACACGCTCCCCATCACATCCATTGTCCCCGGTCCAAGAGTGTGGGAGGGCTGGCAGGTATTCCTGCACACCATCGCCACCTACTGGCCACTTTGTGGACATGTGGCTATTTCTTAAACAAAGGGTGATTTAGAATCAATTTAGAAAATCAATTAACTGGTCCTGTTGAAAATTTGAGCGAAAAAAAAAACAAAACAATATACTGGTATGACAATAAAAAAAAATTGGAATTCATAGTTTAATTATGCAGATGACTATAACGTGTAACATGTTTGAATGCTATTAAAAAAGCATTAAGTACTTATCTATTTCAGTTAATGAAAGCAACTCAGAAAATGAAACTGTGGAGGGGGTGACATGGATGGACAGATGAGGTAATGTCTGATTTAAGAGTCTGTCCCCCACAGCATCAACGGTTTGCTGGAACTAAGCTGATGTCATCCTCAGAGTAGTACAACCTGTGCATTTATAACCAATGAACAACTCGTCCTAAAGAAATGACAAAGAACTGCCAGCAAGCACAGTCACCAGCATCTCCCTCTGAAACCGACATGTTGTGTAGCCCTGTTTTCTCGTTTCACATACATTTAATAAAATATATTTTTTTAAAAAAAGATCAAATGAAATACACAAATGGGTTGAATTGAGTTTAAAAGCAGACCATCTACTTATTTTACCTGAAAACATTTTACTTGCACCTGAGAAACTTACTGAGAAAACATTAAAGAAAGCAGACAAAGAAAAGCAGCAGCAGTAATTTACCTCTGTCAGCTGATGCTCAACACCATCTCTGTACTCCAGTGTGACTGGCTCCTCTTTGGAGCCCTCTGCTGACAACATCTGGCCTGCAGAGCCCAGCACATAGCTGGAACAGATTTACAGCACAAAAATAGTCATTTGCAAAGAAAACTGGTCACACAACTCTGTAGCATACCCATCTGTGTGAAGTTTATTACTGTTTTTACTGATTTGCTTGTGTTCGATCTTTAGGTCAGCACATCCCATCGTGGTCTCATTATGCATAAAGCAAACTGGGTTTGGTTTTAACGGCTTATGTTTTATATCAAATCAGTCATTTACAGACTTTCAAGAAATCTTATAACTGATTAAATTATTTTAAATATTAATTTAACAACTTGATTTCCAATAAAATTTGGAAAAAAATACAGTAAACAATTTAATTGAACTTCATGTGCAACTAAAGGAAGGAAAAAATCTTGACATTAAAACAGTCAACTAAGAGAAGCATTAGTTGGTGAAGTGAAAATTCATGTAGAAAAAAATCGAGCTGAAATATGTTGTAGAGTTCACAGGCTAACTCTACAACAGGTAAGTCCGTCACCACACAGTAGGGCTGGGCGATATAGGCCAAATATCGAATCACTGTATATATTTTTTAGATGACGATCTATGATATATACACTGGTATTTTAACCCTAATTTGTCTGAATGTTTCAATTCATATCAAACACCAATATTGAAATGTTTAGCTTAAAGGTATAGCTCCACTTCAATGATGGAATTGACAAAACACTGGTTAGAAATGTTTAATTGAAATATTTCAAAATAGTTGGCTGGCCATTTATGATTTCTTTGTAGAAGTCTCGGGGAGGACTGTCTTCCAGACAGATAGTTTAAATAATCAGGTGACACCTTTGTTGTCAGTTGAGGTGCAGCCGGGTCACTGCGACATAACACATTGATAAATGGTACAAAGGCTTTCTGAACATGGCATTGCCATCAGATCAGCATGCAATTTCTTAAGATCAATTCAATTTCAGTGTTTAATGTGTCATTTCGTTTGTCCAGTTCGTTTCAGAGTCGATTTTAAACTTTTGTTGTTTGTTTTTAACGCTATTCATGGCCAGGCGCCCTCCTATTTATCAGATATTTTAACTATCCGTGATCACGGTAGGGCCCTGCGCTGTTCGGGTCAGCTTTTGCTTGAGGTCCCAAGGTCGAGACACAAGCAGTGGGGTGACCGTTCTTTTGCTGTTGCTGCTCCTCGGTTGTGGAACAAACTGCCCCTGGACATTCGCATCACCACTGATCTCGGCCTTTTTAAATCAAAGCTAAAGACCCACCTTTTTAGATTAGCCTTTAACTCCATCTAGGTTAGTTTTTTTAGGTAAGGTTTTTATTTATTTATTTGTCCATCTATTTTTAACTTATTTTATGCGTTTCCTACAGGCTCTTAATACCCTGCGGCGCTATGGCACTTCCCAGTTACTTCTTATTTCTTTCTTATCCTGTTTTATTGATTTTTCTGTTTTATGTATTGATGTACTTTTATGGCTTAATTGTGAAGCACTTTGAGTACCATTCTGGTTATTGTAAAGGGCTATACAAATAAAATTTGATTGATTGATTGATTGATTTCATATTAAATATATGGCTCAAGTGATTTGCAAAACTGCATTCAGTTTTTAATTTACATTTTCAATGTATCCCTACTTCATAGCAGGCTTGTAATTTCAATAACATCGACACTGTTAATCTTGTGTGAAAGTGAGATACTTTAACATAACAGGCAGCATTTTGTTTAGTTGATTGTGAGATCACAGAGAGGCGATGAAGAAAAAATTGAGGAAAGATATGTTCATACAATTTTATAAATGGAAGCCCATATTTTCAAGAAACAAAAACATTGAATATGTTTAAAAATGTTTAAAAACATTAAATATGCCCTTTCCTCTTCTACTCTTTTAAGAAAATGAAGTAATGATAGTTTGTGTTTCAAAACAAACAGCACTGTGAAATCAATGAAGATGATAATGTCGGTGTCAATGTTCAGACTCCTGCTACAATAAAAAAAAAAACAAGCAAACAAACAAAAACTCACAATATTACATTTGAGGCTAATGTAAATGTGTCCTGCAGTCAAAGTACCTGTCGATGTCCGCTACACTGAGACAGAACGTAAACCTCTTGTGGTCCAGGTTCTTAGGGGTGGATGTGTACACCATGCCAAGCACAGAGTCACAGCCTCGGCAGGTAAGGTCCACAACCAGACTGCGGATTGAGAAATTACAGAAAAGAACTCAAACACGCATTCAGCACATCAAAATACTAGTGGTGTTAGTCAGTTTTGGTTAGCTGGTTATCACGAAGTATCCTGTGAGTAATGCAACATGACAGGAGAGCTGAACTACAGGGGTTAGACAATGAAACTGAAACACCTGTCATTTTAGTGTGGGAGGTTTCATGGCTAAATTAGACCAGCCTGGTGGCAAATATTCATTAATTGCACATTGCACCAGTAAGAGCAGAGTGTGAGTGTGATTTTGCTCAAAACATTGCAATGCATACAACATTGTATCAGAGTTCAAAAGAGGACAAATTGTTGGTGCATGTCTTGCTGGCGCATCTGTGACCAAGACAAGTCTTTGTGATGTATCAAGAGCCACAGTATCCAGGGTAATGTCAGCATACCACCAAGAAGGACGAACCACATCCAACAGGATTAACTGTGGACGCAAGAGGAAGCTGTCTGAACGGGATGTTCGGGTGCTAACCCGGATTGTATCCAAAAAACGTAAAACCACAGCTGCCTAAATCACGGCATTCGCTTGTCCCAGGACTTGTGCTAGATGGGCCAAGGACTACTGAACTATTCTGGAGGACCATGGGCATCCAAAGGTTCAAACATTGTATCCTGAAGGCGGTGCAGTGTATCAGGATGACAATGCACAAATACACACAGCAAGACTGATGAAAGATTGGTTTGATGAACATGAAAGTGAAGTTGAACATCTCCCATGACCTGCAAAGTCACCAGATCTAAATATTATTGAGCCACTTTGGGGAGTTTTGGAGGAGCTAGTCAAGAAACGTTTTCCTCCACCAGCATCACATAGTGACCTGGCCACTATCCTGCAAGAAGTATGGCTTAAAATCCCTCTGACCACTGTTCAGGACTTGTGTCATTTTCAAGACGAATTGTCGCTGTATTGGCCGCAAAAGGAGGCCCCACACCATACTAATAAATGATTGTGGTCTAAAACCAAGTGTTTCATTGTCTAACCCCTGTATATAGCACACTGTTATGCTTGTCATGTTTAAGGAGTGCCTCTAAACCTTAAAACAAACAAAACCTGTTACGCCATCAGCGCAACTTAGATTTGCTAGGAGTTTGTTAATATTGCATCGGTACCTTTATGCATCTCAAGTTCTAAGAGGAACAAATGTCAACACAATAATTTTACATTTTTGCATTGATACGTTTACTCAAGTAAAGCATCTGAGTAATTCATTGTATAGTACACCGTCTTACCATGCAGATCGTTTGCCCACTTCAAACAGGCGATTCTCCTTTCCAACCAGGACGTTGTCAGAAACACCTGAGACCCAAACATCACAAATATATCAGCTGCTTGGTCCATTACATTATTCACTAGACAGTACACAGCACTATAACTGAACCTCAATTAATCCTTGTTAGAACCATGTCCACTCTCACGAATAAACCTTTGTTTGAGTAACTCTTTTAAGTCTGCTAAACTTGAGCCATTATAAACCCAAAACCTTTTGGAAACTTAAAATATCATTAAGCTTTGTTTGTGTTTCTTCTGGAGCATAGTAAATGAAAATGTGTAGGATCGTAGTAGACTGTTATATTCAGACTCAAACTGGAAACGTCTTTGGTACAAAATGTTTGCTTTCAACATCAATCTAGACCCTGATACAAAAGACAATAGTGTCATTAATCCTCACGTCTCAATCTTATTTGATTCTGGTCGTTTTCACTTCCATCCCAGGCCAGTGAATCTCCGACAGGCAATCTGCATTTCCCACAGATGAAAACAACGGGTCCGTCCTTGTCCTCCTCCTCCTGCACGGCTTTGGGGAATAACTTCTCTTCAACTGTGGAAGAGTTGACGCTCGACGTGTCAAACGTCTGATTGATACTTTTTAGTCCGCTCAACTTTTTTCTTGTCGCCATTTTTGCTTCAGCTTTTCTCTCCAGCTCGTGTTCGTGTTTTGAACTTAGGCGGGTGGGTTGAAGCTTTCCGACGACACGAGACGCTTCACCGTGTGTACTTCCGTCTTCGTCTTTTTCTTCTCACAGAAACGAAACTGGACATGATTACGTGTGATGTTTTTTAACTGAATATTCCAAGTGATTTTTAAATTAGCAAAATTGGACAAACAACTATTAGCATAGAAGAAGATTAACTAGAGGGTAAAATTTATATCTCATGTCAACACGAGACATAAAATGACAAAGATTTAACACAAAAACTTCTTTAATTCTTTTTTTATTCAATGCATTAACGAGGAAATTTAAAAAATAAACACAAAGAGATATAATGACTGAGACTAAAAGCGACCAAATAGTAAATTAAACATTTATTAATTTACATTTTTACCTTACCTGCCAGGCATTTCTTTATTGCCATTTGCGTCATTTCGCAATTCCAAGTCGAACAGCCGTGAATAATCTCAAATGAAATTTCATCTTTGTGAGCCTGCAATGAGCCGGATACATTTGGTTGATGCTGAGTTTTGTTCTCTGTTAACGGTCTTTTGTACTATCACTTAATCAGAAAAGGGACATCTTTGGATGTGTATTCATACCTGAATTTTTTTCGAGTATTTTAAAGTGATATATAAATATACTTTCTTTTTCTTTCAAATGTGGTCGTTATATTTCCATTGTCATCGTCACCTCATTGGCTCAAACCCCGGAAGTTATTAGAATGGTTTTGGGAGGCGCGAAACGGCTTTCTCATGGCTGCTAAAAACTAAATATTACAAGGTGGTTGGGTTTGTTTTGTATTATTTTCTGCCTCGCTAGTAATAATGTGTGAAAAGATTAAAAAGGTAATACTTGATTTTTTTTAACATAACTGGATGTAACGCGTGCAGTTGTTTACATGCTCTCTCTTTACGTGGCTTCACCAGGTAAACAGCTGGCTCAGCACCGTGTTTGGCGATCAGGCGGTACCACAGTTTGAGGTCAACACCAGGACAGTGGATATACTGTACCAGCTGGCCCTGTCAAGTGACTCCCGGTGCAGTGAAACGACTCTCCTGATAGAAGATCTCAAGCAGAAAACATCAGAGTATCAGGCTGAGGGTAAGTGACAGAAAGGCAGCGGAGGAACAGAAATATAATGCAGAATGTACAGGGAGCATTTGGATGTGATGGACGAGAGACAAGCGGGTAAACTTCTTGTATTTTTGGATGCAGACAGGAGGATTATAGATGCCAGATAGATAGATAGATAGATAGATAGATATTTTACTGTAATTGCAAAACAGGTTACAACGAAATTAGGGCTTGCTACTCATCAATCAAAGACAACACACAGCACAGCAATAATAGTTAAAAAGTACAAAAAACAGTAACACCACAGCAACGAAAAATACTTCAAAGTGCAGCCAGTGTGTATAAGTATATACTTATAAGTATAAGTAAAAGAATAAATAATAATCACGATCGAGTGTTGTCTGGGAATATTTTTGTTCTGAAACCTTTTCTTTTTAGTTATTAATTAGGGAGTTTACGGAAACATATCAATATTACAATTTTATAAAAAGAAGGAAACGAAGTGGCATTTTTATATGTTGTGATCACATTTACACCTCAATAAAAACAGAGACAAAAATAGCCAGATAAACAGTACAAACATTAATAGTGACCAAATTAACAGTTTATTACGGTCTGAAAATGTACATAGAAAAAAATATGCAATTGAGTTCAGCAACTTAAAAATGTTTGAATGTCCATAAAAGCCAACTGGTTGTTTATCTAGATAGACCACTATAAGGAAAAAAATTCCTCCACTGCACTTAGTCATTTGAGCAACACTCCTCAGGAAGTAGAGATATCACTGTCCACGTCTTCCATGGGAGGAATTTCATTGAGCAATCACAGTGGGTTCAGCAGAAGACGCAAACTGTTAACGATCTTCAAGAATTGAAAGGCCAAGTTAAACCCCTTTAAAAGCCACAGCAGCATTGGAACAGCATTTTGCAGACAGATGAAACTGAGACATACAGGAATGACAGCAATATGTATATAACAGATGTATACAGATGTATACTGTGTGCTTGGGTTCTGCCACTTACAGGTTGGACGGTGCTGTATTGCAAATAAACCACAATCCACAACATGCAACAAATCAAACTCAGCCGTATCACGAATATCGAAGGAAAAACAAGGGTCTTTATTTGAAGCCCATATATCAATAAAACTGTCTCATTATGTGTTTTGCCTTTTGTACCTTTGGTAACACTACCACATTCCCCCATGTCAAGAACCACCTGATCAGCAGAATACTGTTAATAATCTTTGATAAAAACAAACTAGATTAAGTCGTGCTGAACCTTTAATGATTTTTTTTTGTCAGTATTGACTCATCTGTCAAATGCCAATATTTTCTTTATTAAAAAAAAAAAAAGATCGAAAATCATTTCACTGAGCTCACCTGCACTCTCTTCACCTAGCTGCTCATCTCCAGGATGTCCTCCTACAAGGAGTTGGCCTGTCTTGTGCAAGCTTGTCCAAACCAGCTGCAGACTACGTGTCTAGTTTAGTGGACAACGCCATGGTGTTAGGAGTCAGAGATACGGCACTGGGAAGGTTCACCGTCATTCTGTTACTATCATCTTTATTTAATTTTATTTTTTCCAAATACACTTGTCATGTGTCATGTTTCCTGGTACCCTGAACATTGGTTTTAATGTCTTGCGTAGTTTCATGCCAGCAGTCAATAACCTCACCAATGATCTTCTGGAAGCTGAGAAGTCGAACAGGATACTTGAGAGGGAACTCCGGGCCCTCAGGAAGAGACTCAGTGCCACTCTGGTACTGCGAGGAAACTTACAAGAGTAAGAAACTGGCATGTAGATATCAGTCACGATTTGCACAATTGCAATTTGCAATTTGTTACTGAATACCATCACTTTGCTCTTTACCTTTTTGAGCCAAAACCATTAACAACAGAAACAAATGATAAGCTGCTGTGTGTGTAATTGATGTTCTTGGTGGTAGGGATACTGACAGAACTGTCAAATCTCAAGCCGTGGAAAGCGCTAAAGCTGAGGAGAGGCTGCTCAACATGGATTTTGTGACGGCAAAGGCCCGAGAGCTCGGTAACAGACGGGAGAAATCGGAGGTATGTTGCTGTGGTGTACCTTGGGTTTTGTAACTGCTAAGTAACAGAAGATGTAAAGGGTAAGAATTTATTAAGATGCACCTCTTTTATGTGATACATCTACAGTATATCATAAAAAAATGTAAGCTGGTAGAAAAACTAGTGGTAGCAGATATGACCTACCACACTAAAACACATATACACAAAATAAAGAAAAATAGTAATTATTATGTAAAAGTTCTTATTACTCTTTATTAAATAATACAAAGACAACATCAAATGTTAGAACAAATATATTTTGTTTGTAAAAAAAAAAAAAAAAAAAATCATTCAGATTCAGATGCCAGCAGCACCATATTGCAAACAAGTTTGCACAGAGGGATGTTTGCTGTGTTACATAACCTCCTTTCTGAAGCGCTCGGAAACTCAGGAGACAAATGTTTGTCGTTTGGAAGTTAAATGTTTTACTTTGCTAGCTCTGTATAACAGTTGTTCAACATAATGGAATATCCTCTGTCAAATGCTTTGCTTCATAATGAACTTAGTAGTTTGGCCAGACCAGTTAAACATCTGGACTCTTTTACAACAGAACCATCTGAATTGGGTTAAAAATGGCCTTATTGAAATAAGCAAGATTGGAGGAAAAATAGTCTGGATGGCTTTTTCTTGGTATAATTCCTGTTGTCTTTAACTCTGAGAGGAAGATATCAGAAAACAAAAATAATCAAATAGATATTGATAGATAGGTCAGAGTCCTGTGGCGTAACATCATGGCTAATGTGACCTTACGGACCCCCCCAGGGCTATTCCATTCACAACGGGGTCCTGTGGCAGTTGACCTATGATTAAATCCCGCCCTCATGCGCGATGAGCCAATCAGAGAGCAATTGCCATCTCCATACACTTGGACATTGTCTGCATGGGCGTCCGTTGAAACACATTCGGCAATGCCGGATTTGTTAGGCTTTCAGAGTTTTTGTGTTTAAGGATTAAAAAAAAGAAAAGAAAAGGTAAAGCAGTGTGGATGAAGCGGAGTGCATTTTTTACCTTGACAGAACGCTGTTTTTTCTTCTTCTTCTTCCTTCATGGGCCGCTGATGGCGTGTGGGCCCTGGTGCAGCTGCACCATTGATATTAACGCATCTGCCAGAGTCAGTAAATGACATGAAAAGCCAAAAGTTTATCTTCTTTTATCTCACATTTCCAGCTTCCAGCCTTCAGAGGCTCAGAAATGAAAGGTTTTAGCCAATATGTCTAGACATGAGGCCTTGAGTATAAGAGTTATTGAAGAACCATACAAGAGTAGGAGGAAAAAAACTATTTTTAGAATGCAAAACATTTATTCAATCATTTATTTGCCACATCCACTATTTTCCATATCTGTCAAATTTTGCAGAGTGCTGAAGACATGTTTAAACCCTGAAAGTGTCCCTCCATCTCTACCTCCACATGACTCGGCCTCTCTTGAATCCTCTTTTATTCTATTGGCTCGTGTCACTGCCTTGTTGCCAATTAACCAAGTTAGTTGTAATATGTTTCACTTGCCTACATTTTTAAGTAGGGATGCAAGATTTTGGAATTTAGGCCAATTTCCGATATGCCGATATTTTAAAACTCATGTGGCTGATAACCAATATTGATACTGATATTAAAGTAAAAAAAAAAAAAAAAGAGCAGTCATTTGAAATAGCAGTTTTGTTATCCGTTTCTGACACTTTGAAAAATAAGGGTGGGAAAAATTTTCTTAAATATCTTAAATATCAAATTGATATTTAAAAATGTGGTATTAATCTATTTTACTTACAAAATCTTACAAGATTTCATAGTTATGTTTCAAAATCTCATGTTATTTCATAAACATAACGATGAAATATCCTGAGATTTCGTTAGAAAAATGGATCGATAATACATCTATAAATGTAAGTATGATATCAGGATTTGAAAATATTGCGAAATTGTCGTGAATTCTCACTAGATTTTGTGACGGAATGATGAAATATCGCAAGATTTCATCAGTAAAATAGATCAATACTGCGTTTTTTTTTTTATCAATCTTTATTTAGTTATTTTAGTTATCTCAGTAAACAATACATTCCAAGGCAATATGGAATATGAAAAAACAAAAACACAAAACAAAAAAGAGAAACCAAAGCATAACACCATAACAGAGCCTGTATATAATATGGAATCAATACTGCGTTTTTAAATGTCAATAGGATATCAGCACATGAAAATATCGCAATATATTTTTTTCCACCCCTAGTCTTTAGAAGTTTTAAAGTCTGTAAAAAAGAAGTTTTTGGAAGAAGAAGTAGTAGTTTTTGATTTTTAGACTTTAAAAACAGTGGGCTGATCAGTTAAATATCGATTAGATATTGGTGGGGTGGCCGATGCCCGATACTCAGTTTTAAGGCTGATACTGATAGGGGCCGATTATATCGTGCATTCCTATTTTAAGAACATTTCTTTAAAAAGAAAACAAAAAACTTTAGGGTTTTACTTGAGAATATGTGAGAGCAAATATACAGTAAAAAAAAAAAAACAACTGATACGTTGCTTTGTAGTTAAATAATAACCACAGAAAGTTTGCCCCAAAGATGTGAAAATGTGTACCAAAAACTCCATTTAGTCCAGTGATATGACCATATTGTGTTAGTATCATGTCACCTCTGGTTTAGAGAACAGAGGTGATGCTGTGGTCACTTCCTTTACTTGTTGCTCAACATATTATTGTTAGAAAAGATCTTCACATGACTCAGCTGCCTTTTTTTATGTTTTGCTCTCCTGCTGACAGGCTCAGCTTGTACACAGGAACATGGACAAGTCAATCACCCACCAGGCTGTTGTGCAGCTCTCTGAGGTATTTCAGCTTTCCACAAGCACCCCAGTTGTCTCTATGAAAATAAGAACCCTGCACTGTCTGCTTTGAGGCTGCGAAACTTGTCATCTTATTTTTCTCCCTGCAGGAAGTTAATGCACTGAAAAAGGAAATAATCCCTCTGAAAAAGAAATTGGAGCCTTACATGGATCTGAGCCCAGTATGTTTGTTACACACTTTCAGTCTCAGTACCTTCACATCTCCTGCCTGATCTTTTGAGAAATTTAGTTTGTGTTTGTAGTTTAAACTTTGATTAAAAACTTTAAGTTCCTGAATTTGGCTTTAAGAAAAGTTTTCCCCTTCCAACCCTCACAGAGCCCCTCTCTGGCGCAAGTGAAAATCGAAGAGGCAAAAAGAGAGCTGGTGAGTTTCCTTATATGTAGTTAAAACATGGCCAAGATGTGGGAAATTATCGTTAACATTAATGCTAATATTGATGTTTATTTTCTCAATTACAGGCTGAACTTGATTCCCAGCTTGAGATGAATGTGGATTTTAAATAAAGATATGTTGTGACATTTTTTTTTTCGTTGTCTAATACTAATAAAGTTTTCAACTCCGTGTCTTGGTGATGTGTCATGTTATGTGACATTAAAGGTTGCTTTTTTTTTTAACAAAATGAAGTCAAATTTGATGTAAGATATCAGTCAACATGCATTATAGAGAACTTAAGAGATTCTGTACTGTATTTATCAATTTTGAGCTGAAAGTCTCCTTGTAAACTAAGAAATCACTGCTAGTTTTTCTCTTTAGTTCTGTTATTGTCTGTTTCATTTATATAAATGGTCTCAACTTCAATGAGAATTCAAGGCAAACATTCCATCTTTTGCAGAACTTTCTGCTTTGTTTCGTCTCTGATACTTTTTTTGTTATAAACTCCTCAGATTCACTTACTGAAGATATGACGATGCATTTACAGTAAGCAGCTCCTTCTATCATTACTACCTAGTCATATATTCCATTGTGACCATCTCAAAACTACACAAGCACCTTTGTCAGAAAATAATGTAAATAATGTAATCTTTCTTTCAAGTGGTTGGATTAGTTCAGTGAGTCTCTTCCTGTTTTTTTACAAACATCATTAACAGTAATCAAATGTTTTGTCTTTATTCTCATGTCCTTGCAATCTAATTGAGGGGTTGTTCCCAGTTTATATAAGTTTTAACAACATGGCGTGAGAGCTTTCCAAGGGTTAGTCTCTAAAAACACTTATTTTTACTTATTTTCAAAAGTTAAGTAACATTGTATGTTTATTAAAGTTGTTTTTATCCTTCAGTTCTTTTTGATCGGTGGGTTTGAGGGTCGACAGGAACATACAGAAATATTCAATCAGCTTTGGTTTATTTTTTATATTTAGTTTCCATATTCTTAGTTAAGAGCTGACATCATCTGTTTATCTCAGACCTTTTCCAGCAACCATCAAAACCTGACTCTGTTATCCTTAATTACATTTACCCCAATGCAATTACTTCACCGTCTGGCCCACATTTCTCATATGTCTTAAAAACAAAGTACAGGAAGCCTTTTGAGTTTGACAGCAGAATTCCACAGGCTTTTGGGGGAATAACGGCACATGCAATAGGTTTCGGAGCCACTCCCAGGGTGCCTGAAGCTAAAGCATAGAGAAATGAATCAGCTTGTCCCGTCTGTATGCAAAATCTCACCCTCAGTCCCTCCCATCTGCCAGTCTCCATCTCGTGGAGCTAAGTGTGGAGACCTCAACGCTCCCTGTCAGTTTGACTCTTGTAGGTCTGACATGGAGACTGAGCCGTTACCATGGAGTGGGTCATGGATGCGAGCTCTGGAGCAGTTTCCCCTGTGGGCCCCCCAGCTTCATTGAAAGGCACCATGTGGTTAGGGTATCAATAGTTTATTAAAAGAAAGGATAAGAAGTAGCATTTGTTCATATATTATCTTTGTGACTGAGGCGAGAAAAGAATACCTTTTTGTTCTATTTCCCACTCCTCATCAAATGTTTTCAGAAGTTTATATTCACAGCAAACAAGGTTTTCACATGAACCCTGAGCGAATGTTTCCTGGATGTAAAACCTTCAGGGAATGTTCCACATCCAGGAAACCTTCTCTTAGGGTTCCCTGTATGGGGTCACAAATGATACCTGGGACCTTTAGGAAACCCCAAGGGAACGTTTCCTAAAGGTTCCTTGAAGGGCACATAGTGATGTAACTTGGAGGGAATGCTCTGTACGTTTCCTTGTTTGCTTGGTTGGTTTGGTCCTTCAGTGTATTAACTGTTTTAATGAGTAAGCCGTTTGACAGGTATGAACAGAGAGATAAGAACTTAGAGAAATAAATAACACTAAGAATTGTAACCAGATGAAATTCACATAAAATCAAACAGGACATATAGCCTATAAAGAAAAAAATTACTGATTGCCTTCATAATTTAAAAGATTTGAACAACATGGGAGAACAGTTCAAATAAGTGCTCAATGTCAAACAGACAAAAAACAGAAGATCAGGGCAGAATATGGAAAAGGGAAAATCCGAAAGGTAAATATGCGCCTCATGGAGGCAGAACAACAGAAGAAAGCCCTCATGCGTCATACCAGTGTGTAGGTCGCCTCTGTTCCCTTTAAAATAGTTTTATGTGCCACGCCCACTTCATGATTCCCACTCAGCTGTTACTGTAAGTCGCTTTCAATTTCCACATGTATCCATTCACAAATCTGCGCAGTTAGCTCAACCGCAGGACCCTCGGATTGGAGGAATCTGCGCCACGCGTTGGACTGACTACCTCGTCTGTCACTTTTGAGCAACTTGTTGCGCAGCTGCTATTTCTAACCTCCTGAGCAGCCCATCGCTGCGGTGACACAGTGGCGGCTCGTACTCAACCGCAAACAGCCGCTGTTTTGTGCCTCATCGACAGGAGGTATTTTTTCTATGAGAGAAGACACCTGAATGTCCGCGACGCCGTTTCTGGACTGTGAAGGGATGAAGCTTAACATCAGGGCCTCGAGGAAACTTCCCACGTTTTTGTTTCGGGTTTTCATGAAGTCCTAAAAGTCTCAGGGCGCATTCGTCGAGCCTCTTTAATATGTTCAAAGGGACAGGGGATGCGAGTCATGAGCTGGACGCGTCCTTGCCACAGTCTGGACTGGAGCCATAGCCTCTTCTATCTGACTTTACTCCTGTGGACCAGACGCATGAATGGACTTGCCGACTTTTCAAGTAAGATAAGGATGATGATACTTACAGATAATTGACAGGTTTGATGTGGAATCAGCTGGTGCAATAATGTCTCCATGTGATGAGTGATTATATGTTTGATTTTATATTAGCCTATGTTAAAGATGTATTTTGCCTCTTTATACATGGATAAAATGTTTTTGCGATCACACTGAGGGTAAAGGGGGTAAACCCCCAAAGCAAAGTGTGGGCTCTTCATTCATAAACTACCATATTTATATACTTTGCAACAAAGTTTGGACTATTTGATTGAATGTGGTTGCATAATTTGCCACCCAAGAAGAGGACAGGCAACATGAGACACCTGCCAGAGCTCCGGATAATTAGATCTGCACACACTGTAGTTTATAGAAATCTAATGCTCAGTGATCATTAAATTTCTTCAGCTTGGTTTTTAGCCATTTGATTTGTTTCCAGCCCAGGTTGTCTCTACTTTTGATGTGATTTTGTAAACGCAACTATGTTACAGCCAAAGATTTTGTGTAACAGACTACCTGTCCCGGATCATCACCAGCCACTCTGCTCACGCCTGTGATGGAATGCCTCTGCGACTCCACTGTCCACGTCACTCTACCATTTCCATCCAGTCTGCTTTCTATGGGAGTGGTGAGGTCCTTCTGTGCAGAGCAGACCCTCCGCCCAGACCCCACAACCACAGCTGTTCATCTTTTACTGCCTTACAGGTGCATTTACAACACTCTCTTTGCTGCTAACAGTTGGGTGTTCCCCACTTTTATTTGACTAGGTTTGTCCTGTAGGTTGCTCTTTGCTGTCTGTGGACTGTAATATCAGATAAAGTCAGCTGGACTGTGGGAACCTTCAGCTGGTGTTTTTTTTACAGAAGCTGCTGTCAGAGTGTCAGAGCCACAGAGACTGCCAGCTGCCCGTCAGTCACCTGCTGTTTGGGAAGGACCCGTGCCCAGGCACTACCAAGTACCTCCATGTGGATTACAAGTGTAAACCCAGTGAGTCTAGTAGTACAGATATCACTTGTTTTTGGCTCCTCACCAGGGATGAGTGTGGAAAAGCCATGCAGTACATCCAGTGTCTCCTCATCTTTACTGTTTCCCTCCCCCCTTCACTCAGCTGAACACAAAAAACATGTGGTATGTGAAGGAGAGACCATGGTCCTGCGCTGTAAGCCCCCCAGGGTGCTGAACATCTACGCAGCTGCCTATGGTCGAAGTCTGGGTCCGACGGACACCTGCCCCTCACACCTGACAAGACCACCCCCATTCGGTGAGTCAGTATTAAAACGACTACAAGTAAAAATCTACTGTGGCAGCTAGAAGGCGCAACGTATATATTAATAATTTCTATATGATTTTTTAAAAACAATCTTATTTTCTTTGCACAATATACACCATGCATTATTTGTTTATTTTGACTATTTTTAGTTGTGCTTTATACTTTTCTAGCTGACTTCCATTAAAAGACCTACAGCAGAGTCATTATTCTCTATGGAAATATCTCTGTCTTGACCGAAAACAATCATTTTCTTTACATTGCAGAGCAAATAGGATTTCTGGGCACGATGTAACAATAACCGGTAAAATGATTAACAGTGATAAAATTCCCAACAATTAGTAATACCATTTCAAATTTTAATTATCAATTAAACCATGATTGATTACTGCACTGCATGAAAACATGGTGGAAGGCAACGAAGGCACTCACGTGGACAGTGCTTTGGAGATTTACCCCCCTTTAAAAAGGACAAAGTGGATGTCTAGACCCATTGTGGATATTTTTAAAGATGCATTGTATGAATGTACTTCAATAATACTGTGATAACAATGATAACCGTGTTACAAATTTTTCACATCGTTACATCCCTAAGGGCAATGTGGGCTTTGATGTAGAAAAACACAAGCAAAGACAAAACATTAATCCTTTCAGCAGCATCTTTCATCTACCATAACTGGTATAAACAGGTGTATCTAATGAAATCCAATGTAGGCGCATTCCAGTTAAATTACTGAGTACACCGGTGCTTTTCTTGGTATGATAAGTCAAACTGAAATGTAAGGACATCCTGCATGTGATGACAACTAAATGTCACTGTAACTTCATTTATAGTTACAATGCACAGTTCTTTGAATTTGGACAATGAATATTTGGACATATGATTAAACTAACATGCATATGCTCTATTAATCTATCTGTTTGCTATGCAGAAATAATATATAAATAATGTTATGGATGAATAAATAAATATTCTGTTGATGAAAAAAATTACAAATTCCCAATTCATTTCTAGTTAAATTGCAGTTAGACTTCTTCGTTTAGTGTCTGTGTTGCAAAAATAAGACCTGAGTCGGTGGCGCAGTTATTACAGAGAACTTACACATGGGTAAAAATTACAAACATGCTAAAGATGACTGAGTTTCTCTTCGCTGCTCACTGCAGAGTGTCTGAACCACGAGGCTGTGCACTTGGTGTCCAAGTCCTGCTACAGCAAACAGAAGTGCACTGTTGCTGTCGGCAACCAGACCTTTAGGGACCCCTGCCTTCCAGGAACCAGGAAGTACCTCACTGTGCTCTATTCTTGTGGTAGGACCATTTTCTGCTTCCTTATCCACCAAACAGAGTTACAAACCAAGCAGTAAATAAAGAGGGGCTTCAAAATACGCACAGGCTCACATCATTGTTATGGTTGGCTCACGTCACGCATGTTTTTGTTTGGCCTCGTTCATTATGTGACGTTCCTTCAGTGAGCATTTGCAGCTTCCGACTGCAAATTCTTATCTGTTGATTCCAGCCGTCAGCTGGTTTTATCCTATCACACACAAAAACAGCAGCAAGGAATAATAAACTGTGCGCTCAGATTTGTACATCCTGGTGAACTTCCCGTAACTGGCACAAATGCCAGTGAGGTCATCCAGCAACAAATTTCACATGTATCATAACTTGGAGCTGTGGCGTTAAAAGAATTCCTCTTACCAGCAATGCTGGCTCTATTTCGAGCACAATAATGTGTGCTAACCCTGTAGGCTGGATATTAATACAGCCATGACAGAGATTCCATTGTGGGCTCAATTTGGATGTGGGGAGGAAGTTTGCAAACAAATGTTTGACTGCAGATCCACAAATACAGAAATACTGGATCAATTGATTCACACAAATACAAAGTCTTCTGTCTTCCTTCTAATAGTACCACAGAGTTTACTAAAGGAAGCAGACCCAAACTTAATGAATGCCACCTCATTTTCCACCACAGAAAAAGGTAACAGCATCATATCAGTTGCTGCAATTCTACCTTTTTATGCTCCTCTCCTCTTCACATCTGTTTTGTAACCTTCAGCTCCTCCTGTGTATCCAGAAGAGCCTTCTTCCAAAGGGTCAGGTAGGCCAGAAAACTCAGGAGCAATGATGAGCAACTCTCTGCTGACCTACGCTTACATCAAAGGTAAATTGTGTTTATTTACACTCATGAATTCATTGTCCTTTCCATCCCTGTCCCTTTACGAAACATTTTCTTAAATCTTATACCTTCATTCTGCACACAGAGCACCCAGAAATGGCAGCGCTGCTGTTCACCTCCAGTGTGTGTGTCGGCCTCCTCTTCACACTGCTGGTCCTGTCAATCCGAGTGACCTGCAGAGGGCGCCGCCTCAGAGATCACAGACTCTCAGCCAAGTCTGGCAGCCAGACTGACAACTGTCAGGAGGGGGATGAAGATGAGGACGAGGATGATAACGAAGCAGAAGATGATGATGATATTGATGAAACAGGGAGCTCCTTACTTTCAGCTGCAGACAGGAAGGCCATATACAGCTGGGAGGAAGTGACTTATGTGAGCGAGGCAGCTGAACGGGCAGAGAGGATCGAGCGCAGAGAGATGATCATCCAGGAGATTTGGATGAACTCGTACCTGAATGGCAGCTCGTGTTGAATGAATACCCGCGATGGATGCTGTTTGAACTTCAGGATCCTTTTCAGCAGATCTTTGCCATGGGTTCACACCCCAAGATACCCTCGTTCTTCTTTACACATCACAAAGCAGTTCTGCGTTGCCATTTTGATTGCAGTGTAATTTCTATCATACTTGAATCAACACAGTTTGATGCAACAACAAAGGCCATTACTACTGTATCACATTCAGCTCCAGATAAAGCTATGATTTCTTTTATTGAATTTTCTACTGTTGTTAAAAAAGATAAAATCTCTGTACAGAATTCAGAAAACTGTGCCATCATTCATTCATCTTTGCATACTGAATTATTATTATTCTCTTTCACAGCAGCAGTGTTGCTGATATACACTAAAATTGGACATGGTGTAAAGTGCTAATACATAATGCAAAGATCTGAAACTCACTATTGATATAAAATATATTTTTCATTTAAATTTAATGTTCACCAAAAAAATTTCAGTTGGGCAGAGAAAAGCTTACTGAAGGCTTCTCATTGCTGAAGGAAATTCATCACACTTATTTCTACAAGACGGTCCCAAAACGTAATTTGCACATATCACAGCAGCAGCTGTGTAGTAAAACTGTCTGTAGTCTCTGTGCAGTCCGAACATGTTTGCTTCTGAAAACATTTGGAGCAAATATGAAACAATAACATACGATACAGGACGTCATAAGTGGTTCAGAGGCTGAAATCAAGATTGGCTTCCTCAGCTATCCAAGATCTGCAGAATATTAAGGGTAGAAGTGATGCAACACAGCAGTAAACATGACCTTGCTCCAGCTTTTTGATTGGTATCACCTTCAAATTTAGTGGTTGTAGATGAGGTTTAAACAAGTTTCAAATCCCTACATTTCACATTGTTTTATACATTAGTATAACTTTTTGGATATAATCTGACAAAGAAAAAGAATTGGGTTATAAAGACATATTTTTCTCCTCAGAAAAACGACATTACTGGTAGTCAAAACTGCTGTGTTTATGCTAGATACCAGTTACATATCTCTCCTTTTATAACTAATCACAGCCTCTCTTGAGGTAGCAAAAGAGGAGAATCAGCCGTTAAATCCATGTACTCTGCATTGCGTCATCCACTCCATCACAAGCTGAACTTCCACAGCTTAGTCATCTCTACTGGGACGACTTTCTATGTGGCAACTTCCTGCCCCAGGGCTGTGCTGATTTTCAGAGATGTGTGTGTGCTATCGTGAGACAAAGAGAGGAAAGGTGTAGCATCCTTGTCCCTGCACTCTCAGGGACGTGAAACTGTGTTCAGTTGCAACACTACTCCACATGTTACAGTGGAAAAAATACTTTAAACATAGTAGAAATGTTTATTTTTAATTAAACAAGTTTACATTAAAATAAAACAGGTTTATCGTGACATCATACTGAATTTAACTTGTGGTCTTCAAACATCAGCAGAGTTGAGCCATAGGAACACATCAGCTGAGTAAAAACATTCCTTATGAGAACATAAGTAAAAGAGAGGAAACAGATTTTATAATTTACCGTTGATAAGGCATACTGGCCTGCTGCATACAGAGCAGGTAAAAACAGGTCACCGGAGCATCTCTGAGGCAGTTACGAGGGGCAGTTTTGTTTTGAGCTTCATCTTGGGCCCCATTTGATATTAGTGAGACCTTGAAACTGACGTTTGAGGGCTTGTCTGTCTGACCACTCTGAGTCCAGGTAGCTATCATCCTCTGCATTCTCCAGTTTCTGAAATATGTTGGAAGAAGACAAAATGTTTCTCCAGCGTAAATGATTACAAGTAACATAGTGTAATTCTGCTTCATCTGTCCTCACCTTCAGCTCCTCCTGCCTTCTGTAATAGTGGAGCATCATCTGCTTCTGCTGCTCATCGGTGACAAGAGGCTCTCTAGCTGGTGCCCCCTGGCCTTTCTGAAGTAATCGGCAACAACGTTAAAAAATTATTCCAAAACCCTATTAAAAAGTAAACTACCTGTTATAGGTTACAAAAACACTACAGACTGAGCCAAACGGCTCTCACCTTTTGGATTTTGACCACAAGCTTTGTCTTCTCATTTCTGCCAACGTAGTCCTGCAGCTTTTTCCCTCTGTGTATCTCTTTGGCAGCCCACCAGAGCTGGCACTCGTCCTCGGCGATCACCTGCAGAGATGCCTGAGGCATGATGACAGATGGAGAGGGCAAATAAAGAGGAAGGGAGGGGGGAAAGGAAAATCTGAAGAAAATGATACAACGGACTGGGCAGACAGCTTCAAATCAAAGATCCTCAAATTATCCCATTAAAATTGCCTTTCCATGAATAATGATAATTATAATTCAAGTAATTGTTGCTGCCTGAAAACTAGTTCAGTGTAAGAAACAGCCAATGATTGGCCAGAATAAGGTCAGCTGTTTCACCTGTGTCCCTGAAAGGTCTTCCTGACCCTCAAACTCCATCCTTATGGGGTCATGAGGAGGCAGTCCCATCGGGTACACAATCATGACTGCACCCCTTAACTGATCCAGTGCTTCCTTTACCATCTCCATAGTAACACAAACATTAGCTTGAACTTGTTTCTGCAAGAACAGAAGAATGGCAGATGAGATTGCTTTGTCACCCTTGTGAATATAGTGAGAGGGGATGATCTAGATGTACCACCAATACTCACTTTTGAGATGAGGGCCTTTGCCTCCTCCACAGTTCTTGTTAACACCTCTTTCATTTTATCATTAGGAGCTGATAAGAAAGGAAAGAGATGGCAATTTTGAAATATTCCTTCATGTAAATGAAAAAAGTAGGAAAATGTTGGCTATGCAATAAGTAGATTCTCACCCTGTCCATTCCTCCTCCCAATCTCATCCTTTCTAAATACTGGCCCTCCGCTGGGGATGCATTTGTCCTCCCATTCATCCATCAGTTTCAGCTCCACAATCTGCTCCTCTGTCAGTCCCTGCATGTTGGGTGGTAGTGAGATGCCATGGTCTGCAAGCTCTGGGATTTCTGAAGGTGGATGATAGAACAAGCAAGTATATGTCAACTATTTTCTAGTCTTAAGAAAACCATCACAAGAACCACCACAAGTAAAATAAATAAATAAACACATAAGTGAATGAATGAATGAAAACATTACTGGGTACCAGATAAAGGACTATTTTAACCTTTAGACACGGTATAGAGGCATCGCATCCCTACACAAAAACAGCAGCACTAATAGTTTTTACCTGAGCATATTCTGTCCACTTTCAGCCTCCCGTTGTAAATGGCTGTAATCTGTTGGATCACAGTGTCCACCGGCACGTCCACTGTGGTGTCGAAAAGAAACTGGCTCTCATCTCCGCGCTTCACATGCAGCTGCACCATTTTCACAAGTTCAGTTCAGTTCACCCCCTAAAAGACATATGTTGTTCCGTAATAGATGAATAACTGTCTGGACAAAAGCAGCGCCCAACTACTAGAGGAAAACAGTGTAACCATAGCAACAGTGTGGCGTGGACGCTTCTAGAAAACACAGCTAACATTAGCTTTTAGCTAGCCAGCTTATGTTATTGAGTGACTGTCTGCATAAACGGTAATCATATGTAGTGATCTGTTAGTGACAGAGCCTGGAGCCTCTTACCTGTCCTGTAAAACGACTAATATGGTCTTTTCACAATTCAGGCTGGTTACAGCTGTTTACAACCGGTGGCACTTCCCCCCCACCAGGACATGTTTAGGTACTTCTTCTCATGATTTTTTGATAATGGTTCTCAATAAATATACCAGTTTTACTGCCCTCTAGCGTTAGAAAATAATATAGTTTACTGTCTGTGGAATGACATTTTTCCATGACATTTTTCCAATCCCGACTTCCCTTATTGTTTAAAAAAAAAAAAAAAAAAAAAAAAAAAAAAGGATTATTCTAATCAATTTTGTTTTTATGGTACCCATAATGTCATGTTATCCTTTTACTCTATACAGTTAGTATTTTTACAGTCTATGTTTTTGATACAACTCATTTTACTTCACAACAAAAACCCAACAAAAAACAAAGGGAAACGAACTGAACGTCAACTGATTAATTAAAAACCGATGTATGGCCATGACCTTGCAGGCACAAGCAGTACCACCCAACCTAACTTAAACAGACTATAAAAAACAAAACAAAAACAAACAAACAAAAAATAAATAAAGGGAAAGAAACTATGACCATATGGTTGCAATCCATCAGAAAACATCAAGAAGAAAAAGAAGGAAATATGACACCAGATGACTTGAATTAAATATAAAATGCAAAGATCACTGATCTGTGGTACATGCAAAAGTCAAAAGAGGTCATAATGAAATATTACAACAAAAAATACAAGGCTCAAATTCAATAAAGAATACTTAACTTTTTGAAAGAAATGATGTTGTAGTTGGCCTTTAAAAAGAAAGAAAGAAAAGAAACAATGGATGGTCAAATCAAACATACAAAGAGACAAAAAGAGAGCCTTAATGATGCAAGACATCTGTAAAATATACAATAAACCTCAAGGTAAATGGACTGTACTTATATAGCGCTTTTCCAGTCATACTAACCGATCAAAGCGCTTTGCACTACATATCACATTCACCCAGTCACACACACAATCATACACACTCATGGCCCGATTGGCACATTGGGGTTCAGTGTCTTGCCCAAGGCCACTTCGGCATGTAGTCTAGGGAAGCCTGGAATCAATCCCACGACCCTCTGTTTGAAAGACGACTGCTCTTTCACCTGAGCTACAGCCGCCCAAGGAGAAAATGCAACCCTGCATGGGTTGCGGTTGATTTGTATATCAGTTTGTCTAAGTTTAAATGTGTGTGCTAAAGAATTCATTGTGTAATCCCTCTATATGGTTAGACAAAATTAGTTACATGAAGACGGTATTCAGTCTGTGAATATCTTGAAAAGTACCTGGCATGATTGTGACATACAATTTATATGTTTGATGTTCTCTCCTATAACTTGAAGGAAAAAAATGTAACTATTGATGCTAAATTATTCAGTATGTTCAGAATATAATGGTTTAAAACTAATAGTAGCCAGTAAGGTTTTAAAGTCAGAGTGTAAAAATATCTTTTTTGTTTTGCAATCAAGTTAAAGCTCATGGTAAAAAATGACAGACACTCGTGTTAATGTACATTTATTTTTGCATACATACAACACAACTGCTTCATACATTTATGTGCCAACTGCTGTGCACGCAAAATATGGAACATTGGATATTAACATGAATTACAGCTTCATGTGTTCACTTTAATACATACAGAAAATGTTTCACGACACAGACTCTTATTTACTATGGATTATAGCCATAAAAAGGGACACTGACCTCACAAAAAGAGCAACTGTTTCCTAGAAAATCAAACTGTGACATGACACACAGCACTGGATAGTAATCTACTGTAGATACAGTATCTACTGCACTTCTGGATAACATAAGCAAATGCAGCTTGATACACTTGCTTAAATAGATAGTTACTGCTTTAATGGCAGTGAGTGAATATTTTTGCTTATTTTACATATGTGTAATGAGCATAGAAGCAATACTCAGCTGGTACTTTCTTACTGTAGGCTGGATATTTTAACTTCCATGATCCATCAAAATGCTTTTTTGACATTTTAATCTACTACATAAATAGGCTGGAGAGAAATAGCATGTGTTTACTCTACAACCGCTGGCGTGTGCTGTGTTGGGGATGGATGGTATTCTCACTGATCCAATTGCGCATCTATTGCTTGTCATCATCATCTGTATTAGTGACACAGGTAGCACAGGACAAATTACTTGAATATCACCGCTGACAACAGCACACACCTCAAACATAATGAAGACATGAGTGAGGCTTAGCAACAAGCACCCTCTATTGGAAGAAACAGCTGGGGTTAGATACTACAGGTGGATCTGTAAACACAGAAAAGTACACCCAACACACAAACAAAAAGAAAAGAAAGAAAGCACCCCCCCCCCCCCCCCAAAAAAAAAAAAAAACAAATAACAAAAAAAACAAACAAAAACAAAACAAAAACCACACAACTGTCTGGAATGTCGGCCTCATTGTGTCAAAGAACAGTCAAGTGGAAATGTTACCTGGTGATGCATTCAGGGCCTATGCAAACTATGTAGTTAAGTCAACATGTTCAGTAAAGATGGGACAAATCTGTCAGTGCCACTACAGGTGAATTTTCATTTGGAGGGTGGCTGTTTGGAGGAAGAGAAAAAACTCCCCCTGTCTTGTGTTAACGTTTTGACGTACAGTTTTGCCTTTTCAAGAGCCAGTGACAGCCTGAAGCTGAAATACAGTTGCAGCCATATGAGCAAATACAGAGGCTGTGAGCTTAGAGTCTGCAAGGAAATATACTGCTTATACTTAAGAGACTGCTTCCATAAATATGAGATATCCCACTCTTAAGTCTGTACACACACTCACATCCAAACACAACAGACGATATGCACCGCAAACACAGCACATCACTTCTCACCACAGTAACAATAACATTTTGAGAAACTGTTGCTAGAAATAAGCATGACTTTTTCACTGAACCAAACTTTAAGTAGAAAAAAAAAATTCCCCCATATGCATGACCTGAACCTGCTGCATATTATCACTGAAGTTTGAATGGAAAAATACACCATTACTACATACCACAACTTTAAAACAGTGCCAGTGGATGTTTAGGAGAATCTTAGAAGCACCCAACACTACAGAGGAACGGGAAAAAGCACTCTCTGTTCAACCTGCAGCTTCTCTGATTATGTCACTCTGCCATTAACAAGAACACAAGCAGGAGAGCTCACACAGCATCTCAGTGCATATCATGTTTTCTTTTGTGCTACCCACTGGCATGGCCATCAAATACACACACACATCCAGCAATAACTTTCCATAATGAAAACATAAAATTCTACATAAATCTCTATGTATACTTTTTGATATAGAGCTACAAAATATCTTTAGCGAAGTGTATCAACCTACAAAGAATGCTGACTGAAGAGAAAAAACAAAATGTCTATCAGGTGGATGAGATGATATTACAGAGCATCAGTTCTGCGGTGCTGTGCAGGTAAACCGACTGACTTCACACCGTGGTGTAAACATGGAAGCAAATCCCAGTGCAAATTAAAGTACATTCATGAAGAAAGAAAGCATGTGATGCAAATTTTACATTTGCACCTTGCAGACTCAGAAACAAGTAAAGAAAAGTAAAACCTGACTACTGCAGAATGCAGCATATTTGGGGCATATGTGTGCTGTGCAGGGTACATTATGTGAGGAAGGTAAGGAATACCAGAAAAACCCATCTACTCTGATTTCCACTCAGATCAGATCAGGCAAAATTATGGATATGAATCGCAGTGTCATTAGATGAAGCACCTGCGAAGCTTCACAGATTTAAATGAGACTTTACAAGCAAATGCAGCGTGCAGCACAGCCACACAGACGTTTCGATATTGCACATGTGGTTAAACATATCAACTGTGCATTTAGATATATTTTATAGAACATATTCTAGACACAGGCACATATTTGCTGCCATAAATAAAAATAACTGAGTGATTAATATTAAAACGTGTTAATAGCAGGAAAGAGGCAAACCTTCCTGTTGTAAAGTTAGAACACACAGTTGGGCTCATTTGCTTCTCATGTTACTGCTCAACATAGAAATCCTTTCCTGTGATTCTTAAGGGAGTAGATCTGTTCTTTTTAAATACTGTCTCTTTTGTACATGAACACAGACACATATACACATTTATCATAGATCTATACATATCTGGATATGCCCTTTGCATACAAGGTGATATTATCTTTCTGTCGACTCCCTTGGGAAGAGGCAGTTGTTACTGGGTGCCTCTGGGAGCTTTGGATTACTGGTTCCAGTTCTTGTTGGGATAGGAGGTGGTATATTTGGGAATACTGCTTGTGAAGAGGATAACCATTCTGGCTCTGAGTCAAACACAGAGCAGGAGGGCTGGGTTTGAGTTTGGGACACTAGAGAAGTAGATGGGAGGATGGGGTTTTGTGGTGTTCTGGTTGTGGGTGGAAAATCCAAATCATCATCAAAAGTGACCCACTGCCTCGTCTGTTTTCCTCCCAAAGGAGGCGGCTGGTGACGGGGTGCGAGTGTAGGTGGAAGGGAGGAGGGTGGAGCCAGGGGCAGAGCAGGAGCTGGAGATGGGTCAGGAGTAAGAGGCAGCAGAGCATGTGCAGAATTATGGCTAGATGGGGGTCCGAACAGGGACATGGTCCTACTGAGCTGAGAGGCAGGTGCTGCTGCAGGGGTCACTGTTGAAGCTACGGTGGGATTATTATTGGATGGTGGTCCAAACAAGGACATGGTCCGATTGAACTGGGATGCGGGTGCGGCTGCTGGAGCCGCCGTTGGTGCAGGGGTCGGGACAAGTGGCTGAGAGAGAGCAGACATGGTTCTCTGAAGGTTTGCTGCAGGGGCTTGATGCTGGAAGCTGAAGTCTGGGGTGAGCGAGCGCCGTTGCTGCTGCACCAGAGGACCTGTAAAGGGATTGGTACTGCTGGGACGGGCAGGGAGGGGGTCAGCTATGAGGGGGCCAGGAGAGGCACGCAGCATCTCCTGAGAGCGGCTGCGAGATGGAACCGGAGGAGGTGGAAGCAGGGAGGAGGCGAATGGCGAAGGGGTGGAGAGTGAGGAAGAGGAGGATGAATCCAGGGCCTGAAGGTCTGATAAAGTAGAGGGTTGGTGGGAGAAGGATGAGGGGAGAGTGGCAGAGGAATACGCTGATGGAGGAACGGAGGGTGGAGCACGCAGAGAAGAACCTCTGCTCAGTGACTGCGTGGTGTGCCAGGAGGATGAGGAGGAGAGCAAGTCGGATGTTAGCGTGTCAAAGGGGTCAGGCTTCCATTGTGCTTCTCTTTGGAATCCATTCAGTCCGTTCATCTGAGAAGCAACAAAACAAAGAAAATGCCAATCAGGCGTCAAAGCAAACGCTAGAAAATAGAAACCATAGGCTTACATCACTGTTGTGTTCAAGTAACAACCTGTCAAGCTAAAGAACCATGTGTTTAAGACAAAGTTAAAGATACCCTGTAGGAGCTTTCTCTTAATTAAAATTTTTGGAAGTATTTCATCACATTGGAGAATTGACATGCAGGCCAAGCATGTTTATCCGTTTAGCTGATTATTTCTTTTTTATGGCTTGCATGTCCTTCATGGGGTACCTTTAATCAGACAGACTTAAAATAGTTAACCACACTGAATACTAATGAGTTCCAGTCAACATTCAAGCACTATATCATAAAAAAAAATGGACTTGAACAAATTCAAATGTCACAAGTTATGTGCTCATTGCATATGTATTCACTCTAAGCAGAGCAAGAGAGTGAGATCATATGATGGGGAAACTGAGGGGAAATGGCAATAATCTACTTTCTTTTTAGGTAATTTATGGTTGACATGTTGACATTCATAGCTCCATTTAATGGGCCAGAGACAAAAATATACAAAGATTTACAGTGGACTGAAAACATCAAGATTAAAAACATTTGATGTGAAAACATAATTAAAATCAACTGTAACACAAGAGAGGAGGACAGGGTGTTACTGAACATAATGTATGGAAGGTAATAACATCTGAGTAGAGGACTGTTGTGCTATGGAGGATGACACAAAAAGGTGGTTTAATATAAAGTACCTTTCACCCTGATGGCTTCTCCAGCTTGTGAGAAAGAGACAAATGTATCAGAGAGACAAAAGCAGGAAGAATGACAGACAACTGAGCAACTACGCTCATCTTAAGTGAGTTAAAGCAGCAGAAAAGGAGGTTATTTTCCCCATTATTGCAACAATCTGCAACAGCTTTGATCATTTTAATGGAGCAGAATAAAAGTATAAATCTACAAATTAGAACTTAGACATGCAAACAGGGAAAAAAAAATCTCACTGTGCTGATGTTAGTTTTCATTGTTGAGTTACTACAATTCTAACTATTTTAATGAAAGAAAGTTGACACCAACCTGCGCAGCTGGGGCTGTCTCGGACTTGGCAGCATCAGGTGGCAGAGCATGAGAGGAGCGGGAACGTGGAGGTGGTTTAGGAGAGGCTAGACCCTGTTGGGGCCCAGCTGGGGTTATGTTAGAAGCAGCTGCAGCAGGTGGTGCCGCTGCTATAGTAGCAGCAGCTTGCTGTGGCTGCAGAGGAGCTGGAAGTGTGGGCTGCATTGGTGGTGGGAGCTGAGACTGAGCAGAAGAGGGAGCTGGCTGAGGCTGCATGGGTGGCTGCATGGGTGACTGAGCCTGGGGTTTCGCTGCAGAGGGGACTGCAGGAGGGGGTCCCGAGGGTGGAGGGCCTGAGTGAAGAAACAAGACATGTTTAAAGCTTAAACCAAAAGGAAGGATGTTGTCTACTTTTCCAGGTCTCTACTGACATATACGTCCAGGATTTACTTGAACTTTGTTCAGTCTCCACCAAAACTCTCAAACTGGGAAGGGGGTCCTCTGCCCAGACAAGAATTAAAATGAACTTTTTGGCCTTCAAAGAAAATGTACAAACCAAACACCCTACCACCCTACACACCGCCATCCCCACAGTGAAGCATGGTGATGGGGGTCATGGTGTGGGGTTGGTTTTTACTGGCAGGGACTAGGAAGTTTTCAGTATAGAGGGAATCATGGGTAGTGCAAAATACAGGAGAATTCTTGAGGAAATCCTGTTTATATCAAATTTGAGACTGGAACAGTTTCACCTTCCAGTGGGACAATGACCCTAAAGCAGGGGTGGGGAACCTTGGCCATTGTCCTGCAGGTTTTCCATGTCCTTCTACACGCCTGATTCAAATAACTAAGTCACTGTGCAGAACTTAGTAGGCTGTTAGATCCGTTTGATTTGAATCAGGTGCGCTGATGCTGGAGTGGGGACACGTACAAAACCTGTAGGACTGCGGCCCTTGAGGACCAGGTTTCCCACCACTGTCCTAAAGTATACTGCTCAACACTCAAGTGGTTTAAAGGGAAAAAAATTAAATGTGTTAACTTTGTATGGTCAAAGCTCAGACCTCTATCCAACTAAAAAACATGAGCCTATCCCAGCAGCTATCAGGGGAGAAGCATAACAGGTCACCAGCCCATTCAGAGCCAACACAGAGACAACCATTCACACACTCTTAGAGAGAATATAGAATCATGAACTGCAGTAGTCTTGCTTTAAAGAATGGGCATAAATCCCAGTAACTAACCCAAAGACGTATCCTAAAAAACTTGATGTTGAAATTGCCTCAAAAGGCATCTCTATAACATATTGACTTTAGAAGTGTAAATATATGCACATGCACCATTTTATTTTTCACAATTTTTTGGAACTGAGAAAAAAAACAAAAAAAACTTAAAAACATCCCCTCATTTCACTTCAACAATGAGTTATTTTTATAGAACTTTTACAGGTTCGTAATAGACCCAATAAATAAGAAAAATGAATAACAATGTTTCCAGCAAAAGCTTTAAAAGCTTTACACATCCCCTTGATAATAACAACCTTTTACAATCTAGTATAGCATTTTATTCTCCATTAATCCATATTTTTTTTACCCAGAGGCAGGTCAGATGGCTTGGCTTGAGCACTGGCCACAGGCCGTGGAGCTCCAGGGTGAGTGTCGGGGATAGGCCGAGGAGCCCCAGGATGAACCTCTGGGATGGGCCTTGGTGCTCCAGGGTGAGAGGGAGGGGGCGGGCGAGATTGAGGAGGCATACTGATAACTCCAGCACGAGGAGGAATATTCTGAAAGATAAAAAAAAAAAAAGTGAAAATATAATAAAATACAAATAGAACATAGCATACAAATCACTGGTTTGTTGCAAATACTTTATGAAGCTCACCGGTCTGGATGCACCTCCAGGTCCAGGAGCTCCAGCTGCTGTCTGGCCTCGACCTGAGATCATTAAATAAGACAAAAAAAAAAAAAAAAGAAAGAAAAAAAGGGAAGAATTTTTTTAGGTAAATAACAAAGGCTGTGCCCTCTAATTTTTCTAGATATAAGAGCTTCAACAAGAGCTTTAATGACAATACAACTTTAAAAGGGTTATTCAGATCACATTTGAGTTCACATTATCCACCTTAACACGTGACAGAAGAAATTTCCGACTTCATCATCCATGATAACACAATCATTCCTGACCTGCAAGAGGTCTGGAAAAGAGGCAGGCCTTGTTCACTGAGCCAACTGTTTACCACACAGCAAGCATTCTCCTTTTCTTTCACTTGTCTCCTGCTGAGACCCACTCAGAGCCTGCAAATATTTTCCCACACCACTTGGATGTCTGCTTCTGTGTAATTGTTCACAGTACAGTCACCACACGTAAGTCAACCCTGCTAAACAACCTTTTCTACTGAGAAAAAGGAATCAGCTAACCACAGACACCATACAAATGGCTCCGGTAGAAATGGTTTCAATCACAGATAGGCTGTATAACCAAACCCTACCCACCACCCCAGGACAAGCATATTTTGTGTCGGGGTAGTAGCACATAACACAGTATTACAGCAAAGAGAGGCATCATCTCACCACCATATCACAAGTACATACAACCTTCACAAAAAGATGGACTGTAATGGGACAAATGTAAATGTAGATTACCACCAAACCAACCTGTCCTCAGCAGCACATTCATGCAAAGTGTGGCTATGTCATGCTTTGCGACACTCACCTGCAGGAGCATCTGGCCGAGGAAGAGCAGGGCTTTTAGATCCTTTGCAGCACAAATGAAACCAAACCACATACCTGTTATACTCAAAGTGGCATAGTAGTAATAAGATGCGGGTGTTTCCCATGACAACACTTTACTGGAAGCAGTGAGAAAAGCTTATGATGGCAACAATGCAGCAAAGCAGTAAAGCTTGATATGCTGTGTGCAAATATCTACCTGCCTTACAAGGATTTCCCAACTAATCACCAGGGATTATTGTAGCTAGGGCTAATGGAAACACCAACTCAAAGATAAAGGGATCTTCCTTTAACTCGTATCGTGTTTCCTGTAATGACTACAATCACCCGATTAGAAGAGAAGGCATTATATGGCAACTACTTTTAATAAGACTGCCCTCAATACGTTTGTACCCAATGACTCCTAAATAATACAGGTTAAAAGTAGACTTATATGGCTTATTCCCCCCTTAACAAGCTGAGGTATTTCATTTCAAAAGCTAGTACCAATGTTTGTTCTAGTCTCATTAAAGGAAATTAATCTGAGACTGTTCAGCTGAAGATACACTAGCTTACTGCTCCCTGGTTAATAATCTAAGTTATTATTATTAAATGCCCCCCCCCCCCCCTCCGTCAAACACAAAAAAACAAGACAGACTGCTCACAGTGAAGCAGAATTTCTCAACAAGAAACCATCAATGTCAAAACTACATCAATAACATTGATGACTGGGTGTAAGACCGCAGGTTTAAGATGAAATCTAAAAACAACT
This sequence comes from Atherinomorus stipes, assembly GCA_023101725.1. NCBI lineage: Eukaryota > Metazoa > Chordata > Actinopteri > Atheriniformes > Atherinidae > Atherinomorus > Atherinomorus stipes. The sequence goes on from JALJCO010002606.1 coordinate 64,810, forward strand.
GAACTGGCCAGTTACCTTCACTGCTTCTCCTGCCAAGCAGTGGGCTGGGGCATGTGCCACAGTCTTAAAAAGGAGAAAAAAGTTGTTTTGTTTCCTTGTTTGTTTGTTTTTTTCTTCTCTCTTTTTTATGACAAAGTACAGCATAAAACATAAAGCTTTATCGGCCCAGCTAGTAAAACATTAAATTAACTCACATGTACCCAACAAAACATTCATAAAATACAAAAATACAACACAGAGGTAGAGTCATAGCAAATGATTATCAGGAGTGTAACAACAAATCAATATGATCTAATTGCATCGATCTGAACAAAGTACTAAATGAACATTGATGCAGTAATCATTTGTAAGACACTTAAAAGGAGAAGAACAGACTGGTTTTGGTTTCTTTGAAATGTCTGACTGGGCTTTGAATAAATATTTTGATATTCAAGTTGCTTGTTGGAATTTGATTTGAAGGGAACTGATTGAGCTAAATCAGTATGTAAAATCATCTCATATTGATCACTGGCTACTGAATGGAAAGAAAATTGTGACAGAATTCATGATCATCTGCAAACATCAAATCAGTTTTCCACTGAATTGATTTTGTATCGTGTATAAACTTGTTAAATGCAGGCCAAATGATAATATAAGAAACTATTTCCACTAAATGGCTTGCTATTGGTAATATTCCAACTATACACAAGAAGCATTGTGTTTGAACTAAATGTTTTCATTCACCAGCTTTCAACTCCCATAACTCACAAACTTGCATTTCATCTTCCTCTAGTTCTTTGTCTAAAACCAAGCAAAACTAAAAAGATAAGCAGCAAAAGCATTTGCTTTTTTAACCTTTAGTATATAAATGACTTTATGCCAGAAAGAAACTACTAGCAAGCCGCGCAATGTCAAAACAAAAGTTTAACATACTCCTGTAAACTCGTAGTAGTCATATGTGATGCCAAACGTCAAACTTTGATTTCTTTGCGGCATCTCCATGACTGCTAAGCTGTTTGTTTTAACCAAGATATCATAAACTTTGTGTTATAAGGTCTGCCAACCCAAAGTGATTTCTTAATTCCCCTTTCCACACATGTTCATTCTCAAGTAATGAATGGTATAACCATTTTAATTTTTCATTTCAACTCATAATGGGACTTAAAAAAAAAAAAAAAAAAAAAAAACAACAAAAAAACCCATTTTTCTTCTACAAGTTTACTTAACTGAAATAAACACTGGGTTTTCCTATAATGCACAGATCCTACATTTTAGACAGGTTACAGAAACACAGCTAGTTGTGTTTCTTTTTGTGTAGCCCTGATGGAAAACAGCAGCCACTACCTCAGATTCCTCAGCCAGATAAGCATATAAACACACCATCCCACAGCATTCATGTTACCTCCAGAGTCCTTTCTAGCTGGCAGGGGGCTCATGCCTCCTTCAGGGTTTTGATGAAGCAGTGGGATAAAGATAAAAATGTTACTACCTACCTAAACAAATCTTATACTTATCCCTGATAAAAAAAAAAAAAAAAGTATACAAACTTCCAGTGCAGAACAGAATAATTAAGCTTCAATCAAATGTACTTCAGAAGCGGTGGAGGATGGCATTTTACCTGAAGGTGGAGGTGGGCGCTGAGGTGGTGCAGGTCGGGCTGGAGGGGCATTGGGGCGAGGAGGGGGTGGTCGTTTGGGCTCCATGCCTTGACCTGTGGGAGCACCTGGCTGGTAATCCACAGGAGGCCCTGGAAGGAAAAACCAACAACGAAAAACATAACAGCGGAAATTTTATTCTGTCATTTTAAGGCAATAATGTGACTGCCTTGTCTACACGGACACGCTTCCTCCAACTGGAAATACTTTTTTATTCCATTCCTTAAAACGTATGCTTCTGTAAAAATGCCTTTTAATACCTTAAAATTTATACAATCTATCAACTATCATAAACCATGAAAGTCTTGTTTTCGGCTGCACGGTGGCGTGGTGGTTAGCGCCGCAGCCTCACAGTAAGAAGGTTGCTACTTCAATTCCCGGTTGGGGAGGGGGGTTGGAACAATTCCAATTCCAACAGCGGCCTTCCTGTGTGGAGTTTGCATGTTCTCACAGTGTATGCGTGGGTTCTCTCTGGGTACTCTGGCTTCCTCCCACCGTCCAGACATGCATGTTAGGTTAACTGATCACTCTAAATTGTCCCTAGGAATGAATGCGAGCATGCGTGGTTGTCTGTCTCTTTGTGTTGGCCCTGCGACAGACTGGCACCCTGTCCAGGGTGTACCTGCCTCTTGCCTGATAATAGCTGGGATAGGCTCCAGCAACCCTGAACTGGATAAGCGGTACAGAAAATGGCCGGATAAGTCATTTTTAAGTCAAAAACACACTGATAAATATATGTCAAATATCGTGCAGCTATAAGCCTTGCTGATAATCTGCTTCAATATTCAGAATTTTGTAAATAAAACAAAACAAAAAAAAAAAAAACCAAACAAACAAAAACAAAACTGCCTTTATACATGCATGGCTAGCGAGGAAAAAAAAAGGAAAAAGGAAAGGGTTCACGTTATTTTGAGTATGATTCAGCCAGCTGTTTCTTTCCTGGTTGATTTCACATCTCTGTGTATTGAGTGTTTTCTCTCTCATAGCAGCATCTGATTGGTCCAAAGTCCGTCTTCAAGGGCCACTGTCCTGCAGGTTTTCTATGCCTCCATGCTCCACACCTGAGTAAAATTAAATTAATCCAGTCTATGAAGTTCTATACAATGACTCGTTAATTTGAGACAGGTGTGCTGGAGCAGGGAGACAGAACACCTGCAGGATTGCAGCCCTGCAGGGACCAGAGCTGGACACCCCTGGGTTACAAAAATCAAAATCATCAGTGAACTAGCTGTTACATTCAGCATTCAAATCAATCAGATGGGGCTGTGGGAGAGGCATGCTGTTTGTGGCAAAGAAGAAACCTCTTGCAGTTACTTCAAACCAGCCTCACAACTACAAATCTTATTAATAAAGACAAACATGCCAGTTGGCCAAGCCTCACAGCAGCAGAGCTCTGGCCTGGTGTTATTACAGTTCTGCAATACTGAAGTGTCATTCCAGTTCTGTCATAGTGAGGAAGCATGTACATGTGTGTGAAAACCAAATGAGTAGCTGTAGAGGAGCAAACTGCGATAAAAGACATTATGATCCCAGTCATTAAAAAATACAAACTTTTATGATGCCATGATTTTAGTTTTTACTGCAAATGAATATCGGCTCCTAATATTGGTTATTAGTCTCCGAGATAACTGACAATTGGTATCATTCAAGAAAAAAACCATATCGGTCGAGCTCTAGTGTCCAAGTGTTGAAAATGCTGGCACATCCCATAATCTAATCCTTGCATAGAGGTATGATGTGAGATATAACACTACCAAAAGAATAAAAGAAGCTTACACGGCACACATTTTAATAGTGCACAACAAAACATAAGAGAGGGAAAGAGTTAATTGTAAGACACACCATTTCCTAACAAACACAAAAGTCACTACCACACTTTACATTACCTGGAAATTCTCTCCTCAGTGATGATGGACTTAATTCTGTTTCCACACATTACAAACACAACAAAATTACAGTTTATATTCCAACAGACAGATTACAACCTGAACAGATGATTTAACTGCACTTTGAGACCTGACTGCTGTCGGGCGGCATGTGGGTTTTTCCACTGTATTTACCTTGTGATGGTCTGGAGGGATGTGCCCGGCCGGGCCTGCTGGGAGCAGCAGGTTCTCCGTGGGTGGGGGAGGGACAGGGACTACTGCGGGGGGAAGGGAGAGGTGACGATCCAGGGCCAGAGCCTGCTCCAGGCTGCAGGTGCTGCGGAAGGATCTCTTCCACCTCTTCATCCACATCACCTGGTGAAGGAAACAAAATTTTAGTTACAAAAAGTCAGACTCAAAAAACTTCTTTTAGCAATGAGAGTAAACATGAAATTACAACTGCATTTTACAATCAGCACTTTATTACTTGGTTGCAACAGCTCACCTTCCATATCGTAATCATCGTCACCCATATCTGCATCCTCAGCAAGCAGGGTGGAACTGGCAGATGTAGGGATGCTCCCACAGATCCTTTCCACACTCATTTCCTCCTCCAGGCTCTTGATCCAGCCTGGACTCTTCAGGCGGATGTCAATCACCTTGTCAAGGACCTAAAATGTAAAACAGACAAAAAATAAAATTTGTTACTAGTTTTTTTTGTGTTTTTTTTTCCTTTTTTTTTTAATAGGACAGCTACATTTGTTGGGACAACACAAGATGGTCCCAAGCAAGGTTTATGTTGATGCAGCACTGCATACATTAAATCCAACCTGGTTTTATTTTATGCTTTATGCAAGCACACCAAACTCTGCATGAGACACCTGGAACCACCTAAATTATCCTGATAGTAAGAGACAAATTCAAATCTTCTCTGGTGTGCTTGTAGGTAAGATGCTGGCAGTCAAATGAGTGAAAATTGAATAAAGATAAACGAATGGACAGAATAATACTGCTGCCACTGTAGTAGCAAGACTGTCAAACTCCTTTTGATTGGTTAAAAAATTCACAAATCCTTAAATATTTAAAAATGAGCTAAAAACCAACCAAATCGTGATTTAGCTTTTTTTTTTATGTAGCACTTTTCATACAGAAAACTGCAACACAAAGGGCTTACAGTAACAGTCCCTTCTGTTGGAACAAATTTTAGTGTATTTTAGGTGCAACTTCAAATAAAAAAAAAAAAAAACAGGGATGAGAAAATCTGGGCAACTTCAAGGAGTTTTGAATCAATTTAAATACTTAATAATGACTTACAGTGGAAGCACTGAGAGAGAGAGCAGCCAAAGCAGAGTAACCTTCCAAGAAGGTCACCCACATCTTCTCCTCAACAAATCTGAATTGAAACAAAGTAAAACAAAAAACTGTTGTTAATGTTGCTTCAAACAGTGGAGCTGAAAGACTGCCATCTCTGTCTGTGTTAGGCTGCAATGCTGACCTGATGAGGATGACCTCGCCAAAATGAGCAAACTTATCCAGCAACTCATCAATGAGCTCATCACTGAAATAATCATCAGGCCCAGAAGAACAGAGTGACACCAGGATGGTCCCATCTGGAGGCCCCTGCAGGGCAATGACATCTTTGTAGACCTGGTGTCGTGCCTCCGGGTCAACCTCCAGGATGTCCACATCCATTATTGCCACAACAGGCCTAGAAGTAGACAGAGTGTGGTAAGGAGGGTGGGCATGACGAATGCGAATCATGATTTAACAAAATGTTTCAAACTACTTCTGGGATTTCACCACAGCTATATTTCTATGTATGCGATCAGATGGTACAACTCTTACAACTCCATGTTAGTTACCTGTGGTCTGAGGTCTTAAGTTCAGCCCTGCCATAATACTTCAAAGTTCCAGGGCTCCAAGTCTGCTCTGGATCGTCCTCGGTCTCTACAGAAGTAGAAGCTGCTCCTACTACCGTCATTTCCTCAGCTGTAAAAATTACAGACCCAAACATGTCAAGAAGCCATTAAAATGTAACTGCTTATGCCAACATGCATAATAGAGCATTGTTGGCATGTTGTGTTAAATAAAATTCAAAAAAGCATATTTTTGCCAATCTTATGGATAGATACATATGTATTTTTTTTTTACTTTTTTTTTTTTTTTTTGCTACAGCATGATTTGTCTGCAGATGCTCTGCATCTAACCTGTTTTGTTAAAGTTCCACTTTCTTCTCTTCCAAAGTATGCGGTCTGTCCAGGCTGGTGTGCGGCACTTCTCACTGGTGTCATAATCCTCTGAGAAGAGGTCATACTTATAAGTGGGGGCAAAATCCAAATTTCCTTCAATAAAACCTCGGAAGACCTGTGGAAGAAATTTTGAGAAAACATTTTACTACATTTTACTACATTTTAACCAAGTTTATTTTAATTTCATACCTAATTAATTACAAGACCAAGAGAACAAAATAATCCAACATCATATATCACTGATATATGAGTACCTGAATATTGCAATTACATTACATCATTATTTCTGCACACTTTGGCTGGCTTATAAAAAAAATTAAAGCAATTCAAACTAAAATATTTATCATTCCCTCATAAACACATAAATTCAAGTTTGGTGTGATAAAATGAATAACAGTGAAAAAGTCGAGTACACTGGAAATAACATAGGAAGTGGTACATCCAAATGTTATATTAGATTTTAATTGAGTAAAAAGGGGAAAAAGCCTAAATCTGGCAAATCACTGCAAAAACTAAAAGCTGGCAACAGTCTATACTGCAAGAAACACCTGAAACTGATTGACTAGTTTGGTGGTGAGGAGTGCTGCACTGCAGCAGGTCTCTGGGTTTTACAGATTAAGGACTGGAGGAATTTTGTAAATTACATCAACTAGTCGTAAACACTGCCATTTTACAAAAACAGAGTGGCAGCAATCACAGTCCAATGTCAATGTCAACATCAATGTGTCTATGTCTGATCACCTTTAGTTTGTGCACATACTTCCATAACTTCTTAATTTTTACATGTCAGGTTTATGAGTGTATGTTCCTGTAGTCCTTCTTAAGACTTAAAGTATCCTAATGGGTTTATCTAATAAATTGAGATAGGCTGTCTGATTTTTTCTGTTTTAGTGAGGAAGTGAAATGCGATAACCAGCAACAAACGCTGTGTAATATGCATGAATATTGTAAGCCATACCATTCCAGCATTTTTCTGGTCAAGCAACTGGTCCCCAGCAGTCAAAGCATCCCAGTTCTGCTGTTTGATGAGCTCTTTTACTTCCTCATTGGGCAGGCCGATTCGATAGTTAAAGTCTCCACACCAGAACACATAATCATGCGAGTAAAGCAGGCGACCCTGGAGGACAACAAAGATGTTGTTGAGCATACAACTCGAGCAGCAGTCACGTCTGGGGTTGGAACAAACTTGTCACCGTCATTACCATCGGGAAGCTGAGTCGGCGGGTGATCTCATTGTAGTCGTCGTTCCTCTCCTTGACTTGTGATTGGCCAGCAGCAAAGTGGGAGCAGACAAAGCAGATGCTGGTGGTGTGAAACAGCAGACGGATGGCCACACCTCCTTTATTACCTGTGGCCCCTCCCATGCCAGTTTTCACTGTATCTACAGCTACATCCCTAAAACAGACAAAACGGAAGAGGCTAAATCTGCAGCCACAAAGTTAGAATTATTATTCTTTCAGCATGAGAATCTGGATAGTTCATACCTGATGAAGGGTGCATGCTGCGGGCGGATGAAAACAAATAGACAAACTCCCACCAGCTGCTCTGAAGCAAGCAGCACATATTTGTGGTCCCTTGAAATGTTTTTTTGCAGTTCAGCAGCCCAAAGTTTCTGGTTAGTTGTGCTGAGAACAGAACAGAAAATAACAGAAAAAACATTACAAGAAAGAAACTCAGTCAAAGCAAATTTCACATATTTCCTTGTTCAATTTTTTTAAATATTAGAAGTTATTTGGAAGAGGTCATGTCATTGTATCAATATTTACTAATCAGACCAAAGCCATCCAGCGACTGAGCTTTGAAGTTTTATCTTAAGTGTAGACTCAGGCTAAGCCTGAAAAGCCATGACTACTTTTCTTTTCCATACTTTGACATCCAGTGAAAGTACTGAGGACACTTGTGTAAATTTTGCACCAGTGTTACTGTTATCAACGCAATTAAATCACATGGAGGATAGAAAAATAACTGTCGTCTTTCATGAAGGTCATTCAATAACTCAAAGTAAATCTCGATCACTTACCTGGCACTGACGATGTTACCAGCATTCAGTTCAACCATTTCTTCAAAACCGATGGCAAAGATATCTATGGGGTTAGCTTTGCTGTCTAGAAAAAAAAAATCAAGAAAACAAAAACAAAAGATGCATTCATGTTCAGTGTGTTTTATCAACAAAGTCTGGGAAAAGTATGTTCATCTACTGAAAGAAATATTGGTTAATCACACAGGTTTCATTTATGTTTTAAACAACTAATCATGAGTTTGCATTACACTGTTGTAAACATCTTTATTGTAGAAAGCAGGATAAGCAATTCACTTAACATAAATGGAACATCAAACCAATGACAGCAAGACTCATATGTACAGTAATGCCAAAAATAAGTGTTAGTTTAAGATTGCTTATAAACATTTACAACTCATAATTATTTTCCGTAATTAATTGTATTGACATTTAATCATAAAGTTCACCAAAGAATTCTCAGCTTGAATAATGAAAACAAGAAGCTACTTTGGACACTTACCAGTCAACGATAACTGCCTCAACAACACAGTTAAATAATTATCTTTAGAATTGTTGGTGGTAGATTGTTCATTGTGAGTTTCTATTTTAAGACCAGAAAATTGACTTCTGAGTTTGCCTTGTTATTACTTCTACAAACATGACAGTGGCATCCATCTCCTTATATAAAAGTGAATAAACAGAATTTAAATGAATAAACAAACCAAAAACAAACAAAAAACAAGTACCTATTTAACCTGATCAATTAGAGCCGTCTGATGAAACACATTTTCTGAGGATGACAAACAGCTGATATATGGCTACGTACCCTGGAACTCAGGATGTCCAGCCTTCTTTGGAGCATCCAATAGCCAGTCGTTGAGTGTTTGGTTACGAAAAGCAATGCTGCGAAACTGTTTCCCCCATTGACATTCCAGGTGCCCACACACACTCGGATTTGCTTGGGCATTGTGTATTTATGGTAGTTCTGACACATTCCAAGCAATACTCGAGGGGAAGCTGAAAAGGGGAGAAGAGTAGGATTAGATTGGAAAACATAGGAATGTGGAAGTCTGTATGAAGGGTGTGATGGAAAATAAAACATAGATAGGAAAAGATTATCAAAACTAACTGGAGCAGTGGGATAGTATCCAAATACAACAAAGGAAGTTCACAACAATGAGGGAGGGGCATGGGAGAAAAAAAATTAGACCACAATTTCTTGTTGAAATTCCGATAACACTTACAGTATAAACTTTGGTAATGGCTTAATACTGTTTGCACTTTTCCCCCAAAATTGTTTATTAAATTCTACAATAAAATTCAAATAGTCTTCCTTCATTTAATAATTATTCTTGGAATCCGATGACACAAAACAGACAGTGGAATAAACCATTACCAACACTGGGTTGTAAATGAATAATAAAAAGCAAACACAAATGATAGGACAACGTTATGACTGAGGAGGAAAAAGATCTAACCACTGTTTGCAGTCTGTCAGTTACTATACCTGATTGTAAGACAGGCTCAGTGACTACGTTTGTTTGCGAGAGCAAGGGAGAGAAGGAAGAGAAGTGCGGGTTAACCATCGCTATGACAGATAACGCTCACAGAGCAGAAAGTGAATATGTTCCCAGCGGATACAGAGCATGGAGATACTCTCCTTTAGATAATTTTGACATTGTGCAGATAAACCTTTCTGTTGTGTTAACAGCTTCTGACTAACAGCAGTCTAACACATACATGTCAAACTTAAAACATTCAACCAACATATCATATGTTACACATAGATAATATATTCTTAAAACTCGTGTTTCAAAATGTACAAGCTGTAATGTCCAATGTGGACCATAACATTGATTTGTTTAGTGTGTGATCAGTTAAATATTTTGTTAAATTCTACACCATTTTGGCTTGTTGTATACAATTACCATAAAGACTGGAGGTGGTGAGCAAGGCCCGAGCTTTGTCTGCCAAATCACTGTTAAGTGTGGAGCCCAGTCTCAAGATGTCTATAGCTTCCTGCTTAGAGCTGTCAAAGAAGTTGTTTTGAATGGTCCGCGTCACAGAACGAGCGCCATCTTTTAGCTTTCCAGCCTACAATAAAGACACAAAAATGGACACACATTAAAAAAAGATAAACTGTTTAAGCACTATGTATTAAGTATCATTACTGTATAAAAAAACTCACACAGAAGGAATGGAAAAGAAGACATGAAGGAAAACTTCAAAGAGATTCAATCACTGCAGATTTCGCAATTGCTTGTCAAGCAATTGCTTGACAAGATGCACCTTTAAAATTTCAGGGACTGATGTAAAATCTAGTTTGATTTTCATTGCAAGAGGGTGAAAATTGAGACAGATTCCTCCATGTGACAGTTGATCATGCCTGATAATCTAGATAATCAATACTGTAATAGATATCTGATCACAGATCGAAATTTTCCTTTTTGAAAACATATCTGCACGTCTGAAGTGAGATCTCCATGGAGCCTTCAATACATCATGTATGACAGGGATACCCCAAGTTAAATAAAAACAGTAATAAAAGATACCGCCTATCCCATTCGCCCTAATTATAATTTTCATTTGACCCATAGCCAATGAAATTAGCAGGGAACCAGAAAAAGACCCACAACTCAAAACAATGTTAACTGTATTGTAAACTTACCACACAGGCAAAAACATCCAGAGGACAGCCGAAAGAGACAGCACACAAGAATTAAGAAACAGAAGCACACAATTCTGCACACATAAGATCAACTGCTAATGCAAACTTCTACACTACATGCAGAATGCACATGCAACTGCTACTGTGAAGTTTAATTTAAGTGTAATATATGGTTTAAAAAACAAGTTCATACAGCTTAGAGATTTTTTTTAATAAACAATAGTTCCGAAAATGCAATTTCTATTTGCAGCTATTTTTGCATTCTGATCTTTGACTCCTTATGTTGGGTTGTACTGAGGCAGATTCTACTAGAATTGATTAATTTCATCATACTGCCTTAATATGCCAACTAAATGTTAAAGGCTTGGAACCTTTAACATTTAGTTGTTCATTGATATTGTCCATTTCAGAATTGCTTATCAAACCTATGCTTTACATATGTCAAGGTCAGACATTGATGTTGTAATTGAACTAATTATCTTTATTTGGCACCAAATATATAAACCAAAATACTAAGATTTAACATAGTTTTAGTATTCCACAATACAACTCTACAGCTTGATAAATTCATCATCCTTTTCTCATGCTTAGGTAGCAACAAGAATTGAGAGCGTAGCCTTAAATCATGAGCAACCTTTGGAGCAGTATTCAGGTAATGTAACAGATTATGTTTACCTGAGTTAAAGAAATCTTAGATCAGTTTTGATAGCTTGCTGTGTATTACAATGATAAGAAAAATCTCAACACGTGGTTATTTGTGGGGATTTACTTTCTATGATGCGTACCTTGGCTTTGCCATCCAGGGCACCAGTGCCGGCGTAGATCTTGCTGACAGAGTCTCCATTAGCAGACCACATGGTCCTGAACACCTCCTGAAACCTGGCCACCAGCTGTGGTTTCTCCGTCAAACCCATCTGCTCTAACTGTTTGGGCAGCATCTGAGTTGAAAGATTAAGAGAGTTTAATGAAATGAATAACCTGCTAAGTTTTCAGACTTTGGCAGAGCTAGACAAGAGCTTTCTGCACACAGCTGGGCTCCTACCTCAAGAGCAAAAAAGGCCTGAACACTGTTGGTTCTATCCAAACAGTCCAGGCAGTTGGTCCTGATGGTCCCTCCCTGAGTCCTGAAGAGAAGTAGCAAGAAATCATTTAAGAGTTTTTTTTTATTACTTTTTTTTTTCTTCGTTCAGTAAATCACACATACTTGGAATTTATCAATTTTATCATTCCAGGTTGTGGTGAAGTAAAAGAGATTTTAAATACTCAGACACATGTAGTTTAAAAATATGTTTAGGTTGTTGTATTGCGTATGCAGATTATTTTGTTGACCTCTGGTTGAGAGGATAGTTTAAGCCCCCCCACACATAATACACTGTACATGTACACTCTCATAAATGATTATAGCTGGAAATGCTGCAAACAAGGTAACGCTGCACAGTAGTTACGCTCCGTAAAGAAGATTAAAAAGTAACTACAACGCTCAAACAAAAAAATGACAAGATTTTCTTCTGAAAAAGTGTGCTTAATTTGTTGTCTGGTTAATACACAGGAATAAATCGTTCAGGAGCATGCACAGGGATACGGAATGTGACACTGTTGTTACATCACTTGATGAACAAGAATAGACTCCAGCTAAGAGTAGATGTTTGACATGTGGCTATATTGGTCACAACAGGAGGTCTTTTTGCTGACAAAGTTGTGCATCCCACAGCAGTCTGCTAAGTCAGAACTTCTGCGGAGATACATGTGGGGCTCATAATCCCCACACCAAAGTAGACAGAGAAAATTTATCATTGAAAGTTGCAGATGTGAATCCTGAATTCTTAAGTGGAACATCTGAATAATTAATGCTGTTATGCCTGCTATTGGAGATGGCTGGTGGTAATGAACGGTGTCAGTGTGTCACATGCATTATACATACAATTCCTATGTTCTGCATGTCATTTTTCTTACCTCACAATGCCAGTTTCCCCAGAGTAGTAGAAGAAGCCACACTCATCTATGAATTTGCTGAGCTGCGGTTTGAGGATGCTGTGGAGTTTGTCAGCCTTGCCACCCTTCACATTTTGATGGTAGTCAAAATTAACCATTTTCACTGCTGATGCATGCTCTGAAGCCTTCAGGTGACTCTGAGAGTAGCAGAATGGAAGAAGACACATTTTTAAAGCAATGTAAAAAGATGGGCATGCAAGTTGTGTTGTCTGTATAGACAAAGCAAAATAGTCTGCATTTAAAATAAAAGTCCTGAATTCTTGTGAAAAGTTTCACAGAAATTTGCCAAGATGCAGATCTTGTTTTATGAACTGTAGATCAGCTGACAGCTGCTTATTTTGTCAGCTTTTTCCCCCTCAGTGGAAAATGAAGAACCCAATAAACAAAAACCATGTTAACTGACTGTTAGGCAAGAAAATGGAGTGGGAGTGGGAGGTGACTAATTTTGTCTTGACCAACAACACACACTTAAAAACTTCTCATTATTGTGTAACACGTAGAATAAAAAAAAAGACTTGCTTTACACACTTTCCTGTCTGTTCTTGTTAATCACGTGCATCAGATAAATACCTGACAACATACATCAGTCTACAGGACAGAGAGTTCTAACCTGAAATGCCTTGCTGAGCATGTGTTCCCCTTCCTTACTTCCAAGGAGGTTAATGATCACCTGCTTTCCATACAACCTTCGAAGGGCAGTAAAGTGTCTGGAAAACACATCAATTCACAAAATAAACACTGCAAAGGTATGAATTAGACTTTACAAATATCACTGTTTTGACTTGGTTAAAGATATGAAAGTACAAGAGTCATATCTCTCTTCTACACTCTTCTACAAGAGTGTAGAAATGGGACTATGCAGCATTGCAAAAGGCAGGTATGAGTATAAACTGATGCATTTATGGTAGTTGTTGGCTTTGTACCGTCTAAAAAATGCCAGATATACCCAGTCACTGAAGTGAACAGCTGGTTTCACTTTTTTTTTTTTATTTAGAAAGATGATCCAATAGAATTACTAGAACAACTGCCAACTATTTAGTGAGGAAACATTACTTATTTGTTAAGACCGTGAGGTTTTGTGACAAATCCATTGCAATGACTTGATAGTAATAGTCTGTCCTGTGAAGTCCAAAATATCTGAAAATCAAAGAACTATTTGTTAACTTCATAGTTTCTTGGCAAAATGATGTCTTGAACTGAATAAAAAGCACTTGAGAGTGGCTGATTGAGGCTGGCTGGTATGGGTTGATAAGGATGGAGCCAGTACTGTATAGGTGTGGCACTGTGGTTACTCGAAAAGGCCAGAGTTTATGCCTCAGATACAATACATCTGGCATACTTGTCTGAAAGCTGCAGCTCTGACCCTCCATCTGTGATGTATTTGTAGAGAGGAAAAACAATCAAGCCTGAAAAAGCATCTAAATGAATTTGCTTACAAAGTTAAGCTTCTCTGATTAGGAGAAAAGTATCATGGCCTTCACATATATGACAAAAACAGAATCAGGGAGAGAAAAAAACATTTGGGTCAAGTCTTGCTTATTTTACTGAGTCTGGCAAGTAAAACACAGACAATGCCACTGCCCCCTGGACCTCTAATGTGCTGCCAGTTACAATGTGCAACTCTAAATCCAACACTTGGCTGCAGCATGACTATTTTCAGCTTTCATCGTATAAGCTGGGGGATTCTACTAAAAAGACACGACTGGAACAACATGACCAGTCTATGAGAACATACGTATGACATTAACATGAAAAGGATTTCATTATTTTTTTTAACATTTAGCGTAGATTTATACAAAAGCTTGAATGTGCAAATATATACACAATTCGAACATTGATTTCCAACAGAAATGTGCAAAAGCCAAGACGAAAATAAACTGACAGTAAAGAGGGACAGTGAGGAAGGAATCAAGGTGATTTTTATCTTCTTAGCAATAAAACAGCTGGTGGAGAAATATCAGCAGTGACTCAGACAGTAAGTGAGAGGAATCATAGTGCTGTTCAGGAGTGGCAATCTGTTGAAGGCCAGATACAGCGACTGGAAAGTACAACACTTGTACAAACATGCTCACAAAAGCTACAAAGAACATCTTATTTACCTTTCGAAAGCTGGCGCATTTGCCTCAAATCCTCTTGAGAGTTTGACACGATGAGAACCGACCTGTAGAGACACAAGTCACAACATCCTTCTTTGGTAAAGATAAAGAAAGAAAAATGAAAGGGCAAATGAGGCAAGGGGCCAGGAAACCCAACAACAGAAGGTGGATGTAGGATAGAATTCAAAGACAGCAGTGGAAAGAGAGAATGAAATATTAACACAGCAGCAATATGGGCAAAATTGTTAAAACACAAAGAGCATCAGACAAATTTTGCTGGCACCATTCAAACACCTTTTCCCCAAAAGATCGTAGCTTCTAGTTCCCTCATCAATTCTAATATTCTATGATAAGCAATACCAAAGAATCAGAAGCAAGCATAATCACATGTGACTACACCTACACAGGCTGAGCCAGAAACTGCAGCTGGTCTATGAAAATCTGCACGCTACATGTTCTTTTGCTGTTCCCCATACAATATCTGTCTGAGGGCAAACATTTCCTGTTTTCACTTCACTTCTTCTCAAATATCCTCATGTCCTGTCTGTATCAGCCTATAAAAAACAAGCAATAAATAAATAACCCTTACCAGTCACCTGGTTTAGGTCAACAGCAACATGTACCCTGGGTCTAAGCCAGAGATTCATTAAGCCTGCATTTTTTTCTCTAAGTGTTGTGGACATCTATCTAGAGTTCTTTGATTTTCACTGTGTTCTTTCCAGCCCTCACTAAGACTTTTTCCTTTCATCCAATTATCGACTAATCTTTTTTTCAAGATTTGCATCTACCAGCTTAGTTTGTTTGCATAAAGTGAATCTACATCTGGCTGAGTCCGTGCGCCTGCCCTAAACCACAATGCTGTCATTTGTCACTCCTTTCTTTCTCTTCTGTCATGCAGGTCTGGTCTATGCATATTTAATAACTTCCTGAGATGGCATTTGAAACTACTCAAGTTGCAGCCGTACACCTACAGCAAAACCTTATGACCATTTAGACCTGCAGTTTATTCTCTTGAACCATCTCTCCAATATACAGTATACTGACAATACTGTACTAATAGAAGCAATTACTGTCCAAAAACTATTTAATTGTTAATTCATCACAGTACAGACTTTGCCCTTGTCTTAAGAAGAAAGAAAAACTTCCACATACAAATAAGATATTACATTTCCATTATTCAGGGGATAACTGAAAACTAGTATTTCTCCAAAAGAACATTTGTTTATATTACTGTTCAAATCATTTCAACAACAAAAAGTCAGCCTCATTACTCTTTCTCAAAAAATTGATAAAAAAAAAAAAAAATTATGCACAGTTTGCCCTTAGCCTTGACATTGGACTGATAGGTTTCAGCCCCATCACCAATGATCTACATCTTTCCTAAGAAAATTTTGCAATGCCTGAAAAGAAGGAAAATAAATTAATGTATCCTTCTGAAAGATTATGCATAATAGTAAGAGGAGGAGAGCCTACAAGCCGCATGTTATTATGGGGACTGAGAGCTACAACGGTGCTTTTAAAGCAGGAGGACTACAGTTCTGTCTGAAAACAACCCCAAGTCCACAGCCCTGTGTTTTGACCAAACCAAAGAACTCATGACTGAATAGGTGCCAAATGGTTTTGGCCTCCTTCAGGTCTGTCGCAGATTGAAAAGCTCAGGCTTGAGTACCATCAACACCTATCCAGTTGCTTTGGAAATACTAACAGACTAAATCAAGGGAATTGGTTAGGGGCTGTTTTCAGATCAAGCTCTCACCTGACCAAAGAAGTCTGGGAGCTGAGGAAAACAGAAAAAAGCCCTTTACCAAACCACTATTACTATCATTTACTTTCCCCACTTTTGATCTAATTTATCAGTCTGTGCAATGGCAGGCCATGGAGGGGAGAGGGGGTTGAATCAATATTAAATTGTTTGCTATGAGCATTGACTGGGTGATAAAAAAAAAAAAAAAAGCCAAAATGGTATTTCCTGGACAGGTGCAACATATGAGACCTAGATAAAAAAAAAAAAACAACAACATAAAAACAACAGAGATTCCTTTACTTTTCATCCATGGCCTTTGGCATTGCACAGAGGGACAACTATCTGCAGTATGAAAGCACCAGCAAAGCCCTCAACCATTCCCAACGCTCACTAAAAAAAAGGAAGGGATTTAAAAAAAAAACAAAGGTATACCAGGTGGGGGTTCTCATCCAGTCCTTTACGGTGACGATTCTCATTAAGGTGCAACAAAACACCCTTAATAGACTTTTTCTAAGCACAGTAATATAATGTGTTAAAATTGAAATCAAGATATTCATAATGACAAGGAGGCTTTTTCAGTCTTTCACACTGTCCTTACAGAGAAAGAGAAAAGCCAGTTTTAGTTCAATTTTGGCTGATTAGTATTTGCATATACACTGTCCCATCAAATGATACCAACTTTAATCTGTATCTGCAGCATCAAAGATATGGCCAACACTTCTATTCAAACATCAGGAATGTTTTCGGATTTTATATACCATGTATCAACAAACATATTAGCTGCAATACCTGTATGCTGCATCAGGTCTTAACATACAGGTAAACTTCACTTCACACTTTAATACAAGCATTATGGGATAGATAAAGCTTTCATTACCTGGATTCCAGGCTGTTCCCAAAAAAGAGGAATTGACCCCCGGATTTGGATAAAGGATGAGACTTTGTCATCCAGGAAAATAACCTGTTCAAATGAAATTGAAATCTTGTTAAGTTTATTCATAACCTGGAAAACACATGAACACTTCTAACAATACTATCAAAATATAATTTAAGAGAAGGAATGATTAATCTGAACAGGTGAAAATAGAAGGGAGCAGAACTTTAAAAATTGCTCATCTTTATGGCAAATGCAACACAGAGTAATTTCTTCAGTGTAGTGGACTAGAGACAACACCCAATGTTTGTAGCAGGAAGTGTTTGTGGCAGGAGGTAAATGTATAATAATATAGGCACTGTGTCAAAAGTGGACAGGCTGCATTTCTCGGTAATCACAGCATAGCTAAATATGTCAACTCCACAAAGGTTGGTCAAACTAACTAGCACATCTAACAATACAAAATTAAAAACACCCTGCTACTGTATTACAGCGACATGCCTGAAGCTTGTAACGTTCCACTTCTTTGATGTCGTACGTCAGTAGGATTGTTGTTGAATGACATTTACTCTAATTTTTTAGGTGTCAAAGAGATGCAGTTGCACTACATTACAATATATTGTATAGCAAATCTACCCGTTGCAATCACCGTTTCCCTCCTGTAATTGTTTTCTCATACAATAGCAATCCAAAACAAAAATGTTGCTTAGATTATTCATCACAACCAAGTTAAAAAAAAAGAGACATAATATTCATATATAAATGCTTTCCGATAAGGCAACAACTTAGTTACAACAAAAGTATCAACTTCCTCATCTGTGGTGCATGGTGAAAGTGCGCTTAATCACAGAATACTTGCATTACAATCTACAGAATCTGGCCCAAATACCTAAATTAAAAGAAGATTTAATGATAAGCTTATTTAAAAGATTTCTTTCAAACAGAGAGAGCTCCAAAATAACTTCTAAGAGACGTTAGTCACCTGTTCAGTCTCCACAAAATTAGCCACCTGCCCATCATCATTTGTTCCACGGACATTGAATCGTGTGCCTGCTCGCTCCGAGCTGAGGCGGGAGAAGATGCAGGCCTTGGCCTGTTTGTGCCCTGCGTAGATAGTCCTGACTTCCACACCACCACACATCAGTCTCAGCAGCCAGTCATCACAGTTCACTCCGTAATGTTTAAGGTGCAAGTGCAGAGATTGGTTCCTGTTGATCATAAAGACACGTAAAGCTGTAATAAACTTTTTTGGTAAGACTGGCAGATCATGGAGATTTCCCTATTTCCTTCAGACACATTTGAAGTCAAATGCATGCCCACTAGTGTTCTAGGGCCACTAGATAGCCCTAGAACAGTGAGAATTTCAGGTACATACCAAAAGAAGCGGTTATCTGTTGTGTCTTCAAGAATCCTGCGATGTGCATTAAGACTCAAGTCCATGCTGACACCAGTGGAAGACCAAGCAAAGTAGAAGTGTCCTGAGTTTAGGACCTTGCGCACCTCAGCAATGCGGTCCTCATCTCCTGGATCATTCTTCAGTGATATAAAGTCTGTCTGTGTGACCCTGAATACCTCTGAATCTTGCACCTTCCCCACCGAGCTGCATCCTGTCACAACCACAAGGCTGTGGAGCATGGAGTCACCTGCAAAATTGATGTAAAAGATGAATGTGGAACCAGTGTGCTGGCACATTTAGGAAAAAAAAGAGACAAAATTGTTAAGCATCAAAGATATGACAGGAAATAGTTAACTGAACAGTGGCGCTGCTCCTTAACTTGAATTCACAAGCTAACCTAATCTTGGCTATCTAGAAGAATGAATTTTAATCTTTTATGCGGCTTTTTCCTTGTTGTGATAACAAGAGCCTTCAAGGTCATGTGGAGGACAAGAGAAAGCTGCTTATGACTAAGCAGCACCAGCGCCACAAACCAGAGGCACTCCACAGTCACACTTGAACTAGGGTCAAGACCTGGACTGTGCCCAGTGAAAGAACAATAAACCAAAATCGTTTTTTGTTTTCTTACCCAGGTTCAGGCGAAGGACTCCAAGAATTCCATAGGCATCAACAATCTTGGTATATGTATTCTTAATGGCCTCCTTCTCTGCTGCAGCTACAGGACAGATTGAAGTACACGTAAGATAAGTTAAATATTGTGAGATGTGGTAAATGTAGCCATTAAATAAATTAATAGCACAGATTCACATCTTTTACAGTAGCACTTCCAAAGCTACAAATGGTTCTTTCTCAACTATAATTTTGCTACAACTGTAAGACAGACAAAAGTTAAAAGAAGTAAGGAAAGTAGTCCATGTAAATGCATTACTTAAATCAATTAGTGGCACAGAATCACATCAATAGTTAGATAGTCAAAGCTGAACTTCTTGTAGTTACACTTCTTTATCTATCCTTTAGGGCTATGATGAGCTAAATCATATCTTATGACAATGTAATCAAACAAGATGCCTTACACAGAACAGCAACAGCCCCTGATTCAAACATGAGGCATTCCTCCCTGGTCCTTGTTTCAACTATGACACTGTAAGGTGGCGGATCAAGCTTGTGGTAAATGCGATATCCTTTGCTGAAAGCCATGGCTGATCCAAGGTGAAAAAACCCCCTATGTTATGACCTGCAAAATCAAACACAATGAATGACAGTGAACATTAATAAAACAAAATCTATAACTTGATGGCAACTACAGTGTCAGATCCTCTGTCTAGTGTTGATGGAGGGGTAACCTTAAATCCGATCCCTTGCACAGTAGAAACGGTATCATACATTTTAACGATTGTTTAGATATTTTTAATCAACTCATCAATCACAAATGAAGTAAGTTAATCACATAATTAAGCAATACATTGCGTGATCGGGAACAGGAAGGTTTAGATTGTGAAATCCCAAACATTGATCTATGAAGACAAGAGCCCACAACTATGGCAAAATACAGTGTGTTTAAACTGAATATCGCAAATATCAAAGTGACTGCGACTAGGGGAGTGAGTTAACGGTTAAGGCCGGGAAACTGACATATCATCCATCCTTATTCTATCAGTCACGACTTCAAAATGCAAGTGCACACGGCAGAGCTGACGCTAACTCACCAGCTAGGTCAAATGCGATATTTTATTGGAGGTGAGACGAGCAAACAAAGCAAGAGTACTAACATTACAAGACGAAAGCAGCTTGCTGTCCTTCGTGACTCTAACGCTAGCTAAAAGCGTTAGCTAAGTTAGCTAGATTAAATCAGAGGGACAGCTAAGATTCGCTAGCTAACAGTATTTTCATGGTACTACCTGTACGTCCGGGATAATAAAAAAAACAGTAACTGATACACACATTAAAACGACTTCCCAATAGAAAATATATACCCTTAAATATAAATATGGATTTTGCCTTTATACCCAACTGTCAGGTTTAATAAAAAAAATAAAGGTAGAATAAAAGACTTGTATTCCGTCTCACCGTCTCCCCCGCCGGGTTGTTACTCCGCTGTCACAACAAAATCCTTCCTGGTGTTTTAGCAAAATGGTACATTCCGACGCAATCCGTGTACGCCTACCTCACGTTACCGTAATACTCCTTTTATGCTGGAAATTAAATTGTAAACTATCATAAAAGTGAGTATTCAAGGTACGGAAATCAAACAAATCTTAAGTTAAATTCAATGGATGTTGTTTTGGTGGATTTCGCTATCCTTTTTCAAGTATTAATAAACTGCTCAATCTGTCCCACGTACAATGTCACAAAATGTTCTCGTCCACTTTTACACATGATTGACAGTTAATTCTATCGAATAGTCGCGCCCCTTGAAAAAACACTGTCCAATCATAAATCACTAAAGGCGGGACCTCTGGCTTTCATAACCGGTACACTTGCGTATAAAGAAGGAGCCCAAACCCTTTGCGTAAACACAAACTGTGAAGGTATGTTTTTTAACAGAGGATAGCATGATCCTAGGGGTTTATTAAACAGGTAAGTGTTTATTACTATTATCCTGCCGACCTTTGCTGAACGAGACGAAGACGAAATTATTGTTTATTAATTATAGTTGTTTATCAATTAATATGTTATTGACCTGAAGTCGCTCATCCTGCAGCATAGGCTACTGTATTCACTGGAACTCAGCTGCATCACATGGTTATTACAAAATTCCGTGTCAGGTTTCCAACCGTCTGATAATGTTTAATCAATCATGCCTCTTCTGTGATCTCCAATTGAGAAAAACAAAACAAAGCAAAACAAAAAACATAACTGTAAACAAATTCAATCCATCCATCCACATAGGCTCAATCTTTTTACTTGAGTCTAGTATGTAGTTTTAAAGTGAAAGGGTCATATTGACTAAGCTGTCACTGCACAAATGTCTGTACTAACATAACAAGCTTCATATCTGTTCAGTCATGTGCTTTGAACCTTGTTATCTATGTTCATGTTCATCCCTGAATATAATCTATTCATCTCTGGTTTTTTTAGGGAAATTTTCAGCCCCTCAACATGAAGGGCCTTTACCTTGTCGAGCCTGTGGTGGCTCTGTATGCTTTTAGCAGTTTTCTCATCTATCCACTGGTGCAACAGTATGTGTACCGGAGGCTTTGGCAGCAGCTGACAAACACTACCTATCCCATCTCTGACAACACATCCAGATGTGCAACAACCAACAGCAGCAGCAACCACACAAACTTTCATGAGGTTAGTTATTAATGACTTGATGTAAGAGGACATTCATTCATGTCACTCGCTGCCAAAAGAGCGCTGTCAATTAACGTCATTAGGAACGAGCTGCTTTTTATTTACCCATTGACTTAGTAAACTGAGAATGAATGTGCTGTGGAAAAGCTTAAGGTACAAAAAGGAAAGCAAGACATGTTTCTGAGTTTGACTCTAAAATATTATAACATTGTGAACATTGTGATTTGAGTAGAAGTTGAACTGTAAACAATTTCACAACAGTTTCACATTTCAGTACTGTATCACCCACACTTATCTGTAAAGATCAGCAATATTTTATTTAACAGAATTATGTTCTTTTTTTTATCTAACCTTCATTTAATCAGGAAAAAGTCCCCATTGAGATTAAAAAAACTCCTTTTTAAGGGAGTCCTGGACTCCCTTGAAAAAGAGGTTTACAGAAGACAGGGAAGTGAAAAAGGCTCTCAGTGGAAAACCTGTTTTTATCTAAAGCCAGCCACACCTGCATCTCTTTCACAGTAGAGAGCAAGCTTAGTTCCTTTTGGTTTAAAAAAAAAAAAGAAAGAAAACTTACATGAAACATCTGCAGATGCTCACAGTTCTGACATTGTTTTGTTGTATTATTTTTGGTATCAGGTGCAAGTATAGATTGTGTCATTTTTAAACTGAACCACAAAATCTCTGTTTGCATTTCCAGGAAGTTCAGAAGCAAGCATCTCTCTTTTCCCTTTACTCAGAGCTCCTCTCAACAATCCCATCTTTGATTGTCACTCTCACGCTGGTGGCCTACAGCGACAGGGGTGGACGCAAGATCACCATCATTATGCCATTGATCGGCTCCTTGATCTACACCTCAACCTTCCTGACTGTATCCTACTTTGAACTCAACATTTACTTGCTCATCGGCTCCTCGTTTCTCAGCTCTCTGTTTGGTGGCCTGGGCACATTTTTGGGGGGCTGCTTTGCCTACATAGCAGACTTGTGCAAGGATGAGCATCAGAAGACTTTGCGGATGGCTGGAGTGGACATGATGATTGGTCTGTTGTCTGGAGTTGCTGCAATATCAACAGGCTATTTTCTGAGAGCTGCCGGGTTTAACTGGCCGTTCTTCACCTCTGCGTTATGCCTGTGTCTGATCCTATTATATTCAATTTTCATCCTGGAAGAGACTGTGAAGAAGGCTCCCACAGATGCAGGCACTTTGAATGGGTCCCCCCAGCGCCCTGCAATAAAACAAGTGATCTTTGGGGTCTATCAGGTTTTTGCTGGGACCAGCTACAGGTGTAGAACTGTTTTGACCCTGCTGATGATTATTTTTACCAGCTTCTCCTTTGCATATGTAGGAGGCATCTCCTTGGTGACACTGTATGAGCTCAATGAGCCACTGTGCTGGACTGAGATTTTGATTGGCTATGGCTCAGCACTGTCCACCACAGTGTTCCTTATCAGTTTTGTGGGAGTGTCAGCATTCACATACTGTGGTGTTCCACAACTGGTCATTGTCATGCTGGGCATCCTGTCTGTCACATCTGGCATGATCTTGCTGGCATTTGCAAAGACCACTGCACTGATGTTTATAGGTGAGGGCAAAAACAAGCAAACAAACAAACAAACACTACACTACACTAATAACAAAAGCAGTTTTGATTGTCTGCATAATGGAAAAATATTAACAGTCTTGTTTGGACTTGTCCATCAGCACAATCTTAATTCCAAGTACAAAATGTTTAGCGAAGTTTATCTAAAGCTGATGTCAGACCTTTGCTTGACTTTACAAACCTGCACCTAATTCATGTACACCTAACTTTTAGATCAGGTTTTAAATTAATTTCTGATTGTCCTTGGAGGATAAGCTCTAGTAGTACACAAAGTTTTTAATGCTCACAATGAAAAAAATTACTAAATTAAAGCATCAGAACTTGTTTATGTGTTTATTGAGGGTTCTGGCAACAAGCAGATGTAGTAAATACAAAGCCTATATACTGTATGAGAAATAAGATGCATTGTATGAAAAAGTATATATGCAATGTCTGTGTAACCAGACAGGCTAGTTTCTTTGGTAACTGATTAACATTAAGTTTGTCTATCTTTACAAGGTGTAGAAAAGCTACCACGTTTACAACATCTTTTATTATATTATTGGCTTATAAGCTTCAAAGTAATTGTCATTGACAATGCATCATTATATCTTATCACTGATTTCTTTATTTTAGAATTATTACTACTAGGGAACTTATCAAAAAAGATTTGTATATAGTTTTTAGCTCATTTTTTTTATTATATAGTCTTTAGAAATATTAATTTCCCCTGATTATGAGTCATGTATTTACATCAACATGATAATAACTTCTGTGCTGTACATGAATTATATGTTGTTTTTAACTCAGTGTTGTGTCATCATTACAGTGAGAGTGCCAATGCTTCTGTCCGTCATGCCTTTTCCTGTTCTGCGCTCCATGATGTCAAAGATCATCTCAACGTCTGAGCAGGGTGAGTGGGTTTAGGCGCCATTGAACCATGTCTGTGTTTGTAGAGGCAGAGTCCACTCAAGTGTGTCCTGTCCAATAAGCTTCAGTCAGGTTTTTAACCCCAAAAGACAAAACAAACAAACAAACAAACAAAAAACTCTGTTTCTGTTGAAGCAAAAGGTACTCTAAAAATGAAACTGTTTTATTTCAGGCATCACCTGTTTTTAGTCAGCCTGCCACCACTTAACAAGATCTTTTCTTCTCTCCACTGGTTGTGCTTTTTTTTTGCAGGAGCCCTGTTTGCCTGTCTTTCCTTTCTGGAGAGTTTAACTAACAGCGTGTCATCTGCAGTCTTCAACAGTATTTATGCTGCTACAGTAGCATGGTACCCCGGCTTTGTCTTCCTTTTGTCTGCAGGACTCTGTGCCATTCCTTTATCTGTCATTGGGTAAGTTAATTTCAGCAGTGTTTTAACAAAGCACAGTACAAATATGAGTGTGTTTTTAATGAAATCACTATATTAAATTTCCAGACTAATTTCCTGTGAATCCCCGATGCGTTATTGGATGGGATGAAATAAAAACCAATTTGGTGCCATTTAACACACTCAAAATGGGTCATCTACCACAGGTTGCTGAGTTATATTATAGCAAGTTGAAAGCGGAAACTGAAAGCTGAGGTTTTTTTTAGAGAAAGGTCTGGAAAGCTGAGTTTCTGCCTGTTCAGTTAATAAAAACTAGCAGATCATGATCAGGATTCAAGTGTGGAGCCACGCTCTGTAAATGGAGTTGGGTTACAAACAACTTATTTTCTGCATAGTCATGTTTTGTCAGTTTTGCTTGACTACTGTAGAAAAGAGAAATGCTCAACCTCTCAGAAGGACGCAATACACTGTTCCTCATTTCTTATCCAACTTCCCTGCAAAACTATTTCCATCTTCATGTCATAATTAAAATAAGACATGATGTTTTCTACTGAATGTTTTCACGAACACACCATTAGTATTGATCTTCTGTTATCTGTATCATCTTTTACATGAACTTCAAGATGAAAAAAGTGTGGCTGTGTTTCCACGTTTTTTTGTTACTATGAGTAGGCAAAGTTGTGCCGCTTAGCCAGTCAGGGACGTGGACCATGAAACAAAACCCCTTGAGTCAGTGCACATCTGTCACATGCCCTGCTATTTTCATTACACAGTGGTCAGTTATGAAATAACAAAGTCACTGGTTCAGCAACTTCAGTACCTGTAAGCTGTTGTTTCAGTAGGTCATGCACAACAGTGCCAGTCTGGCCACTAACACGGAGAAATTACTGTTTATTCAATAAAAAATTAACTAATTGTGCTCTAAAAAATCAAGTTATTATCCTGTGTTTTTTCATATTTCAGGGTGGTGGCTCTAATTGGAGTGGATGTTACCGGTGAGGCCAGAGGGCCGGAGACTTTAATCACAGAGGAAGAGATTCATGATGAAGATGAGAATGACAACAGCCCTCTCCTTAGCTGAGGCACATGGACTATCAAAACCACACAAGCACCTTGCTCACTCATTTACTTTTACTTTTCAAATGTTTGGATTTCATTAGCTGACCAATGCAGATAACAGTTACAAAGCTTTTTTTTTTATCCCCTTCCTCATGCTTGTTTGGGTTGTTGGCAAACCAGTTCTGAAGCAGAGCTGTCAAGTTCCTTTTTTTTTTTCTTCCTGTTTTAAATTCACTTAAAAATTTGTTGGATTCAGTTCATGTCAAGATCATTTAAAAAATATGGCAAAACATTTCAGTGAAGGGACATAAAGTGCCATATATCTGCAGTGTGTGCACAATTATGAAGCAAATCACATTCCTCAGGATTCATTTAACTGTTGAGTGAATATAGGGATTTGAGCTGGTTAAAAAAATAATTCAGCTATTAACATGTTGAAAGGAAAAGTAACTTTTGTCTTTCTCAGGGGAATTTAAGTTTGCACATTTATGAGGGATTTATTGCATTTATTACTCTGAAATTTCGGGGCACTGAAAGATAGCGTCCCCGACCCTGCACACTATTTTTAGTAGTTACACCATCATAGATGGGTTATATAATTAATGTAACACCTTTTAGGTATTTTAAATTGTTTGACATTTTACTGTCAGTTCAGTTTTATGGGCCCTTTGTACCTTACTTAAGTAACCAATCTGGCTTATTAGCACATATGAACACATCCCTTAAATTGCATCCACCTTCATTACAGAATTTATTATACATAAAGAAAATCAATTATAAAAATGAAGTTAAAAGCAATAAGATTTTAGCTTATGCTGTCTGGACACTTACATGCCTAATAATTGCATATTCTGTGTAGCGTTCACATTGTATATACCTCAAAATGCTCTGACTGAGACATTTGAAGGGTTTAAATGTAATTTGTCTTTTTTTGTATTGTCACATGATTTTCATGTAATATATGTGTTGTTAAAACATGATTAACTAAGGAATTACTATATCTGTTTGCGTCTGGTTTTGTGCAATGTTTATGTGTGACTTTATGAAATATATCAAAGTAACCAAAAGCGTGATGTAGTGACCACATTAGGGAAGGAAGAATGGTAAAAGGAAGCAGATTAAAGCTTTCTATTTACAACTCATATGTTTTAAGGTTTTTTTTTTTTTAATCTGGGTGTTAGAGATTTAGGAACTGATATGGAAGGAAAGGTCTAAATGTGAAACACCATCACATTACAATGTGGTGCACAAAGTTTTACTGATGCTTGCTGATACCGCTAATGGGTGTGCATAATCTGTCTCAGCTAAGAATTAATATTTTTCCCCTCGCAAAAACACATTTTTTGCAGTAAAGTTCCCATTTTTATGAAGAAAATGATTACTAAATATATTAGATAAATAAACAGAGAACCAAAACATAAGTAGTTTATGCCGACTTGCTCAAGTAAGACAGAGCAAGAACCTCACTGGTATCAAAGTATTTCTTTCAATTATAAATGCTTATTTGTTAACTTCGCATCAGGACAAATTGAACCAGACCATCGGTGGTTGCCAGTGATTGAGTTCCCAATCAAAATGGGTTTTGTGTCCTTGAACCAGTCAGTGATTTAAAAGAACTGAAGGAAGTGAAACAAATGTCTCCCTATCTCACACAACCCCTCAGCAGCAAAATGCCTTACTTACATGTGCATTCACCAACAAAGATGATTTTGAAATGTTTCTGAAAAAACACCTTAATAAAAAAAAAGAATATAACAATTGTTTTCTGTCTCTTTTGTTTCCAATCGACATAAGGCACATATAAATAGAACCCTTGTGTTTCGCTTGTGTTTCTGTTTCAGTTACTCTATGTAGCTGGCTGGGACAAGTCAGTCTATCTTTCTTTGACTGGTGGGATGTTTATCCATTCTCTCTGACTCAGGAATTTGAGAATTGTAATTATTTTTACGCATTATTTCCTGGAGTCGGTCAGGTATCTCAGGGGGACGTGTCCTCAAAATAGACCCTTGCATATTATCTTTGTGCGTCGTGATTTACAGAATCAGAATTTCCATGACAGTATTTCATGTTTATGAGGGAGATTTTTGTGCCTTAGTTACAGATCTGGAGCGATATTTCATTGCAGTGAAGAAATCCTGCTTTGCTCAGGAAATGCTGTTGCTATAAACCATTTTTGCTCATTTTCTGAGTTTGCTCCAGTAGATGCAGATGTCTGAAGCTGGAATCTTCCTTTGAGGAGCAACGCATGATAGTGGTGTTGTCTTCACTGACCACCAGGTGTCATTCTTGTTCCAGCTTTACAGGAAACACCAGCATGCAGAACACTTTTAGTCATTCTTTGTTATTTAGGGCTGTGTTACTCCTCTCTTAAGTTTTGTAAATATGTTACTGATTTGTTGTCTTTCTGGGGCATCCAGTATGCTTCATAGTTTTGAAAAAACAAATCTCCACAGTTTTCAAAGCTTCCCCATCCGATTGTCCTAGTAGACCTACTCTCATTGTGAGCCCAAACATACATGTGATCCTATTTTTCTTGGATTTTCCCTGACTGGGAAGAGTAAAGATTCAGAGACACAGCATAAGCGTGAAAATTTTGTGTGTCTTATGGATGATAAATGGACATCAGAAGTCCTTGCAGGCATGCCAACAGATTGCATGGCTACTTATTTACTGCACCACTGGACCTGTATAGGAACAAAGTGGTGCATAACCACAAAAGATGAATGATACAGTGGAGATGTAATGCGATTTCTTAATGTGAAACTTCACTGAATATGCCACCTAAAATCAGATTAGACTTTCACATGATGCATCACAAGGTATTTGTTTTGAATTAGATATGTTAGTGTTTGTGTTGCAACTGTGTTGGGAAATGTAACTGAAAGATGGAAAACCTGTGTGAGAGCAACCATTCTGCCTGTGATTTTTTTTTAAAGTGACCCATAAAAGAGAAAGAAAGAAAAGGCAAGGCAAACTCTTCTCAGATATTTTAATATTAGGATCAAACTGTGAAAACATGTAGCAGACCACCTAACACTTGAGAGAGGTAAAATACCACTGCTTTTGAAAACTGCAGAAGTAAAACATAGTCGTAAAAGTGTGTGCAATTTCCTTTTGAAAGTTCAGGCAATATGCATGCTGGATTGAACTGGCTCCAGCCATGGAAACCCAAATGACGTTTGTTCATAATGTGCTGTTATTTGATTTCCATCCTCAAATCTGGAGATCCGTGACTGCAGCTTGATCGTAAGGTAATGCTGAGAATGAGTTTGAATTAAATTCAACGCCGGAGGTTACACAGGGGATCATCTGAAGCAGAGTTCGCTTTGCACCAAACATGAGGTTTCTGGCTGAATTAGAGATGAAGGTGTGGTGAGCAGTGACGATAGTTTGCACAGTTTTCCCAGGGGTAAGGAGCTCAGGGGGGAGACAGTCGGGGTGGCTTGTGTGTGTCTGGCATGCAATGGGGTCGATGAGGATTAAAGGGAAACTTGACAGAGCATGGTTGAGAGAGGAGGCAGGGGATCGAGGGGTCTTTGGTTTCTGGTTTCCAAACACAGCTGAATCAGCAGCGTGATCATCTGCACCGCACCACATCACATCACCAAAGGCCCAATCTCTGATGTTGATTCAAAGACTTGCTAACAGACTGCTCTTTATCTCAACCCTGTGCTCCCCAAGAGGAGATAATTCACTATAATATGAAAACCCATTTGAGGTGGTTTGTGTGACTGAAGCGAAGGTTGGAACAGAAAGACTTGAAGATCTCAGAATGATTTAATCACACCAGGATCCACGCATGCTTATGTTAATTCTCAGTTTCCGTATAGTAAACATATAGCAGTCAACACCACTGATAAGAATTGATGGATTCACCTACATTTTCTGTAATGTTGTAAACCTAAGACACATCTATTTCTGATTCACTCAGAATCATCCTTTTGCTAGTTAAATAATTAAAAAGATATAAGAAATCCAGCATTGTATTATGTTTGAATTTTAATGTATGAAATGCCAGCATTTCATTAACATTGTGTCTTGGTTGAATCATGACTGATTTTTCAAGCGCTTTTTTATTGTTGTCACAATGCATTTAATGGACTCTGTTCTTTAATTTGCTGTTTTGCTGTTTTTTCCATCTTATTTTACTTTTGCAGTTCACTTGTGAAATCTGCCAAATGAAGAAAAAAAAAAGCTATACTCAACTAAGCAATATGAATCAAAGTTGGAGTAATATGAAGACTTTTTCCAGGCGGGTTTTGAACGTAATAGACTCAAGAGTGTTTGTTTATTTAATCCTAATAGGCTAATCCAAGAGCTTGAAGATTATAATATCAAAACTAGGACCAAGTCATTGTAGGTTTTATCCATGCATTCTTATACTTGATCCTGTTCATGGTGGTGGGGAGTCAGAGCCCATCCCAGCTGACATTGGGTAAGAGGTGGATTAGGCCCTGGATGGGTCAGCTGTTTATCAGCAGCTTAACACACACAGACAGAATAGAAAAAAACCCATACAGGGGAAAAAAAAAGCCAACTTTACCCAGAAAGGCTCTAGCTGACATTTGAACCAGGTAGAGACACCTCCACCACTGGTCCGTTGTGCCGAATACACAATCTCAAAATAGAAAGCAAAGGCCAGCACATCTTTTCCACGATTGTCATCAAGCCATCATCTGGAGGTCATCTATATTTTCAGTTCTCTTCCTGACCTTTTCTTTCTGCTGCTAAAGTCACACCGCTGTGTTGGTTTTGTCCTCCTGGCAGGCCTGCCATTAATTGTACACGATGTGTGTGGTGATCGCTCCGATCATCCAATATTCCCCACATACGATCAGTGTGTGTTCAATGGTTGTTTGCCTGCTTAGTTTGAGTTCTGTACCAGACCCGTAATTACTGATTCCTTACTGTGCAATTTCAGCAAAAAGATGCAGATAGAGCAGTCTTCACACTTTCCCCCCAGTTTTTAGTTTTCTTCTTAGTCTTGTTGCGTGGTTCTCTGTCTCCTCTGATTTATCTGCTCATATCTCTGAGATAATCACATTTGCCCACTCTTTTCCTGTCCCATCTGGATCCCATGGCTTCATGTGGTTACCGCTCCTTCCACAGATGTCTTTTCCCTGCTTTCACTGCCAATACTGTCTGTTTCCTGCATTCCCTACTGGTCCTTTACCTCCCTTCCTCACATCATCCTTAATTTCTCTGCCCTTCTTTACTTCAGAGGGCTGACAGGCTTTTTAGAGCATTTCAAATATAGATCATCAACCACAGTAATTGTCACACGCCCAAACCACAGTCCCCTCATATCTCTTTTTTTTTTCCCATCTCCAGTTAACCCACCAACCATGCATTTGACTCAAGAAGTGTGTTTAAAGACAAATCCATCACGCTTATCTTTCTCTTGTTTCCAGTTCCTCAATCCTTGCATGGTTTCTGTTTGTATTCTTTCAAATAACTTCTAATGTATTAATAACTATATGTATTTTTTTTTAAACCATTAAGAGATTTTTTTCCTTACAAGGAATCATAACTTTTTCCACTTTAATGGTTAAACCAAGCAGCAACCTCTGGTGGCCAACTATGAGGCTACCTGAAAGAAGTCATTATTTGTAGTTCTTCCTTGATCCGCTGGGGCTGGCTGCAAAACAGAGCAAATCCCCATGACTCCCATGTCAAAAACGCCAACTTCACAGCAGAAATAAACATGTTTACAGCCTGGTTCACAAAAAGTCATTTTAGGTTTATTAGGTCATGTTTACCTTTATGTCAACTGTGGGGGGGGGGGTTTATAACTCATCCATTTAGATATTATTTAATCTTGGTATTGCACATGATTAAGGGTGTGTCCTTTTGATTGACATGCGGCAGACCAGAAGCCCGGCCTGCCGACCAGTGGCTCCTAGCTAGCTTGTTTGCTCTCAGCAAGGTCTCATTTTGTAGCAGAGTCGCACAACAGCAGTTTTAGTCAGCTAATAGCAGGTCTAAGCGTGTCTTACCTTTACACCGTTGCTTAGGGGCTAATCTTTGTTAGCTCTTGTTAGTTTTGAGTTAGCTCGGTTAGCATTTAGCCCAGAGTACGTCAGTTGTCAATCATGTGCCCCGCAGCTCAGAGCTACCTTGCTTTTGCCCATTTTAGTATTTTTCGGGAGTGGCAACACATGTGACACGTCAAGATGGCGACGGTGGGACACGCCCAACTGGCTTCACTTTTAGCTCTTCAGAAAACAATGGGTCACGTGAGCGGAAGGTTTGTCCCTCTCTATTAACGGTCTATGGGTTAAACACTACAACCAAACGCATATGACAAGGGGTCCGAAATGGCACAATTTAGTCATGTGAATCTTATCTACTTTGTGCAGTATTTGATTTAAAAATAGCAAATAAATAGATAAATAATAAAAATCCAATCTCACTCACAAATACTGTATCGCAGCCTGCTGTATTGTTATTCATTTGACAATAACTAGATTATAAATTAAATTATCTCCCTCACAGCTTATATTATTATTATAACTCTGTGCCACCAAATAATACAAAGGATCTTTTTCTACAAGTTAATAAATTACAACGTGCTCCCTTGAAGATTAACATCTCAGGCTGACTGAAAAGTATCAATCTGAAGATTGTTGTCCAGTTTTGTCACCGGGTTGAAACCTCTGTGTCTGAAAGCTACAAATGCCATTTGTGCTGAGCAGCCCTGCCGGTGAGCCTGAGTCTTTAAGAATGACAACCCCCCACATCTATGGAACTGTGGCAAAAGAAAGGTCACTGTGCCGATCAATACGTTGTCCAGTTCTGCTTCAGTGCATCAGATTAATCAGCTTGCTGCTGTGAATTGGGGAAAGATGTCAGGACCTGATAATCAGAGAGAAACGGACAGAAAAGAGGCCTGTCCAACAGTGATACATGGGGAGCATTCAGCATCAGTACTTATAAGGGATTACGGTTGGCTTTGCTGATCTTTGCTGGCATTTTCCAGTTATCGTCTACATTATCTTTGTTGTTGTTTGTTTGAAAAAAAGTATGGTTTTGGGGGGGGGGGGGGTGGGGGGGGGGTTGGGGGG
Source organism: Atherinomorus stipes (assembly GCA_023101725.1). Classification (NCBI taxonomy): domain Eukaryota; kingdom Metazoa; phylum Chordata; class Actinopteri; order Atheriniformes; family Atherinidae; genus Atherinomorus; species Atherinomorus stipes. Next base: position 97,636 of record JALJCO010002606.1, read on the forward strand.
GGTGGGGAAAGGTGGGGGGAGGGGGGGGGGGGGGGGGTACGCCAGAGCAATTCAGCTAGGGTCTCCGAAAAAGAACGGCGGTGTGGATGGTCCCAGGTTTTTTTTGGTGGAGGAAAGAAAAGGGGGGGAAAAAAAAAAAGAACGGAGGGGAGGAAAAAAAAAAGAAAAAAAAACTAATTTAGTACTCCACAGGAGAACTCCCGCGTGTGTGGCGGGGGGGGGGAAAAAATCATACAAAACACAAAGACGTATCAAAAATTGCTTTTTTGGCGAGGATTTTTTTTTTTGCCCAAACCCGGGTAAAAATAGGGGGAGGCGGGAAAAGGGGGTGGGGGGGTGGGGCAGTCGGGACTTAAATTTTATCAAAAATAAAAGAGAGAGGAGGGGATGGGGGAGACACGAAAGACACGGGAGAAGAGAGGGGGAGCAGGTGGGGACAAGGACGAGATAGCAGGGGAGGGGGGAGGAGGAGGGGGCGGAGGGAGAGGGGAGGAGGGGGAGGAGATGACAAAAGTGGGGAGGTCGATGGGAAAGGAAACCAAAACAGAGACAAACCGAAAAAAAAAGAAAAAACCAAAGAGCGAAAAAGAAAAAAACCTGCCTGGTTGGAGGCTAGGGGGTGGGTTTGGGATTGTTGGGGGATTGGGGTGGTTTTAGGGTGGAGGGGGGGGGTTTGGTATTAAGGGGGGGGAATGGGTGTTGTACAAAATGATTTTGTTTGCTTTTTTTGTTACTTTGGTCATCTTTTAGTTCTCAGTTGGTGAATCCAGCTGGTCTCAATTTGCCTTGTGGAGGTTTTATAGCCTCTTTGGGTATATTAACAGCAACGCGTGTCTTAAGTGGGTTCATGCTAATTGCATTTGGTTGGGGCATGCGCTTGAACACACACTGGAACACATAAACCCACTAACAGGGGGTATCTCTGGTCAAATCAGAGGTTTTCCTGCTTTAGTCTAACATCATGGAAATCAAAGAGTCAGTAAACCTTCTGTTTAACCATACTGGCAATCAGGTAGTGAGCATGCATGTATGATGCTTTAGGAGCACACAGTTAAAACAAAATCCTGCTCTTGGTCTTCACAATGACTTCAGTTTAACAGCCCTCAGTCAACTATACACCAGCCAATTAACTGTTTCTAATTTCAGTTTGTATGAACATGACTTCCACAGCAATCTCAGGATTATGACTGCATTGTGGAGACTTCAGCAGAGAGATAAATATTATAGGTAATAATTGATAAACCATGTAATTTTCCTAAAGCGGTCAACACATTTATTCTCCCAGTACATGTTGGAATTTAAAAATATTTATTTTCAACAAAAGCAATTAAAACACATCCCCGTCAAGGCTTTCCCTTACAGTCTGTATCATAGCTTCTCCAACCCCATCCCTTCACCCCCACCAGTGCAGGAGGCTCAATGATCTCCTAATACAGTGTTGTTTTTATCCAGTGTTACTGAAACAGCAGTAAATAGTTCATTTGTTTTATTTGTAACACAAGAGACTCCTGAAACTCAAAAGAAGCATGTTAATAACATTTCCCTGAGTGCTGAAACCACGAAACCAACAATCTTTGGTTTGAAACCTCCCTGTCACTGATCCTTAAAATATTACTGTTTTGTTTTCATTTGTGTGAATTAGTAAATCCCTGGATGCTCAACAGTGGAGTCAAATGATCCATGTGGACCAAATTTTAATGAAGACTGTTATTTGATATGTTTTGTATTTTGTCTGTCGGGCTTCTGCCATGAACCAAACACGAGAGAGGAGGTCCCGTTCACATCCGGTGTACCAGCAAATAAGAGTGCAGGAGCATGCAAAAGTTTAGACACCCTTGACCAATATTTCTCTGATCATCAATGTGAACAGCTGTATGAGTACAGGATATCCACAAGGACTACGAAAATAGACAAATCAATTACGCCAATATTTGGAACAAAATGAGTGTATTTATTTCAAGCTAAAAAAAAACCCAACAAAACAAACAAAAACAAAAAAAGGACAGAGCAACATTCAAAAGTATGGGCACCCCAGGAGATTAAAGCTGTTAGAAAACTTTCCCCTAACACTCCAATTAAATTAGCTTGTTAGGGCTTATTCACAGACATACAGTAATTAAAGGAGCAAGGAATTATGAAAGATTACACATGTTCAGTTTTTTAATACTAATGGATGATGAAGCGTTAAAAAGAACGAGCCCACCCACGTCTCTCTCCGTTGCCTTGAACAGGCTTTGTGCTGCATAATGCACTGTGATACAGTGGCCGAATTTCCTGCGCAGTCCTACGGATGTGACGTCAATTGATGCTGCATACGACAGTTTTGATCCAGGAAGGAGATGGTTACAATGGATTCGAATACTGTAAGGGATAGTTATGGATTCTTCTGCCATCAGGAAACCACCCAGATCTACGGAAATCTCAATAAAAAGTGGCACAACAAAGAAAAAGACTTTATCAGCGTAGTAAACAATGTTATAGCATCTGTTTGTGCATGCTCCTGTGCCGGTTTGGTCGGTGGCTGTGGTTACCAGGAGCACCAGTTGCGTCACTCACGAGTGTCTTTTCTTAATCCTTAAAGACCCACAACGTAACTTTTAGACCTTAAAAATATGCGTTTCTGACTTGTTTTGATGGCACACCAACATTCATTATATGCATTTTCAACTGCCCAGCGAGGCTCAGAAACGGCATTTTGTAACTTTTGTGTCCGGGCGCGGCTGTGACGTTGCAGCCGACTACTGGTTGCACATCGCATCATGTAGCTACTAGCAAACGGATATGAACCAGATAAGATTACAGCGGGTGTTTTGAATGCGCATCATGTCAGATTTAGCAAAGAAATGCAAGGAAACATTTTTGGAGGAAGAGAGGAGAAGAAAAAGAGTTAAGGGACAAAACAAGAGTCAAGATGAGACTGTCTTTTTTTGGCTGGAGTGAGCCCACAGTACAGGTGCAATGCAAGGTGGATGCTAGTTTAGCCGTCAATAGGGGACGCGTCACTGAGAAAACTGCCAAAAGTTCTGTTGTGGGTCTAAGAACTGAAAATTTCAAAGGTTTATTAAAAGTTAGACTTATAAACCTTGTTCCAACAATCGGCAATCATGGACTCCTCTAAGAAGCTGCCTACAAAACTAAAATGAACTGATGGTAAGGTGGAGAAAGCAAGACTTTCCCCCCTCACTTTGTAACATAATTAATGGCATTAACAGGGGAGTTCAAATTGAGGTCTCCCAGACAAAGAAAACCTTTGGAGGGAACTGCTCATAAGAGTGGAAGAAAAACAAATTAAAACCTCAGTTTGACTGCAAAAAAACCCATCAGGAGGATTTAAAAGACCCTGGAGTGGTGGTGACACCTGCACAAATATGAACTTCATGGAAGAACCATTACAGGACAACCTTTTCTGTACCCTCACCTAAAAAATTAAGCATCAGAGGTTTACAAATTAATAGCTTAGCTAACCTTTTTCCTTGTGGAAACAAGTTAGTTAGAGTTTATGTGTGTTGAAGCAGATCTTTCAGGGTGCAATGAAAAGATAGCAGACAGTGGTACAGAGTTATAAAGGAAAGAATGGATTTAATTAATATAAAAACAAACAAATCCAGAAGCAAATACACCACATGCAACATGTGAACATGCAACAGAAAAAAATACTGAAGATAGAAATAGGATACTTTTACAACAAGAAAATGAAGCTGAGTACACCTCAAAGTCCAGAATATATTAAGAAGTGTAAACTTGTGATAGTTCCATGAGCATCGCCCTCACCAAAGATCAAGATTAGTCTTCCAAGTCTGTTGATAGACCTTGAAAGCGCAGTGTGTAAGAAGGCTTGAAAATCTAACAAGGTAGACTTTTTTTTTTTTTTTACCAGATAAATAGGTGAAAAAAATACTTATCATGGAGTTTAGAAATTTAAGTCACTTCTAAGCATGAAAAATGAAAATGTAAATAATAATCTTGATTTTAAAAAAAGAGCAGTAATAGAAATTTTTCATCTTTAAATGTGTCTCTTTTCAAAATCAGATCATCTTTTTCCACCCTCCTATTAGTAACAGAGATTTTAACTGGAAAGCCAAGCTTCTACAAGCCACTGTATTGGCTGGGGTTGAGATGAAGGGGATATGAGGATATAATATTGAATTTATTGTCCATGCAACCTCAAGGGCATCCTCCCTCTCTCCTCTTCCTCTCCAACAGAGAGCCAAAACTTGCAAAACGTGCCCGGGCCTTTACTCTAACTGTCATCCATCTGAGACAGAAACCTTCTGGACTGTGTGAGACCTTGCAGCTGAGGCATCTGCATGGAAAGTTTCAGGACACAGACGGTGTCCCGAGGGTTGTTTTGCTTTTATCTTCTGTTCGCTGTAATTCCAGAATTATTTGTGTCTACTGGAACAGTGATTACATCTTTCCCATCTCTGGTGGTGATTGATGTCAGCCATGTGAATGATATCAGCATATCCCATACACATATGAACATGAATATATGCATTTGCAGTACAAAGAACACATCTGTCTATAATACATATGCACACTACCAGACATCTGTACATGATCACTTTATTGGCTGTCTCCCAGTAGTTCATACTCTATTCTTTTTAATGTAGGGTGGGCACTTCCATGTGATAATTGTCTTAAAACCAAAGTATATACAAAAAAAAAACCAAAATAATTTTTTGCCTAATTCTGTATTTTTAGGTGTGTCTACTACTGACCTAACTTTACGTTTTTCCACTCTAACCACGCCTGTTTCAAACTCCCTCACTTGACTCTTGCTTTAGGCTGGCCAGGTCCAGCTCTCATCTACAACGCACGTGCACGCATTGTGCATGTGACGCACTTCTTCTCAGCTGACCTGCGTTGGCGGATCGTGCTGCTGTTCTTCACTGCTTTGTTAAGGCTGGTTTTTACCGTAGGGCGCAAACTCAGCAGTTAACGTGAGCTTCAGGCCTGACACAAGCCCGTTCAGTTCAGACGTGCCGCTTCCTCACACAGAAAAAGGGGAATTTCTGAACGGGAAAGTTATGCAACAAAAACATGCTGATACGTATCTGTGCGCATTTTTCAGTGGTTATACGGTAATTTGGGACTTTTTCTAGGGAGTATACGGCGTATACCTGCGTATCACGTAGACTACACCACTGGTGATGTGTGACCAAGAACAACCAGCACCCAGCTGGTTGGAAGGAAGCATTCTGTTATTGAACCACCACATAGCAGCTCTGCTTTGAGCCCCGCCCCGTCTTGCATTGTTTCGTGTCTGATGTATCATAGTTCAATGCTGTCAAAATTCTAATTGTTTCCAACTATTTTAGTGTTTTCAAGTTATTTTACATGCCTGGATCTACTGTACCAACATGGCATTTTGCCACGACTCCCCCTGAGGAGTTTATGTTTACCCGAGCTAGACAGAGGCTGCTGTATAGGGACTCCAACAACAACAAAGTCTCCTCGGCAGACATAGAAGTAAGAACTGGCAGTGGAAGGCGCACAAGGCGGTCAACCAGGCTGAGGCACTGCTGCGACACAGCGAGCTGAACAGTAGCAGCCAGACGGCCGGACAGCCAGAAGACCTCTCTACAGCAAGGCCCAGGTAGAGGAAAGGCGGAAGCTGATCCAGGAGGAGGTCCGAGCAGGGGTGGAGGAAGCCCGCTGCAGTAGGACAGTAGGGATGTCACAGCAGGGTGCATGGACCCAATGGGAAGAGGCAGCTGACCGGAAGATCTCGTAGACAGAAGTATGGAGATCTGAGCCACATCGGCTCAAGTTCCTCATACAGTTGGTGTATGATGTACTCCCCAAGCCCGTCCAACCTCTTCCGCTGGGGCTTGGCTGAGACTCCGCTATGCCCTCTCTGTCAGAAAGCTGGATCGCAGGAGCACATCCTGAGCTGCTGCCCCCGCGCACTTGGAGACGGGAACTACTGCTGGCGCCTTGACCAAGTGCTGTGGGTCATTGCTGAGGTCATCAGTACAGGGATCTCCAACAGCAAGCACATACAACCAACAAGGCAGTTCATTGCCTTTGTTAGGGCTGGGGAGAAACCACAACAGTCAGAGCCAGGCAGGGGGGCTGCTGTCAACAGCTCGGGACTGGTAGCTGAAGGCTGACCTCGGGAGACAGCTCAAGTTCCCAGAGAACATCACAGTGAACACACTCAGGCCAGACATAGTCCCGGTCTCTGAAACAACGAGGCAAGTGGTCCTGCTGGAACTCGGGATGTAACAACAATGTAATGTCGCAGAAGGGAAACTGCCTCAAAATGGTCGTGGTCGTGTCACGGTATTAAACAGCGTATCTCTAGAGACAAAACTAATAGTTTCCAGTCCACTCTATGCGTAGCGTGATATACTGAACTACATAGACCATGATCCTTTGCTGCCAGTGCGCTCTTTTGAGCCAGTGGGAGCACAAGTAGCCCCCACCAAAAAACGAACAGGCTGTGTGCTGCAAAATGCGCTGCAATTTGGTGGTCGAATTTCCCACGCTGCCCTGCAGATGTGACGTCAAACGACGCTACATCTGCAGTTTTGATACAGGAAGAAGACGGTCGCGGTAAATTCAAACACTGTAAGCGATAGTTATGGATTCTTCTGCCGTCAGCAAACGATCCAGATCAACTGAAAGACACTATGAAGAACTATGAAGAAAAAACTTAGTAAACAACATTATAGCTTCAGTTTGTGCATGCTCCCGTGATGGCTTGGCTCGTGGCTGCAGTTACCTGAAGCGCCAGTTGTGACAGTCGCTAGTTTTGTTTCTTAATCTTGCCTCGTCCCTTTAAATACGCTCTTTTAATGCCTGGTTAAGCTCATTTAATCTAGTACCTGAGCTGTCTTCTCAATAAATATATGTTGGATTTTTACTTGAATTTCACGCTTCAGCAAAGGTTTTTCAAGCAGTTTAAAATGTCACAACCTTGAATATGACAATAAATATTGTAACATTGATTGGTCAAAGCATTTTATACCATCAGTATTGTTATCGTGAGCCTCCCCACAATATCGAGATAAATGTTGTATCGGGAAGTTCATATCTAGATGATCGTATCGTGAGATTTGGATATCGTTACATCCCAAGCTGGAACTGACTGTTCCCTGGGAAGACCGGATGGAGGAGGCCTTTGAGAGGAAGAGGGCCAAGTATGAAGAGCTGGCAGCCGAGTGACGGATGAAGGACCCGATATAACCCCATCGAGTTTGGGTGCAGAGGCTTTGTCGGCCAGTCTCTCGTCAGGGCACTCAAGTTGTTGGGAGTGAAAGGGCTGCAGAACAGGAAAGCCATCAGAAACATCTCTGATGCAGCAGAAAAAAGCGTCAAGATGGCTGTGGATCCGTGGGCTACACAGGCCACTTAGACAGAATCCGGGGCCTGATCAATCCTGGTTTGGTCACCTGGGTGAGGATGTCTGTTGTGAGACCTGACACACCGAGTGAACCCAGGATACAACACTGATGATGTGTCTAAGTAGCACCTAGAGTGTTTGTGAGAACTATACGTTGCAACTCCTCACTATCCATTATATTCTTCTGTTACATTCTCTGTCTTCAGTTTGAGTCATGATCTGATGTGCACACGACTTTCAAAGGTTAATCTGTTTTTGGAGATGGAAACATGCAAAGAACGAAAGACCTTAGATCCAGGATGTAGCCCCATTACTGTCAGAAAAAACAATTGAAGAGCTTGTGGAAAGTTGTGATTCTATTAAAAAAGATTTAAAAATAAATTACCGAAGCTTTCCTTTCTCATGAAAATAATGTGTGCCCTGCTCTGCAGAATGTTTGATTTTTAGGCTGTGTCTCGAATCCCAACCAGTCACCATTTTTTGTGACTTTTTACTGACAAGCTAAAGACAACTTGTGATAACCAAAAGTATCATTTATCTTTTTATAGCAACCATAACAATTCAAAATAATTTGTCTTTCTTCCCTTCTCTACAGTGTCCACCGAGTCACTAGTTCATTCAACGAAGTAAAGTCCTCCTGCTGGATGTATTTATAGAGTTCATTTTGTCTAGATTGTGCCAAGCTAAACACATGACAGCTGGCATTTTATGGTGAGGAAACCACTGGTCAAATACAAATCTGTGCTAGTCATCTAGCTCTAAATATGGCCAGAAAACAGTTAAAAAATATTATTTTAGACCAGACAACTGTATAAATAAGCAAACAAGCAAGTAAAAACTTATATAAAAACATATTTACAGTCACATTCAACATCTACCCTATTATTTCCTTTAACTTTTTTTGCTGTATTTGGCAACGTTTCTATTACCTCACGAGGAAAAAAAGAAGAAAGAAAGAAACAGAGACATTTCTCACTAACTTCCACACCCCACTAAATGCTCATGCTAACTACATGCAACATCAAGAGGCAATAAACCAGATGTTTTAAGCAGGACATGATTAATCTTTTTCATCAAAGTACTATAACTGATGAAATGGAAATTACCAAAATGGATAGAGCCACAACTCATTAATCTAACTCTTAAGAATCTAGCTTGTTTTGGGGACCAAATGTCTTTGTTTGACAAAGTCTGTTTTGGTTTCCTCTGTCAACCACCAAATACACTTGCCTGATAAGAAACTGGCTTGTCAGCTTAAGACCTAACATGTGTTGCCATTTTAGATGCTGAGCTTACGTGACCTGATTCTCTGGCTGCAGACTCCGTGATCTTACTAGTATCAGATGTAGTTTTTGTGATACAGATTGCATGGTGCTTACTGTTAGTAAATGAAGCAGAGAAGGGTGGTTAACCTTTTTTTGACCCCATCAATAATCAATTTGTTGATCTGGCTTACTGATATTAACTGATTAGTTTAGTTTAGAATTGTACTAAAATTGATGCATGATTAAGAGTGGAGAGATTTCAAGTAAAATAGGGGTTTTCTATTAAATGCCACGTGAAACACTCCAGTAATATTCATTCTTTATTGTGCTAAACTTTTCATAAAGGAAAGGGAAGGTCCGTTTTGCAGCTGAAAAGAATAAAATGTTTTGTATCATTGTTTTATTTCCACTTTTCCATGCTTCACAATGGTTACAGTTTCCTAAAATCTACATTCCTAATCTTTACTAAGAAAAACCAATGAAATTTTCACAACTAAGTACCTTCTGGTCTCCAAGCCAGATCTGCAGGGTCCTATGTGCTATTGTTCTCTGTGATTTATGAAGAAAATGTCAACAGTCTTGATGAAATATTTCCTTCCACTTCTTGCCTGAGCGACCTCTCCCACTGAGCTCAACAAACTTCTTAACCAATTAGGAACATGTGTAGTAATAAAGTGTTTGAGCCAGTATGTGTTTCAAATAATCACTGTACCATTAAATGTGCTCAAAATACGCATAATTGCCAAAACTTAATGAAAAAATTGGTAGCCATAATGTTTGTCCATAAACCTTGAGGCAGGAGAGCTTATGAAAATCAGCCAATGAATGTAAGCATTTTGTAATCACCAACATTTTGCTCAGTAACCTGAACTGACTTATAGTTTTTACTCCACAACTGTTAATTGTGATAAACACTGATCACAAATGAGTAATCTGCGATTGTCTTCACTTTGGTTCATCTATGTACATTGCTTAACACTGTTCATGCATGGATGGATCACTAGATTTATGTGATGCATGTGGTTATGAAGGAGATTTCATGAGTACACATGACCTTTGAAATACTCCAGGGAGCGAGTTTAGGAGGCAGCAAGAGTTTTAAACAGTAAAGCAGCTTTGATGAGGTCTGCTACTGCCCTCTGTATTTAAGTGGTAAGAAAAAACACAGCATGCCAAACAGTCAACCAGCACATGCGCTGCTCCAGGTCCAAACACACATCCTAAACACAGATTTTGTAAATTACAGCCTGCACATAAGAGATCTTTAAAAAGCTAACACTTTCTAACTCACATGCGCCGTAAAGGATGGCAGGCACACAAACGTGTGTGTGGGTGTGTGTGGATAAGAGTGTGTGTATCCACACACACCCACACACACGTGTGTGTGTGCTACATGTGCAGTTGACAGAGGTTTACTGAGGTCATTAGTGCATAGGATGTCCTGCTGATGTCACTCTAAGGATGAGGATGATGTTTAAAGAGGAAGACACAGCTGGAGAAGCTAAAGGCGACTTTGATACTGACTGAGAGCTGTAACAAGTGACACTAATAAATTAAAAATCTTGAAACATAAAATGTTGACCCTGTGGCACACAAATTGGAAAGGGGACACTGCAACAGGCTTTATGCACCTCCAGTATTTCCTGAACTTTATACTGCACCTTTATTTCCTGTCTTACATGATTGGATGAACTGACTAATCCAGGTGTGTCTGACCTCAGCACTATCAGACACACCTGGATTAATAAGTTCATCCAATCATATAAAACAGGAAACAAAGGTGCAGTATTAAGTTCATAAAGTACTGGAGCTGTGCATAAAAGCCCATGAACTGACAAACTTCTTTAAAGATGCATTGTGCAAGTTTAAATGCCAAATACTATTTTTTTTCTCTCAGGTGTGTAGATGGAGCCGATCACTATTCACCGCAGGTGCCTTTATGGTACTGCTTTTTGTATGCTCAATAAGAGAGATTTGGGTTGAATCCTAAGGGCGCGCACAGGGCTGCCTGCAGAGATTTTTTTAGGGGTGGTCACAGGGTGGCCAGACAAAATAGCAGGGTGGCCAAGGGTTATTAAAGGAATAGTACACCCAGAGAATAATGAACCTTTATTTTCTACTCACCCTCATGCTGAACAAGACTCTGGAGCACTTTTTCCGAAGTCCCCCCACCGTTTGCAAACAGCAGCATTTAAACATAGCACCCCTCCCTCTCAGGCTAATGGCCGCCTTGTTCTTCAAACTATTCAGCTTAAGCTGAGCTTCCTTCAGAGCTCAGAAGTGGTTAAAAGCCAAACTGATATTAGCCCCAGTTTTCCAACTTGCATCCTCTAAAGCTCTTACCTTGTCTTCGGTGCATCCGCAGTTTTTTCTTTCTTTCTTTCTTTTTCCTTCGAGAGTTCGAGTGACTGGCGTCTGCTCCAATCATGAGCTTATTCCAACACGGCGTCATGTCCTTAGTTCTGTCATTGGCTGGTGATATGAACAGAAATCTCCACCCAGAAACATCCCGAACACAAAAAAACAAAGTTAAAGAGCAAATTACGGGTAGGCTAATGTGGCAGGACGAAGGAGGGCCCGGGCAGGATTTGAACCTCAGACTCCCAGGTGAGAGTCATGTGCGCTAACCAGTCAGCCAGAGGAACATCCCCTTGGCCAAGTAGCCAGGGAACATGAACACTCGGAGGCATGGTGACAGGACTGTCAACTGCCACACTAAGTTTTAGCCAAGTGGCAAACTCTGCTGGAAAAGAGTGAAGCTCGGAAGTAGAGTTAAAAGATTGTAGTTCTCTTTTTATCTGCTAGGGGCTGGCTCCAAAACAGGGCAAATCCTTACAGACTCTTATGTTAAAAAGGCCAACTTCAAAGCAGAAGTATTGCTATGCTTACAGCCTGGTTCAAAAAATCATTTTAAGTTTAATAGGTCAAATTTACCTTCATGTCAACTGTGAGGAAGGTGATTTTTTTTTTTTACAACTCATTTGTTTAGATGTTATTTAATCTTGAAATTACACATAATTAGGGGCGCGTTCTTTTTATTGACAGGCGGTAGACTGGGTGCCAATTTTAGCTGTGGAGGCTAAAAGCTAGCTTCCCTGCTTGCTCCCAGGAAGGCCTCAGCCTGTAGCAGAGTTGCAGAATGATAGTTTTTAGCTGGTTGACAGCAAGTCTGAATGTGTTTTAACTTAAGACTGCCTCTCTTTATTTGTTCCTGTTCACTTCGGATTAGCTTGGTTAGCATTTGCTTGGCTGTCAATCATTTGCCCTGAGGCTTGCAGTGGCCCTGTCTTTGCCCATTTTAGTTTTTTTCGGGAGTGACGACACACGCGACACAGCAAGATGGCGGCGGTGGAAAACGCCCAACTGGCTTCAACCTCAGCTCTTCAGACGGAACCATACTGCGTCCTCTTTTTTTTTTTGCAGTCTTTGGTTTTAGCCTGTAAATGTAGCAATATGATAGCCATGATTGCTCTTGGGGAAGATGTGCACGCTGGCCACTTGTTACATTTAGTTGATTTGGTAATTTCAAAAAGGTAATTGCGGTCTCAGCCAGTGAATTTGGATATTTGAACGAAAGGCCAACATTAGCCTGTTGTTACTGTTAGCATTCCAAACAGGCTAATACTTTAGCCTTCGGCCACCCATTGCATTTACTAGCTACTGTATAAAGTGATCTATTACAGCAATATCACACACAAGGAGCAATGTAGTACTCTAATATTGTCATGGCTGTTATTGGGTCATACTGTAGGCACGGACCATGTGTATGCACAACATTGGTGCCACTTTCACTTGTTGCCAGAAGGAGCACATTTCTGGAAAAAAGCTGGACGATATCACCAGATCACATGTAAAACCCACAGAAAAGTAGAAGCTTACCAAACAACACATCTTGATATCTTACTTGAGAGTGAGTTTTCAGCTGAGAAAAGTAGACTTAAGTCACAGACAACCTTTGACTGGTTGGCTTCATCTACCACCTCCTTCTCTTCCACCATTATATAACCCCTCCAAAAAGCAAAAACCCGTGATATCAATTTTCTCTTGCTATCATGGTCTGTGACCATGCATAGGAGCTTCCATATGGATATTATATCTGGATCTGGAACTCCTCCTTAAAAAAAAAGAAAGGAATCATAAAATTCCCTTAAAAAAAAAAAAGAAAAAAGAAAAAAGAATACAACAGAACCTAAAATCTGTCAAAAAGCAATGCTCATTACAGTATGGCTCAATATACCCAAACATTATCACTGTAGAAAATCTGGAGAGAATGCTTTCAATTGCTCCCAGTTCTTTGAATCAATTTTGGATTATACACTCGCCAGCAGGTCCTAATAACAGGAACGGACCAAAACAAAGGCAAGTCAGAGTTTGCAGACAAGGCAAATCTCACCAGCAGAACCTTCAACAGAGAGTACAAATACATATAAAATACATGACTGACAATTATTTATTCATGTTAAGAAGTCATATTGAATGTCAATGAAGTGACAAAGCTCTTGAGTGTGTCTCTTCTTGAAATGTCTCGTGGTTGCAGATTTGTGAAAGACTTTTCTTCATCCAGTGGAGTGAGACAAGGAGACTTTGGGAGAAAGACGACAAAACGAAGAGAAGGAAAAAAAACAGAAGTTAGGAGAGGGTAAGTGGGGACACAGGAGTTTGGTAACATAGAAAAAGAGGGTGGGTCCAAGTGTAGGGGCCAGACAGCTGAAGAGGACAAGAATCTAAAGATGATACTGTCGCTAAAATGAAAACCACCTGCAATCTAAAAAATCACCCGAAGCAACCCGAAGTCTTCCCTGTAGCCTGTGACTGATCACAGACTCCCTGGCTGGGTTGTGTTTGCTCCATGGCGTCAGCTTTAGATTAGGCTCTCTCACACAACAGATAGACACACAGCAGAAAATGTCCTCAAATAAAACTGATATATATTAACATTCACACGCAAACAAACACAATGCAGGCACATAAGTAGCCCTGCGTGCATGGCAAGCACAAGGTGTACTGCACCCTTTCAGTGCTTTCCTGATTAAAAAAAAAAAAGACAAAGTCTCACAGTGGTTCCTGAATCTCTTACCAAACATTATCTATTGATTCATAATGTTGAACATGGTTTTTTTTTTAATAGTTACATTCAGAGGCAATATCTTACAGCCGTTTGGAAACAGTGGATGCTGGTGGAGTTCCACAGATGAACACATGAACACACATGATCCCAGTTTAACCCATTATTTTGCTGTTTTTAAAACATCACCTTTGTTTTTCCTTGCTGTTATCTTTAGTCTTCACTCATTAGTTGGACAGATTTAGGTACCAGCTCCATAAATGGGCTTTGTGATGGTCTGACAGACTTTTCTGGTGCTTCCTCTTTTGTTTCCTTAGATCCTGGACTTGATTTTACCCTTGTCTACAAAAATTTCCCTCACTGACTGCCTGGTCTTGACTTCCGTGTTGCAAATAAACCTGATTGTTGGATTTTAGTTTAAGGCATCCCACATCTTTGCATCTGAGTCTTTTCTGGATTCACCATCCCAGGTTTCAGTATCATGTTGGTGTAGATTCTCAATCAGTGTTTCAGTATTAGAAGTTAAGAGGCACCACAATGACTTCACTTTAAAGGGAAGGTTTAAATCCTTGTTTCAGCTTATTGGTGACAAATATAAATCAATAAATCAAGATAAAATCTGCACCAATCAACTTTGACATCAGCCGGGATAACATCACTGTGGGTTTTCTGTTCTCTTGCATCTTGTAAAGAACAATCTGACATACTATTGCCTCTTTCTCTCTTTTAAATCTCCTTTTTTTATCACTGCTAAAACCTCCCACAGAGGACAAGCCCCACATCAGAGAAACAGTTTTTAGCATCATCCAGAACTAAACAATGCTGCCATGTTCAACCATGAGGCAGATGGACCAAATGAAAGACCATGAGGAGCCACAAGCCATATGAAGGGTCTCATAAAAATCACTGCTCCCTGCCATCTTTATTAGCCTGGAATGATCAGAGCCACTGAGAAAATCCTTGTAAATCTTCAGAGAGCCTGTGGCACTTGGGAAAGTGTTTAATATTATTCAAACTGATGGACATATTGCAAAATGAAATACTCTTGCGCTGCTCTAACAGTGTGAACAAGAACTCCTGTGTTCAGTGTCTTTTTATGGTCACTCTGAACACCTGGAGTACACAGTGAGGTGCCTGAACAGTCATCAAAGTAGCATGTGCCTTTAGCCGTGTTTCTAATGATCTACAAATGAGCAGGCCTGGTAGGCGTCCTCTCACACCTTCAACCCCACATGGTACCCATATTTCCCTTCACACACACTCATGCACACATAGAAAGAGTGCTGCGCATAGCACAATAAGCTCATAACTATCAAAGCCATCCATTTTTCAAACTCTTTCCTGTCTTTGTTGCCAGCCCTCTGTGATGTTCAGGAAATTAACCATTTGGAGCACAGGTGAGTGTGTGGTGCTCAACTTTGGGGGTGATTAAAAGTCAAGCCGGTTGCTGGGAAATGTAACACCCATTAACCAAAGGCCCTGGTTAAAGTTATCATGTAACTTTAATTCCCATGACCTATCTGAGAGTGCTATGAGAAGCTGAAATCTGGATTTGGGGTTTTGTTTTTCAGTGAATGATGCATTCAGAGACAGAGCTCCACTTTCTGCTTCCAAAACTTAATAAAAGAGGAATGAACTTTGTATTTCATTTGATTAAAAATGTTTCTTTGCAAATCCTCCTATTAGATTTTTATTCTGGAAGCTGATCACTAACATAAACAAACTCTCTGGATGACCTCATGAGAGCAACTTAATGTATTGACTCTATCACCGCTGACCCAGTTGCTGCTGAGATAATTCATTGCACAGTGATGTTATTCCTCCCATAATTTACGCCACGATCACTGATAGAGCCAGGGCAGATTCTTTCTCTTTGGCGTGATTTACATACCATCTGCATACAGGCTTTGTGTGTTTACCAGATTTTTTTTTTTGTCTTATAAACGAGCAATGACATGTCTTATATAATGCTGAGAGCAAAGCAGCATACTTAATGTATCCATCATGTACTAGAATTTCATCACGACTTGAGAAAACATTCCACGTGAAACTAGAAAAAGATGTGCGTCTTCTTCAATTGTTCTCGTTGAAATATTTTTCCTCTGATTTGTGACAGTGCTTATATTTTGCTGCTGTGGCAGATAGGAAGCAATGTCAAAGAATGCATGTTGGGGTTGCCAGTTCAAGACATCATTGAGTTTTTTTTGTGTGTATGTGTGTATGTAAGCCTGTTTTCACTGTTTATTTTCCTGATGCTTTGAAAGATGGGCCACATGCTGTGTTTATCTCTCTGCTTTGCGTTTGCATGTACGGCTGATGTGCACTCAGCGGTCGTCCAGCTGATGGAAGTCTTTTAAAATACATGATTGAGTGTTTAAAACACGTGGGATTCTGACAGTTTTCATGTTTTTATTCATTAAAAGAGATAATTGTTAGGTCGAGTTGACTTTCATGACAGTTTCAACCACATGCTCTGTCGGGAATTCAACTTTGGGAAGACTTGGAACAAAGTTGTGGGCCTCCAACACATATGTGTGAGCTTGACGGAGTATAAACATTTATGGCTATGTCAACTTGTCATTACACCCAGCTGATTAATAGTGCATGAAGACTAAGTCATATGCTGGACAGGCCCAAATGGATGTGATTAAGTGTGAGGATGAGACAAACCAATACTATCCCATTCAAAACCTCCTCGTTCTCCTTTTTTCAAAAAATACTTTTGAACAAGCTTGGACATCATGGTCACACAAAACAACTCAGTCCTCCAGCTGCTGCTGCTCTCAGGCCTTCACATCTAATCTGAATCTAACTCTGTTTATTATTCCTTACAAGCAACTTCCAGCCTCTCCATGGAGACGTTCACTCTCCCTGGCAATTTGCTGTCTAATCCATAGTCAGATTGCACTAAAATAGGCCTGTGTACTTTGATTACAGAGCTCAGAAATCTGTGGTCACTGTGATGTGGACAGCCGGTGGGTATCCTAAGCAGTGTAGCAGATTTTCTGGTCGCGGTTACACGCACACCACCTTGCTTTTCCATTTAGGGCTATCTGTGTACAGAGAATGATGGGAAATGCAGTGACCACTCTGTCCCCATGTAAGCCCTGCACACGGCCGTCTCTGGGTTGAGCATGACGGTGAACACATGTACAGTGTGTTTGAGTGTGAGTGTATGCAGCAGGCGGCAGTTGTTGAATAATTATGGTCTAATGCATGGAAAATTTGGGAATTAAACAGTGGTTGCCTGGAAGAGAGACAAGTAAACCCCCCTTACCACAACTTCAATATCCCCAAATCCCTGCACCCAGCACTCGATACACTTCACCAACATGAAACAGACTGGCTCCGCAAGACACAGTGATATTTCAGAGGGAAGTATTAAGCTGTGCCTTTGAGGCAAACGCAGAAAGAAAAGCAGCAATTAGGATAAAAAAGGAGGGGCTCACAATGTTCAAAGAGCAAAACAAAAAGAGAAGAGTGCCAGATGAAGCCATGTTGGTTGTATTTGAAAGGTCAGTGCCCCTGAGCATCCAGGTTTATAGATCTCTGAATGATTTAAAGAGCAATGAAGTAATGGTGATGGCAACCTTGTGCTCTTTGTCAAATTTCCAAAATCACAGCTGGCAGTTTTATCTTTCTGAGCAAGTTCTGCTTATACAAAAGACCAGTTTAGGACAAACAACTACAACAAAAACCCATACAAAATGCTTAAAAAAAAAAAAAAAAATTGTCTGACAAAAGCACTGCAATCCTCATATTTGCAGCTAATGAACACATTTGTGATGGTTTCTGTTTACTTATACCCTATGATAAATGTGTTTAATGGGAGTTATTGTAGGTGTAAGTTCAGTAGCAGTTGTTTCTAAACCTTCCACTAATCAAAACCAATGTAATTTAACATGCACTGTAGAGATATAAAACAACAACAGACAAATGAAGGTGGAACCAAAATTCCTTCTCTTATCGTACAGCACAAATTTTGATCAGAGTATCCCTGTTAAGGTGTCACAGTGATCTTTAAAAGTAATATTTCACATTAGGTCAAGTATTACATTCCAAGCTCTGCATGTTTGGTTTAAAAAAAAGACAAATTATCTGCCAGTGCTGGGTTCTTTTGATATATATCAAAATCATATTCATTTCGTATTATTATTTGTCGCAAATATCTGAATAGAGGGGCAGATCCTGATTTTTTTTTTCAGTCCATGGTTGCTCATAAATGTCTTGGACATGCACATGCGGCCCTTTAAAAAGCTCCTTACTTGCAGCCCGAACTTGTATGAGTGTGCATGTTAGAACATTTTCAATAAAAAAAGGAAAAGTACTGCTGTAAATTGGTGAAAACCTCCCTTGTGGTAGCTAATAACTGGTAGCTCATACAATGTTCTTTGTTAAGCCAAAGGCATGTTTCCAGGAAAACACCTCACCTTTCTGCCAGCTGGTGCACCTGAACTCTGAATCGTGCAAAAGCAGTATTTATGATTTCTTCACCAGTCAAAATGTTTAACAGAATGTATTTAACAAATGTCATACATGCATCCAAAGTTTCTGTCGGTCTGTTTTGAATCAAAGCCATTGGGGCTGTACAGTTGTTGGTGGAAAATGCTCATGACTTGGCTGGAACGTGTAGTCCTCCTTTTGTCTCAGTGAAAAGACTCATAATTGAATAAATATGTCATGTAGAAAGGGCGTTTAGATGACAGACAAGGCACTGTAAATATATGGTTCTCATAGACTTTCCCGTGGGTAAAGAGACTTAAAATCTCTCAGGATACACTCACCAATCATAACACAACATGAGCTCTGGGGTACTTAGCATCAATGTCATGATATCACGAAGTAATCAGTATCATGTTTTATTGGTGACCTGTTTTTCTTCAACTGTGATACATTCAACAGTACGACAAGATTAAATGAAAATTCTTGAGCAACACTGATCATTACAAAAGCGAGCGTCTCTACATCTTTCATTTTGTCCTGAGTAACTTCCAACATACTGTCGAAAAGAAAAAAGTTTGTAACAAGAGAGACAAGACCAATTACCTTCTAATTAAGTTTAGCAAGTTAGTTTTGGGAAGAAGAGCTGCAGTCATTTGAAACTCTGACACACACCGCATCATCTCACTGTCTGCAGCTCTTATGAGAGTGGAGCCAGCACTTAACCTCGTTTACCAGTTTTACTATGCACCGCCTAAATGTGTTTACAAAATCATGTTTGTCTCTTACTCTCTGTGCATGCCTTTCACGATCCATTTGGTCACAGGAGATGGGGGGTGATACTGACTACGTGTTCCAGATCACATGTTAAGGGACTCACAAAGTTCACATCTATGTCCTTACTTGATGACACACATATGACACCCTTGTGTACCAATTGACATGGCTTGAATCCTCCAAAGAAGATCTAAAAGAGGATATCTGCAGTGCTGGTGGGGGTGGGGAGATGGATGGATGATGAATTAGTTTTACAGCAGTCAAGCAGAGAGAATGAGGAGCTGGAGCTACTCTGGTCCTACTCTGATCCGCTTTTTGCAAGGCTACTAAATACAAGACTCCACAAATGCATCTGTTACTCACTGAGTAATAAAGTTAAACAATTTTGTTGGCTGTGAATCATTCAAAATATTTTGGTGTGACTTTGTTCTTGGCGCCTGCATGTGAGACACGGAGAGGTGCTTAGCACATAAAAGAGAAAATCCTACCGTATGATAGTAGAGAAGGACTGTTAGATTTTGTGCCAGGAGCCTATAAGCTATTTCTTAATGAATTCTAAAGCAAAATGATTCCATTTTTGCTAGTTTCTCCTTGCGGTCCGTTTTGTGTGCACCGTGCAAAATAAACAGCAGCAGTTTTGTCAAGTGAGAAACTGAGTGATGTACTGTAGAAGCAAAAGTCAAAGTGAGTGTGCACATAAATGTACCACACAACTCAAGCAGAGAAATCCCAACACGTGACAGTAAATCTTTTTTGTGACAGGAGATCAAAGGATTTAATACAACTTTATATTTAGCAATGGAAGATTTTTTTTAGCAGCAAGTGAAACCTGGATGCATGTACAGTCACACCCTCATCTATTTCAGAATTAGAATCAGTTGTACAACAAAATTTGAGCAACTGCCCCGTAAAATGGTGCATTCTTAGAATATTTACAAGAACTGAATAAAATAAAACAGAATTGCAAAGATAGGATAGAAAATTTGTTAGATACATGATAATACAATACAATATATAGAACTCAATGGAACTGTGCAAATGAACAGGATGTAAAGAATAAAAAGTGCAGGTGAGGAGAATGTTAATAATTTAAACAGCTATTGCACTGAAGGACTGAATTATTGTACATTTATGAGCAGTTCTTGTTGATGTGGTTTTCACCTGAGACATGACGCGTGCTGCTCTAAGGATTGCAAACATAGATATTACTGTGTTGGTGGACTTGATCTTAGCGTGCTGGATTCTTGATGACATTTTAGAAATCACAATAAAAAAAACAGTCCATCTTTCTACTCCAAGCTAAAACACAAATGACTGACTGGCTCCATTCATAGATCTGTTTTACCATGAGGAAGTAACTGTAAGTTAAGTCTGATTCAGAACAAGGAGTTAAGCAAAAGTAATATTCTGAACAGAGACCTGATAGGGATGAGTGAAAGTGTTTTAAAGACAAAGAAAAGGCTTCACCTGTCTGGTTGTGTGACGCTTACCTTGTATCACGGTGTTGGCTTGGACAGGATTTGGAAGTTTTTAGTCCCATGATCCTGTGTTTTAATGTTTTACTCTGTCATGAGAACAAGATATCCTCCATTGCACTTTGCAGTATTTTTCTTTTGGTCCGATGGCACAAAGTCCATGAATTTCGGGAGGGAGCACTGGGAAAGATGTGAGGTTGTTTGGCTGTGTGTCAACAATCCTTCTCCAGAATGAGTTACTTGAACAAAATGCAAAGAACAATATATTTATCTATTCAGACTGAAATGGTCAGAGTGCCGTTTCTGTTGTTCAGAAATTCAGTTTCAATGTGTTTAGCAGAGCTTGGATTTAAGAACAAACAAAAGGCTGTGTATTTTCAGCCTTATGGTATTAGCAATGGTAGAAGTTGGTTAGAGATGTCTTACAATTATCACAGAGTCAGAAAGAAGGTCTTGCATTTAGTGGATTTCTTCTTTATGTATTACAATTTAAATTCAATTTTTCATTACTTTCTATCTGCCTTAAGTTGGCTTAGAGATACGGGCATGAAAAAGTTCCGTCTTTTTCTGCCAGAAGTGGTGCAGTAATAGTGCACTATCACTGCACTATCACTGGCTGAACGATTTGTCCCATGAATATGTCATCACGCACGGTGTCCAAACTTGGCGTGTGGAAACGTCCTTGTTCCGGACATTCATTAATGCCCCGAAATCGTTTCTCCTGGGCACACTGGCGTGTCTCTGTGCGTTTGAATTAGCAGACAAGTTGCTGGTAAGTGTCTGGCAGTCGGCAGAAAGGGGGAACCTTTTCATGCGAGCATCTGTATGTGAGTTTAAATTTTCTTATTGAATCATGTGTTGCAGCTAAATGTTATTGCAAGGCATCAGAGGAACAATGCAACATTGTTTTGTTGAGTTTTCACAAAAAAAATAAAAGATAAAATAAAGGGAAGAACCAGCAACAGTGCTGTTAAAGAAACTTATTAATGCTATTCAAACAAACCCGACATATTTCAATGTCCGCATGAAATTTCTAATTAGATGTCAGTATATATGGAGATAATCGGATTAAAAACATACTCAGATAACAGGCTCAGACTCAGGCTCAGATAACAGACATGGGCAATCCCTTGCCCTCTATTAAGCAGTCCAGCTTTACTCTTATATCTTGTTTTTAAACTGTCTTCTAACTTCAGCATGGCTCTCCATCTTTTTTCCAAACCTCTGTATAGTTCTGTCAAGTTTCCAAACTATTCCCAGTTTCCTTAAGAATAAATATGAACTTTGTTGGAATCTCTCCACCCTTTGGCCCTAATCCATCTGAAAACTCAGACAACACTCCATAATGTAAACATATGGTGGCCTGAACTGTGTGTGGCACTGATGGTGAAACTAGCATGGCCTTATCTTGATTATTGTCCTTCTGCAGAAAACTATTTGTTGGAAAAGAAACTTAAACTCTTCCAAAAAATAAATAATCAAAGTAGTTTTGAGCCGTGGAAGAAGGCTGGACTGGGCATAAATCACACTCCAGGAAAGACAGAAAACTCTCCAGCTTCTGCCCTGGCTCCAGCCACAGACAGCTGTGAGAGTCGCAGAGATGATTTTGAAGTTTTTCTTGACTATTTTCCAGACACAAAGAGGACCTAAGTTCCTGCTCTTTGATTCCAAAAAGGAGGCAAATCCATGAGTGCAATCAATCATCAATGTACCCTTAACAAAGTGCTTGAGATATAGTTGTGTGTGGTGCATGTTTGTTGTCATTCATACTGTATTATGTGTGAATTTAAAAACAAGTCAGACAAGTATGCTGCTCAGTTAATGTAGACACAGCCCTACAGTTTAGTTAGTCAACCAACCTCTACGATGGTTAGCTAAATAATAGCAAAGGTAGCTCAGTTTGCTGCAACTGGGGACCAGACGACCTTCAGCCTTAGCCTGAATCAGAGACAAGAGGACAAAAAAGAAGACACTATTAGCAGTGTAGAAGGATGTGTCAACGCTAAGGCAGTGACACATTATACCTGATGTTCCATTATACCCCATCATGTTAAATAGCATAATTTTACCAGATCTTTGCGAGTGCCTTAACTTGAGCTGATAACTTTCTTTTTACTGTTGGAACCATCTTTGTGGAAACAAAGAAGACAAAAAAAGAAAAAAAAAGAAAAAAGAAAAAGGAAAAAAAAAAAACAAAAAAAAAAAAAAAAACTAGAGATGTTCCCATACCACTTTTTCCACCCCTATACTGATTCTGATACTTTGTGAGTATTGCCGATACCAACTACCAATACTACAGGTTTTAAAAAATATATATTCTGCCCGTATGGCTGATAAGATTATCATTGTAGTAAGGCCTGGCTCAGGTTAACCCTTAAATGTATGAATACAGCAAATTGAAGCCTGATATAGGGTGTTGATGTCATTAGACCACACCCCTTCTCATTACAGAGATGCACATCACCTGATATGCTTAATTAGTTGTAGGCTTTCGCCCTATACAGCTTGGAGTAAGACAACATGCATAAAGAGGATGATGTGGCCAAAATACTCATTTGCCTAATAACTCTGCACTCCCTGTATATTGTATTAGATCTGCCAGGACATTTGTAAAAACTGCTAATAATGATTTTGGTTTAAAGAAGTCTTAAAAATCCATCAATGTTTTTAAATAATATATTTTTTTCCCCTTTTATTTAAAATGGGAACAAAAATATGGAAAGGGAAAAATGAGGCCTCCAATCTTATGATAATCATGAATATGTGATAATCGTTTCATAACTAAAACGTAGCACCCTGCATCGAAATTGAATCAAATCATGAGGTTTTAAAGATTACACACCTCTGCCAGAGGCCACCCTCTCAAAGGATCTGTATAACAGATTTTGTAAAATGTTAATAAATTGCCAATTAATTAAATAAATTTGCACATAACTAACAAATGAAAGAAATCATAAATGTATATATATATATATATATATATATATATATATATATTTTTTTTTTTTTTCCAACATGCTTTGTTATGTTTGACGGCTGTACAGTAGTGTCAACAGTTAAGCATTGCTGGACCACAACAAGCTACTCTGATTATGTGAAGGAAATGTGTTCAAATAACAACCATTTAGTCATACTGCTGCACTTTTGGCTGTAAGAACTGCCCAAATGGACAGCAGACCTCATTGCTTATTTGATGAAGTCTAATGAGTCACTGAACAATATGGCATGCATTGCAGGATGTGCTTCTGTTTCGATAGAGTCAAAGGTGAAAACCTTGTTATCTCCAAAGGACAACACATGAGAGCAGCAATAAACAGGAAGCAGCTGATTCAGAAGGCCAGCGGGAGCAACAACTTATCTCCTCGACGCACTTGACCTTCTCATCTTCCTCTTCCTCAGGAGTCTCTAACACAGGCTCAGCCAAGGTTCAGACGTCTCATAACACATGCACCACACACGTACGCACATAAACAAAATGGCAACTAATGTCCAATAAAGCTGTAAATTTAGTTTTTTGGGGGGACAAAGAATAATAGAAAAAGGAAGGGAGTGTGTCTATGTGTGGGTGTGTGTATGATTATGTTTCAACTTTGTTCTGATGATTTCAATCCATAACAGTCCAGAGCACGAACCTTCACTATATGCAGTGAAGGGCTTGCAAAGTTAAATATAACATGACAAATGAGCTTAGAATGAAACTACACCTTTTTACCTCTCATTTTCAGTCTTCATCACACAGACTTGTTCATCACTCACCCTGAATCGAGGCATTAACAGCAAAAAATCATTCCAGTGAAACACTGCATCACATCTGGCCTACAACACCCTCTAAATCTGTCCCCGTCTCTACTGCTTTATGTTTGTGGTGAGTGAGCGAGCGCGGTGTGTGGAGGTGAGACTCCCTCTTTCCCACGATGCTGTGCATCGCTAGGCTCCGGCTGGGGGGGAAGGAAGCAGAGGGGAAGGAATGCTGAACGGCAACCGTGCACACACTTACACATCCACCAACACGTGCACACTCACATTCAGGAACCTCCTGTGCCCATAGCAAAGGAGCTGGCCCATAGATGGGCTCATACAGGAAGTTCTCAGCTTTGGCTTCTTCCTGTTTGCTAGACGAATGGATGAGGAGCTCATTGTGGGGTAGGGAAACTTTTCAACAGGTATTCACTTTGTGTAATGAACCACTATAAGAGTTTTGGGGCCGAGCATTTCAGCATCTGTATCAGGCCGTCTACTCTACAGGTGAAGAATTTTTGGTCACGCTGACATCTCAGCTCATTTTATTCCTTGATCAACACTGACAAAATACTTAGCTAACCACACACCGAAGTAGCTTTTACACAAGCAATAAATTTGCAACGTGACATCAATAAAATCAGCACAGCTGCTTTTTTTGTGACAAAATAGGACGTGTGTCTGGAAAACATTCATTTTATTTCATTCTTATCGATACATTAAGGCCATTTTTAATGGTTGCTGAGGTTTTATAGTATGTCTGTCAGCCAGCAGCTAAATAGTTTCCTCTCAGTCTAAACAATTTCAGGTTTCATACTGGGGCCATCATGATTTAATATATCTGCCTGCGTTGTGGATTTGCTTTGTAACAATAAAACATCCTGATAGAGGGAGGAAGAAGGAGGAAGGGAGGTGTCATGGAGAAATAGATTAGTGAGGAAGGGGAGACAAGGGTGCAAAAGTGGAAGATGCAATCTGCAGGTATTAAACCAAAGTGATGTCATGCAAAGATGGAGATCTGGATAATGATTTTAACTGAAGATAATGACTGGAAAAGAAGTCATACTTTAAATAGATATAAGATGTGTGAGCTAAATGTTCTTCTGAAATGAAGCACAAGAAACCATCACACGGACTGTGACCCCTAATTTGTCTTCATTGTACAAAACCTGGAAGCTCGTCAGAGGAACTGCTCTGATATCAACCTGCATGTAAAGATACAGAGAGTGCAAGGGGCCATACAACTGCACCATAAAACCTGAACTGCTCCTTTCCTGTGTTAACCTCTTACCGCCAGATTGCTGCTTGATATGAAAAAGTTACGACCGTCATGCTTGAATGTGCAAGATAAGTTTCTCGGCAAATGTTTAGCTAAAGCCAGGAGGCTTTGTTCAGGTTAGGTTTGCCAGGTGGAAATAGGCCAGACGCTGAGGTAGAGTGTCTGAAGTTATCACAGTTCAGTCAGAGAAAGAGAAGCTCTAACGTTTCTGTCAACTCTAAGCATGTTATGGAGATGACATCATTCAAGATAAGGCTAAAACATGAAGCTTAGAATTAGAAGAAATCTTTGCTGAGTGAAAAAAGGATTTAGGGATTTTTGGGAAATACTGTTTTCTATGTAGCAGGTTTTTGAGAAGTGAGTAACACACCCTAAACATGTTACATCAATCAGGTTGCATTTTGGATGCACAGGGGAAGCAATGTCACTCTGAGCTTCAAATAACAATGCCCTCTTCCTGCTTTGCTATTCTTGTTATCCTCACGGTCTATCCCTAAAATAGTCCAAAAGCAGCACAAACTAATACTGAAAACTCACATAAACAATGCACTTGTAAAATCACTGAAACAACTATAAATGTCCAAAGGAAGCTGCTCATTGCCAACAGGAAATGTGGTGCCAACACCTAACAAAAAGGAAACTTTCTTCTGTTGGCAGAACAAATCACATCACTGAGGTTCAGGCAAAAATCCCTGTTCTGGTGTGCGGTTACGTGGCATGGAGACTTGCCTTAGAGCACTGGAAGCTCCAAACAACTCTAAAAGATATCCTGCACAGGACAAATGCAGCTTTAAATGTAGCCTGTGACAACAGAGGATATCTGAGGAAAAGAGCAACTGTAAAACGAGAAACTCTTGTTACGGTGATGAGCAAGCAGCAGCTAGAGTAACTCTGTAATAGCGAGATTTTAAATGGTTTCCTAAAGTCCCCATTTTTCAAAACAGATTTTAAACGATACAATTTTTTTTTTTAATTTAACAAATGCCACCACAAGACCAAAAAGAAGAAAGTGCTAGTCAATAACCCAATTTATTAGACCTTTCACCCTACTGTATCTGTGGCACAATCTTATTTAGTTCAAACTGTTCAAAGTCAGTTTCATAGTTTTACTTGTAGTACAAAAGAAGTAAAAGTCTTACAGGTGAGGAAAGCTGTAAATGTATAGTAAAGTAAATAATTAAATTGTTTTATTCTACCTCAGATTTAAAGATTTTGTGACATCCTGATATCTACATGTGTTGCACTGTGAGTATGAGTTATTCTCTTAGCTATGAAAAGAAACCACTTGATAAATTCATGACAATTTTTAACATGAAAACATCACATTATCCAGTGTCTTTTGTAAATTGTAACACTTGGTTATAAGAGTACACAGAAGTCTTTTTGAATGGAGCTCTGTATGAAAGTAGCCTACATAGAGAAATTTTCACCCTGGGAAAGGAAGGTCTGACTACACCACCCCTCTTTCCTCTTTTGGCTCTTAGTCACAGAGCAAAGCTGTGACCTCATCTCATCCTGCCGCACAGGAAAGGTGGCTCAGATAACTCGGGCCGACACCTGAACAGGCAGGGTCAAACTGTATGGTTGAGAGACATGGCCATGGGCATAAGTGACAAAATAAATGAATAAAAAGTGTTTCATTCTTATCTAGAAACTATTTGGTTTCCTTAATACGGACATTTCTCCACAATGAAACTAAATGATCTTTTTAATTGTAGCTGATTTGCCCGTAGCCCTTCAGAAAGTTATAGAACACCAATGTACAGTACATATCAAATCAAACTGTTTAGGTCTCAGAGCTGATTGTCCAGAGTTGAAAAAAAAAACAACAAAGCTATGGGACGGGACTTGACAAAAACAAAAAAATAAATACTAGTTGGAGCTGCTGAAAAACCCCTTGACAATTCTTTTTCAATCTGAGGCCTTCAAAGTTTTTCCGCCATTAATCCAAAATGTAAAATATTCTGAAACAGAAAGTTTGCAGCTGCTGTAGAGCTTAATTATAACTAAAACTGGCATTGATTGTATCTTTTTATTTCCCCTTTTTGCCAACGTTACATTTTAACTTGGATTTTAGCGGCTGGACAGGATCATAGTCACCTGCTGCGCAAGCCTTTTGAAGCCTTTGGTATTGTGCCAAAGTGCGTACCTTGCATGTAATAGAGACCATGTCGGAGCTGCAGACCCTTTCATTTGTTCAGCAACTCCTGATCCATGTCCTCATAAATTGGCCCCTTCTGAGACTCTGTACCGATACCTGTTGTATTATTAAAATTTTTGCATTTAGCAAACTTATTTTAAATTACATTTTCATCTCCCTCCTCCACTAATATCTCCCTTTGTGGGTCGTATTTCCTTTTGCGCTGTCATCTCTCGCAATGCGCCACACTACAGACCTCCAAACATGCAAAACCTAATTTATATAGTGGCGTTTCCAACACGTTTGCACCCGCTGCCATTTGCGTGTTCATTCTTTGTAAATCGCCCGCCAACCGTGGTTCCGCCCCTCGCGCAAATCTAGATTGCTTGGGTAAATTACTACACGCAAATTTGGATCTTAGTAGATCTGGCACTAAAAAATGACTTCCAGAGGCAACGTGTGCCAAGATTGTTGATAATGCCCTTGAAAACTTCACACTACCTTCTCTGCTAAACTTACTTAATTAAGAGAAGACTTTTGTAACATTAGTAGATTTTTAAAAACACTTGGAAAACATAAGGGTTAGAAAAACCTTTTGTACAATATGCATTATATGAGCTGCAACCTACTGCAAATAGGACCTTCATTGCCAGTAAAAAAAATTACACAGCATTAGTGTGTGAGTGGTGAGGCATTAGTTTTACAACGTTAAGCCCTTTTTGTGAAGGAGACTGTAGAATATATGGGCCAAAGTATTGTGTTTTGAATACATTTTCTCATGCTTACAGAATGAAATTTAAACATTTGCTTCAGCCCACTAAACATGCCACTTTGGTCAATTTACTGCTTAGATTCACATCAGATGCATCACAGTGATGCAGTCAATTGAAAGTAAGTGTTTGTATAGGAGAAAGTCTCGGCCAACGAGTCCAATTGTACAGCCAATATAGACAGAGCCCTCCATTAGATCCTAACGATGCGTTTCCACACCTCACAGCTACCAGTTGCGTGCTAACCACCGTGGCACAATTATTTCTGTGTTGTGTTTATAATGATCAAAAGATGAATTAAATCCCAGATAACAAAAACTGATGCAGAATATCAGATTAAGCGCTGGAGACCTGATTTATTCATCACAAAGGGGTCTCTTGGAATTTACTCTGAGACTTCTGGTTTATAGTTTTATTATGAATGCATGGAGTTGGAATAAACACAAGGATTATCTAAGACTTGACACATTATAAATCTTAAGGGCTTAAAATGTGGACTAGAGTTATCATGGTTAGACTGTCAATTTTTGAGGTTAAAGGGAGGAACTTATAAACAGGATTTACACAGAAGCCAAATAAATCAAACGTCACGGTCATGATAAATTTATGTGGATGCGTATATATGTGTGTCAGCACTCGACAGAGAGGCAGAGAGATCCTGCATGCACTGATGTGTAGGTGGCACTGATATAAATCCTGCTCCAGTCTCCACTGTGGAGAGCTGCACCAAAAATGTCACTCCTTAGCCCATCTGTTCTCGGTTAAAGCTGTGTCATTGTAACTCTGTGGCAAGTGTTCACACAACAAGATCGATGCTGAATAGATTAAATCACAAACACATGTGATACATTACACAGCCACAAAAATAAAAATGCTCACTTTTCAATGACAAGGCCTGTCCAGAATTGAAACTAAGATATTTCCAAATCATCATCAACATCTTTTTTTAATGATAAAAAAGAAAAGCACCTCCTCTGTCCATAATAACTATCCTTTTCATATACAGCAACATGATAAGTGCAGCAGCTCATAATTCAGAGCCAACAGCAGCAGGCTGCCATCAACAGATGGATAATTTTCTGTCAAAATGAGATTATTTTCTATCTAAATAGGATCTTCATCTCAACCCTTTGGCATTAGAGAAGTACATGTATGCTTGCATTCAGGCAAGCGGTAAGAATCAAAGAGTGCTAAAAAGGAGATTTCACACTATTGACTGGTTCTCTTATCTGGCTTTTGCAATCTAATTTATCCAGAAAGTAAAACAAACAAACAAACAAACAAAAAAAATCAAATATGGTCAGTGCTGATTAAAATGGGCTCTATGCACAACTCCACAACTTCCTGAACTTAAGCTAGTTCCTTTGTTTCCTGTCTTTTATTACTGGACAAACTGATTAATCCGGGTGTGTCTGGCCAGTTACTGAGGCCAGGCACACCTGGATTAATCAGTTTGTCCAGTAATGAAAGACGGGAAACAAAGGAACTAGCTTAAGTTCTGTCAGTAGTGGAGCATGTACATTGAGCCCATTGTGCTGGTGGCTTGATGCTTAAGCCAAAATACTTACAAATTAGGAGATAACCACTGATAATCTTGTCTCATTGATTTCATGGTGAATGAGTACACAGATGAATGATTGTACTTTCATGTTTTGTAATGAAAATTAAATTAATTTTAACTGGAGAAGTTGCTAAAAATTTTACAGGGTATTCAAGGTGAAAGCTAATGTTATTATTGAATGAATACTGACCATTTTACTTTTAGAACCCCTAAAGTCTACACTGTTTAACGGATAGGCGGATAGGAGGTCCGTAAACATTTTAAAATTAATCATTTAAGTTCCTTTTCCAGCAGAGTTTTGCTGTATCTGACCTTCAGTTTATCCCTTCAGAGAAGTGCCTTGGGAGCTTCTTCTGTAGTCGATTATGTCCAGTGAGAGCCAGTGAGGCATGTAAGGGTTCCTGTAAGAGTTCCTGTGAGGGCGGTTGGCTGGAAACTACAGTAGGTCTAAATGAATGTGCCTGCAATGACCAAATGGATGAGATTTATTGAAATGCTCTCTGAAGGAATGATCAGTTTGAAAGTGGGAGGAATAATAAAGAGGCTTGAGCTTTTCCTCAACCATGAGTGATAACTTGCCAACAAACCTTAACTTGGGTAACACGAAAGTGTGTGGAAATGTCAGAATCACACACAGGACCATCACCTGAGTTCAGCTGGGATGTGATGCAGTTCATATTACACTTTTTCTGTTTGAAACATCACTTGTATTTCCACGTTTTCTGTTAGGTTCACATACATCTGCAAATCATCTGGTTGCTGTCAGAAATTAAACCTTTTTAATTAGAGTTGGGATTGCATCATTGTTTTCTTCAAAACAGATCCGGTCACAGCATCAACTGCATGTTGGAAATCATCTCTGGGTGACAGTGTGGGTGTGACATGCCTCTGATAGATCTTGGCTTCCTGGCCACAGAGATGTCCCTTTGGCTGATAGTATCGTGTGTGTGTCTCACCTGGGAATCTGGGGATCAAATCCTGACCGGGCCCTCTGTTGCATACCTTGCCACACTGGCCTGTCTGACAACAAATCCTATCCCAAATGCAACTTGACTTTGACAGTTGTAGGTGTCCTACCTGTCATGCAAAAGTCTTAATGGAGATACTTGCCTTTCCAAAAAGGGAACATAGAGACATTCTGGTAGTTGGTAACCCAGGTACCAACTTTGAGACCTGACTTCTTTTTTTCAAGAAATATTTCCTAGTCTGAAATTGGACATTGATTTCCCAGTTGTCCCAAGATAGCATTTCCCACCAGATATGCAAACAATTTATTAATTTGTAAAACAAAGTATCAGGAAATTGGGAATTATTTTTGTTATGCAAACTTTTAAGCAAAAACATTGTTCAAATGTAAAAAAGTTAAAGTATCTATTTTGTATCAGCAAGAGTTGCAGTGCTTTAAATGATTTAATGTCAAATAAATGTATTGCAATAAAGAATATGTTACAAATCTCTGAAATGAGGAATATGAAGAAACAGAAAATACATCAAATGATTAAACAATGTACAACTACAGCAAAACGGCACCCTAAGTAGTATTTGACTTAATGTACACCGTTCCTGAATTTTCACCATTAGCATGCTGCTGTTCTGGTATAATTTTTTTTGTCTAATAATGGCTCACATTATACTATGGTTATGACTTGTAGTTTAAAAAAACAACAGTGCTGTCACAACTTAATAAAACATTTCTGATGGTGCATAGATTTGTTTGAACAGTTTTTAAATCACCGTGTCCTGTAGCTTTAAATGGTCCAAAATACATGTTGCCTTGCTGCTATGTTCGGGGTCAATGTACAGTAGACAAATACAAAACCTGCAGGTAAAAATGTACATTTCACCCAACTGACTGCAACATGCACAATCAACTTTTACACGGACCACTTACACCAGAGGGGATGAATTGACAACTGTCCTTGTGCAAAGCATAAAAAACCCAACTGCAGACCATGTTCTCTCCACCTCCACACTATGTCTCCCTCCTCCAGATAATCTCTGTCGTTCTGCCTCAGTGATGCAGGTAGAGGCCTGGCCTAAAATCTGGGGTGATGAATGATTCCCATCTTGCTGATGCTAGCAGTCTGAATGGTGTGTGTGCGTGTCTGCAACTGAAACTAAACCCTGGAGGATGTATTGCCTCCCCTCATCGGTTCTTAAGACACATCCAGACTTTTACAATCTTCTAGCAACAAAACTGAACACAACTTTAATAGCTGGGCTTCTAAAGTTATTATTAGTTTGTCTGCTTTCGTTTTTTTTCAGTGTAGTTCTATATGGGAAATTATTGTGGCAAGCATTAAATGTACACTGTTGTTCATATTACACTAATATGAATGGTTTGATATATATTTGTATGCACAAATTAGTTGCCGGTAAACTGAAAACTTTATGATCAACGGTCACAAATGTGTACAAAAATCTTTATTCAGTAAGCCACGTATCCAAAACCCTAAGCAATTCTGTTAATAATTATTCTCTAACATAATTAGGGTAGCATCTCCTTTGATAGTGCATGGTGCACTCCTTTGTCTCCAGAAACACTACTTCCACTGAATGGAGCTGGGGGGCACCAAAGTCTGCTCTCCAGTCTCTCTCTCACTACTGAATTCAACAGCCTCCCTCTTTTCTGTCCCCCCTTTTGTGTGGCTACCCGAATAAATTAGCAGCCGATGAAGGAGGGAGGAAGAGGCGGAGAGGGGGTATGGAGAGGAGTAGGGGGCTGGGCCTTGTGGCAGAGAAGTCGGCTTTCAGTTAGAGAGGTGCACGGTGCCCTGAAGCTGTCTCAGCACACACTCACCGTGTCTGAGTGACTGGATGCTGAGAGGGAAAAAAGACAGGAGAAAAATTTTCAATCAGCGAGACACAGAGGCAGAGCAGTGCGGGCAGCTCCCCCCCACCACCTCCCCGCTGCAGACCGTGAAGAAGCTTCCCAGCTGATTCCAACGCGCTCACCTGACAGAGGCGCAAAGAGACGCTTCACTGCTGGAGTAACCTAACCTGCTGTTCAGCCGGATTAGACCGTCAGTGGATTTGGCATGAATGCTCTATTTCCCCCTTTCTTTTTGGATATTATGTAAAAACAAAAAGATTTCACCAGCTGGACGGCACGGCTCCATTCAAGATTTTGTCCTGGAGGATTGGCTGTCGTTTGCATACTGATCAGGCTTCAGAGGGGATATCCAGAGCGCACATCCAGAGAGACCGTGTGGCTCCGATGAATGTAAGTGACATCTTTATTATTCTCATCCGCAGTTTCTGTTCAGAACCAATGATCACTCGATATGATCAATGCATAGAAATGCGCTCTTGTTGGGTGTGGGGCTGCGATTTTTGCTTATCAGGGGATACACATCTTCTGCACCTTGCATGCATGAGGCTGTGATGTGGAATACAAGTCTACAGTAGAGGGGCTACAATGGTAACTCATGATTAGTGGCTCATAGTGATTCACAAGCCCTATGCTGGTTATTGATCATCATACTGTAGCTAAAAGAAAAATAAAAGAGGAAGAAAAAAAAAAACGGATTTCGATTCATGATTAAAATTAAAAGCCAAATATTAAAGGGAGATCAGTCTCTTAGGTGACTGCATTAGCTTATTATGCTTTATGGAACTATTTAATAACAGTAAGTCAGTGGTTTCTCCCACAGGATTGGCAACTTGTGACCACTCTTTTTGTTTTGGAGCAAAGACAGAACCACATATTGGAAACATTGAAGTGTACAAATAGGGCCATCATTAGCTGAAGTATTTCCTGGAGAGACCAACTGGTGTGACAGTGCAGGACTAACTGTAAGGCATCAGTAGTGGAAAGAATTAAGTATTGTGTGCCTCAGACCAAGGCGCAAGTGGGGCCTCGTGTGAGTGTTACTCCTCTTTTCTGTTATAAAAGCTGAACCACAGACTTTCTCAGACAGCAGAGACTCTAGTGAGTTAAACATAGAAATATAAGAATTCCAACAGATTTTACTCAAGTTTTGCTATCCAAAAAAACAGATTTGGACATAACTGTCCTTTTCCCCTCTAAACGTAAAGTGTATTTATAGCAACCACTTCTGTCTGTATATGGCCAAAAGCTAAAAATGGGAACCCAGGGCACATTTAAGTACCTAACCACAATAGTTAGTCATATCTGGTGTCCACATCCACAGCTCCTGGTTTTCTGCTGTACAGAGGCTATACAGATCGTTGCATTGTTACACTATCCTCTTACACGTCCCTGCATGCTCCAGCTCGGCAGTGCACTGGTCTCAGCGTCAGTCTCTGGTCTGCATAAAACCAGTAAGAGTTTGGTTTCTTGTAGAGTGATGAGGCGTGCAGCAGGACTTTTTCTAACATAAACCATATGGATATCTTCTTGGAGTTGCTACCACTGAGTAGGGCCTCTGTTTGCACAAATAACTTGTGATTACTCACATCAGCTACTTTGAGGAACAGATTCTTCATAACAGAGGCAGGAGTCGAACAGACTATTTTCCCAACTGCTCAATTACAAACTCCTGTAGATTTTTAATCATTGGTGTGGTAGCTTGGCCTCTTACTTCCTTGTAAAGAGAAAGCTTTTAATTCATCTTCATTTGGCTTTTTTCCAGATGGGCTGTGAAAGTAAATGTCTTTTTCTGTGTCTTCAATGATATCTGTATCAAGCCTGTCAAGGCTAAGAGGTCTTTTCATTTGGTTCTCTGTCGTCTTTTTAAAGCTTATCAACTGAGTAAACAATCTGCTGTTTGTCTTGCTCTTCATGTTGTTCTGTGTGGCTGAGTATGATACAGAGTCAGACAGGGTCAGGGTCTTGAATCTCACCAGGGCCAAACTGAAAACACACACACTTCTTTGACAGCAGCATCTGTTGAATGACTTAATTTTATGGTTTTGGGGGTGCATTGGGTGCATAACAGCCAAGGCACTGGGTCAGTCTTAACTTGATTTCTGCATCCTATTAGATTACTTTAATCATGAAATCTTATACTTGAATCACGCTGACATACAGGAAATGTTGATAGAGGTTTTAAGCTGTCTTCAGCTTTGTCTTGGCTCAAGATGAAATATAATTCCACCATCTGCAATCTTAAAGTTTTTTCTATATATTTGTATTTTTCTAATGGCATTACTTTAGGGAATGTCCAAGTGGAGGTTTTATTCTTTTGCAATTCTCAAGCAATTTTGAGAGTTTAGTTTAAACTCTGGGGATACACAGTGTAATCAAACTGCACATTTGCCACCCACTTTGTCATTGAAATCCCACTGATGCTGTATACTGTTTTGGCTGCCACAAACACCACATAAAAGTGAAAGATGTCTTTTTCAGTTCATTTTCAGGATTTTCTGCAATTGTATCCAAGCCCCTTTCTTTCAAACCCAGAATAGTTTATTTGGAACACTGCTCACAGGAAGCATGTAAAAATTTTGCAGAGGTAATTGTCATGAATGAGGGATTTTGTGTAATATCTGTTTCAGCTCATCTCAAAAGTGTTGCCAACAAGTGAAACAGAGGGAAAAACAGAAGGCAAATTCTCTTCTCAGACGAAAATCCATCTAAGTGTATCCCTGAACAGTTTTTTTTTTCCTTTTGTTTTGAGCAGCGTCGGAGTACAAATATCTGGAAGTGACTCAAAACTTCCCCTCTCTTTTCTGTGTCACGCACACACACACACACCCACCCACCCCCCCCCCCCCCACACACACATATAAGCCTTTTAACCCACTAACCACAAGCCTAACATTAGCTCACTATCATATTCCGAATATTGACCCTTTTCCAACATAAATCCTAACACCAAATCCTGCTAATGCTAATGTAGCACCTCTAAAAGTCAAAAACACAAAATTACAACATTTCTCTATAACTATACACACACTTGCCACAGTGTTGAATGGTGAGCAGATGACAGCCAGCAAAAAACCCCAAAACAAAACAAAAAGCAAGAATAAACACAAACAAAAAAGATTGTTACCCTCCTACTTGGCTCCCCAAGTAGCTAGTGGAAATATTTACCCTCCTTTCTCAGTCGGTGTGTGCTGCTGATGCCTGTGGTCTGGATTGGTGTTTTTATTTACCTCTCAGCCACCACCTTAGACATAACATAAACCAGAGATTCTTTATCGGTGGATTTTAATGCCATTCTGATTCATCATGCAGCATGTGGACCGTAACCAGTGTTTAGGTGGAGTGCTGTGTTAAGGAGTTACAATCCTATGATGTTTAGTTTCCTGGAAAATCGCTTTGTTTTGTGCCATCCATCCTCAGCAGGCCAGATGGATATTAATTACTTTAGGAGGAGAGCTAAAAAAAAAACGAATCCCATTGATAAGGAATCTTCATTTACTCAACAGTTCTTTATTTTTTTTACCTCAGGCAGGACTGTTGGTTGCCATGGCAGCCACAATCACAATGCCTGTCATCTTGCTGTGATTATAATTATGAAAATGCATTTATTATTGTTAATCCCTGTCCTATTAGTGCTTATAGTTGAATCAGAGGTTCACTACACCAGACTGGTGACAGTGTCCAATATCGGTGCTTTGAAGAAATGCTCATGGTGAACAAAGATATTTTTGTTGCTTGCCAAGGAAGATAATGATTGAATTATATATATCATTGAACTTAATAAATCCTTGGTAGGTAATTATCCAAATTATACCTTATTTTACAACTTAGGCTGAAACTGACTTTCTGAAAGTACTCTGCAAAGTCCACATATCATCATATACTTTCTTTGAATAGTATGAAAGCTCATTAATCTGTGACTCTGGAGAAGATATTAGAGTGTGACTGACTCAAGCAGTTGAAGGAAATGACTGGACTCTTGCTAGATGCAGAGTGATTGACTAGCTGGAGCTTTCCATTTTGTT
The DNA here is from genome assembly GCA_023101725.1 of Atherinomorus stipes. Taxonomy (NCBI): domain Eukaryota; kingdom Metazoa; phylum Chordata; class Actinopteri; order Atheriniformes; family Atherinidae; genus Atherinomorus; species Atherinomorus stipes. Next base: position 134,352 of record JALJCO010002606.1, read on the forward strand.
TGTTCTGTGGCCCAGTTCTGACGCAACTGCCATCATCTTTATTCACGGTCCTCGTCCAGGCAGGAGGAATTCTTTCAGGCTAATTATGTGCTGAATGGGAAAGATTACAGACAGTGGACCAATTAAAGAAAAGACATCTGTCTAGGACTGTAGTGAAGGTGCTGTCAGCAGGCATACGAGTACACTGCTTTTCCAATGCCCTTGTAAAATACCAAGCTTCAGGCACCTACAGTAGCTTACTGCTGCTTCAATTTTCACTAAATGATCCAAACCAGTCATTGTAGCCTCAAACCTACTCAAGATTCAGATCTTTTTCTTCTGCACCATGAGTATACCTGTAACAGTGACTCTTTGTTGCTGAAGTGTGGCTGGGCAAGCAAACTTTTGGGTTTCTGGTTGTTGCAGTTGATGTAATTCTTCATTTATGGAGATGTTTCATTAGGAGTGCAGCTAATGACGATCTCTGTGGCTGATCTTGCCTCGTTTCTTTACAAATTGCAAAATCATTTAGTCTCCAAAAACAGCATGGTCTTTTTTTTTTTTGGCCAGTGGTCAAAATAAAAAAGTAAGTCAGCTATTTTTTCCCCGTTCCTTAACTGCTGATGAATAATCTTCTCTTTATCTGTTAATCTCATAACGTGTCAGTTACCTCAACACGAGTTTGTATACGAGCCTGTTCCTTTGGATAGCAGCAGAGAAATGCCTGCTCAGATGTTTTTATTGAATCATACCCATTTTAGAGATGATCAGTATAAGTATGTGGCCACTTGTCCTCATGTATATCTGTGTAAAGGGATGTAGTAATATGTACAGATGCACGAATGGCAGATGAATGAAACCCGATGACTGCTGCCCATCTGGGTGTTGGGTAGATTAGTAATGACGAAGCTCTGAGGGAAACAGGCTGAGCAGAGGGAAGAGGAAAGAGCCCGTCTGTGTAACGTCTCATGTGTTTTTAATGAAGTAACTGAGATGATCTGAGCTTCTGGTAACTTCAAACACAGAGATGGGAGCTGCTCAGGTAGAGCATCATGTTGTGCATGTTAAAGGATTCAGGGACTAGAGGTGTATGTTGATGACGAGGAACAGAAAAGAATGATTAGAAAATTTTAGATTTGTTTTTGACAGCAGTCACATTTAAACACGTTAAATGCTCTTTTCTGTCACGTTTTTTTCATTAAAACCCAATTCTCTTTGTATCACACTTTGATTCAGTCATTATAAGCTGATGTGTAAAACAAAGACAGACAGGCTTAATTTTCAGACTCACCACATGAAATGTAATGGGGTAACATGATACAAAGGCATTTTCTTCGAGAACAGCTGTCGGCGCGCCACCAGCTCAAGAGTTGATGGAGAATTTAATCACTAATAAGCCAAGTCAATGTCCCATTTTCTGAGCTGGAGATGAGTAATTGCAAGTTTTGATAGATTCTCAGATCTGTCAGCTACAAAAGAACCAAAACTTCTCCCTGTGAAATGAAGCCTATAGACTTTCTCTCATGAAGATACTGACCTCTTTTCACCCCAATAATTAGCCAGCTGGCAACCCCTTCAACTAAATCTATGACTTTAATTAATATTTATGTGTTTTCTGAAACAATAACACGACCTGATACAAATGTGTGCCTGGTTTGGTGTTGGGCCATGTCACTGATTATTTCATTGGATGGAATGCAGAAAGAGATTAACATGTTTGCTTGGCCGTGTGTGTGACTACGTGTGTTGAAGTTTCAAGATGGATCTGTGGTTTCCATTCTCCTGACCCTGTTATGGCTATCAGCTGCGTGTTATGTCTTTGAACTTTTCCTTTAGCTCGTTAACTAATGCTTCCTCTGCAGTAATACTGTGTTTGTGTGTTTTAATTTGCTCATCACTTGGGGGGACAGCAGTCTGTTGCTACTGCCACACAGAAGGAATCATGTCCCCAACACAAAATTAAGTTATTTGAAGTTTAAGTAGTCATTATTTCAGAGCCCAGACTCATGACTGGGTGAGGGTTGGGCTAAAGGTTGAGGTTAGGCATTTAAGGTTAGGATAAGCCTCCAGGGAGCAAATATAAGTCAGTATGTTGTATTTGCAAGTGTATGGTCATCTGTCGTACCCAAATCAATTATAACACCAAAGTATTACCAATAAATGCTAAGATTGCTGCATATTTTAGAAAAAAGGGACTAAATGGAGTCATTAGGTAGATCATTATGTCTCCCACATTTAAAAGTGAGAATATTCTTGATGTTTAAATGCTCTGGTTGTCTCTGCAGAAAACAAATTTACTGTTGCTCTCAAAAATACAACTTAAAATTAAAGTCATGAATAGAGAAGCCATTTTTGTGATCTACCAATATTTATCTCCATTTGACAGAGTCATGGACATGGTTCAGCTCGACAGCTTTGCCCTTGTGGGATATTAAGCTTGCTCTGATGGGGAGGGGCGATGAGTGATGTTAGATGGCAGCTGCTGCTTCACCTTCGTGGACAGCTCCCCACGGCATCCTTTCCCTTTTTCCTTCTTTGTTTTTCTGTTTTTGTGTTGCTCTACTTCCATTTTTTTTTCACTTTCTAGTAATTCTTATTTTCTGATCAGAAATGTTGATTCAATAGTTCTTTCTCTTGCACAAAAAAAAAGGAAAAAGATCTCAGTGACCACACACACATTTATCAGAGGAGCACTCGCTAAACATCACAGTACTTTTACTTGGCAGCGTGGCCTTGAAGGTTAAGAGGTAGGTGAAGCACATCCAGCTGTGTTTTCACTTGCTTTGTGGCTTCACGGATGATTCAGAGGGTGCGTTATTTATGTGTGTGCGTGAGAGTCCGTATTTGTGCACTCACGCTGACTAAGTTTGACTTCTTCTTGTGCCTTTTTCTATGACTGTGGCAGTACTTTTTAAAGAAACTTTATGTAGTATCACATGTTTCCTGTACAGCCTTTGGGATGTGTGGTATTGGGGAAAAATAGAGACATTTTCTTTTTTCTGCAGATGTATTGGAGTATAAAGAAAACTATAAAAAAAAAAGTTGGATAGAATATGTAAAAAGAAGACATGGCTGTTGAAGGATTTTTTTGATTGATGTAGCAGAGGAGGGAACGTAAACTGTCTCAAACATGAATCTGACTAATTAAGTTTTTACTTGAGTTTTAATTGCTTAATGTTAAATTTCTCCCGTGCGTCTGACTGACTGCCATTATTGCTCCCTACCTCACAGTGAGGCTATTTCCTCTTCCAGCACTGCTCTGGTATTAAGGAGAGCAGTGACCAGAATGTCATTGTAAGGTGAAGGTTTACAGCTGAAATGGCTCGTAAATCTGAGAGGAGGATGTTTTTAATTTCTTTCAGAGAGAACTGAGTTCAAATCTAAAGGGAGGATTTTTTTTTGTCAGTTTTACTTGATGAATAGATTAGCATACTTCTCCAGTAAGTCCTGTTTCCTTTTAAAAATGTCCTTTTACCACTCCAACAAGCTGTGTTTAGTACATAAAGTCTTTGTTTAAAATATTTTAGTGCATCCAAGAGAGCTTAAAACTGAGTAAGTTATATCAGACAGAATGCTGTCTAATCATGAAAGTGAGAATGCTGACAGGATTTCTTCTTTGTCTTACAAAAGTTGCAGTGTGACAGGTTTGAATTAATTTGCCTCACTACACATGACATGCTTTGCAACAGCACTTTTTTGACTGTGTATGTCTTGATGCTGAAAGAAGATATATTGTTGTGCATTTCAAACCCCTAATTTCAGTTCTTCCATTTCTTCTGAGCAGCTTTCTTTTTTACCCTGGCCTGTCAGCTAGTAAAATCTAGGACGCTGTGTTGCAAGGGACCTGGTGCAGTTTGTAAATCTGTGTCTGGATTCTTACTTGACAGCCTCTGTAAGAAAAAATAAACAAATCTGAGGCATTGCAACAGCTTTGAACAACCTGCTGCAGCAGAGTTTCAGAGTCATCTGTAGTTTTTTTTTTTCTTAGCAGATATCCCCATAGAATCCAGTTAGAATTTTAGGAGAAAGACACAAAAATGAAAATAAAGCATCTCGGGTTCAAAGCAGGATAGTGGACTGACAGTGATATGATAACCTCAGCCAGAGGTGACTGAATAGTGCACCAAGAAATGAATTAGTTACTGATTGGCCACAACTTTAAAATTTTGGCACATATCCAGACATTTCTGAAGACCAGTCACACTTGCATCATGTGGCAGCAGAACTCCCCTACAGTAGCAGCCTCCCACAGCAAGACAACTCTGGCCCCAACAAAAACTCTTGGAGGAGCTTAAAGAATATGAGCTAGTCAGAAGAATTCATCCAGTCCTTATACCCCAGATACCAATCTAATAGGATTTGATGGCATCTGTGTGAAGGAAGTCTAATTCACAAAGACCCGTTCTTCACAATCCACCAGGTCCAAAGGCTTTACAGGTACCTGATGTTTCAGGATGGCTTTAGGTGTTCTTTGTTTTGATCGATGGGTCAGAGCTCTTTCAGCAGAACTTTCTTAATATTAGGTGGGTGATTGTACTGTTATGATTGACTCATAGCTCAATGAAAACTTCTGCACACCAACAGAACCTTTTGGTGGTTCTCTTGCTTGTTAAGAAGGAGATGCAGCTGTTCTGAAAATGGTATTTTAAAAAAACAATAACAAAAAAGACTAGGTCCCAAAGGAATAAAGGAGGAATTTACAACCAATATGTGGCTAAGAATAAAAAGATAAAATTTACACAAGTCACCACTTCAACCTCATTTCCATTGTACGGTTTCACACCCAAAAAAGGGGATTGAACCAAACTCCTCTTATATTTTGGATCGGGATAGAGATGGATCACAACGCAATCAATGCACACCTTATTTTCCAATTTTATTCTGCATAATATAACAAAACCAGCAGACATCAACAAAACAAAACATACTGTAGAATTTTAGTCTGTAGATTTCTGCCAGACAGAGTTGCTCTCACTGTGAACAAAACAGTCTCTGGAGCCTCACTGATGTCACTGAGATGGACATTTATATAGGAAATAAGTCATAAAACCAAACACTAGAACAGCATTTAAAGTCAGAATTAAAAACAATGGCTTTGCAAAGTTGAGGTAAACTGGAAAAAAATGTAACAAGGGTTTTCTTGGTACCAGACTTTTTCATCATTGGTATACTTCTGAATTAGATGGTTTAAGTTGAGTAGCAAAGAAGTGCAAGAAAGCGATCAATGGTGCAAAGCATGACATGTACGGTTAGAAGTTTTTGTAAAGATTAACTTTAAATCAGTTTAAGTTTAAGCAACTTTTATTTTACCTCTTATTTACAGAGTAAATTTGTGGATGACTCAGTTATGGCTGCATGTCAGTAACTTGAGCTACAAGGTAAAACCGCCAAGGAATCGGTTTTCATTTCATCTTAATTAGTTCAAACATACTTACTTAGACTCCGCCAGTCTGAACCAGATAGGTTGTGTTTCCGGCTGCATGCTTCCCTTGGGTGAAGTAGCTCAGTTTTATGACATGGTCATGAACTCACTCCAGTATTGATATTGAGTGTGTTTGGTGCAGAACTTGCATGTATATTTCAGTGCATGTGCAACTGTCCAGACAGCAGTTGTCTGGTTTGTCTAAGAGGCAGGTGCTGCTTCAGAATTATTAGATTGAAGATTATTCTGTTTAATTGAACCATTTGTAGAAATAAATTGAAACTGATATCCACCCTTAGTGTAGATTCTTGATTAGAGGAAACACATGTATATGTATATAGATGGGGAGTCAAATATACATAGAGGCAGCACACACACACATGCACGCAGTGACAGCTGGGGTTTGAAGTGGGATGTCTAAATCCAGATATCCAGGGAAAGGCAACTGAAGGGGAAATCGGGGTCGAGGTTGTCGTTCCTCCCCCTAAGTACACACATAACCCAAACAGTATGAAAACTGAGATGCAAAGCACTCATCCATCTACTACCTCCTCACCACACTCATCCATCTCTCTTCTTTTACCTCTCTGGACTGCCGCAGTCCGTTTCACCACAACCTCACAAATTCACAGACATTTAAATGTAATTGCACACTCTTAAATGGCACTGAAACTACCAATATATAGTATCTTAACACTATACACTTCTCACATAGATTAAAAAGAGGATGTGAATATTCTAACATACCGTAAATCAGATTTCTGCGTATGAGGTTTGAAAATATCTTTATGGCATATATATTTTTTCTTTCTGACTTAGATTTTTATGGCATACTTTTGACATAAAAAAAAACCCTTTCCCTTTAATTTGCTGACCATCTGTCTTTACTGTCAATCGAGGTCTGGCTAGTGTTTGTTCTGGGTGACACAGGAGCACATGCAGGGCTGGACAAGTGGCTGCCAAATGTTTATAGGCAGCGCCAGAGCTCTTAACCAACCTGGGTTATTCCTTTAAAGTGCAAGGAACATGTCAAAGATAGAGGTGGTATAAGTTGGTCATCTTTACTTGGAACTTCGTGACTCTGGGTCCTGTTTAGCTTGGCTGAGGGTAGCTGTGGTGTGCCCAACCAAATCTGCTAAATCCATTAGAGGGGGACTGATGGAGCGAGGGAGGAGCAGGAGTGAATATTCCGTGGAAAGGAAGATGAAGCTGTTCCATACTGCTGAGATTCAGCAGCATAAACCCGCTCACATACATGTCTTCATAGACATACTGCACTGATTTAGATGGTCACATACAGAAAACACTATGGTTTTCTATTATTTAGTAACAGTACTTAATGCAGGATGCATTTGAGGCTTTGAGGGTTGTATGCAGCAGAGGCAGATTATGGGGGAGTAATGCCAGATATAATGTGGCTGAGACTCCATGGAGCCCTCCGGGGTAGGCCCTGTCTGTCAATGTGGTCGCACACAGATGATGTCACGGTTTGCATGCACATGTCACGATCACACAAAAACCCAAGAAGTGAATCACACAGGTTTAAATAGTTTCTTGCCAAATTCTTTGCATGGTGGATAAAATAAAAATACCTAACCTGATACAAATAACCAGAAACATAAGTTATCATAATTGTCAGAATGTTTTAAAGAGTACCACTAGAGGGAGCGGATCAAGTGGTTATCTTTTACTCCAATAACCATCTGTTTTAGCAGTATCCTTTGACTATGAGGTACATTTTAGCATTTACGCTCTCTATTCCTCATCAGCTCATGTTTTCCAGAGTAAACACAAGTGTATTACAGCACATGTCAAAAGGGAGATGATGTCATGAGCCGACTGCTCATTGACAATGACAGATTGCAGCCATGCGATCAGTTCATCAATATAACCTTTCACTGACTCTCATCTGAAGCAATGAAGGAGAGAGAGCATGCAAACACACACACACACACCCACACACACACACATATTGGAATACACCCTTTCAGAGCTTATTTGTCTTACAAAAGTTTTGCCTTCAAAGCTCAGTGGTCCCTAAAGACAATAAGGTTGTCAAGCCAAAGTAAACTGTAATCACTCCCGAATGAATGTGACTGTTTTTTTTTATTGTGTCCTACATACACTTTTCCATTTCTATGCTTTGTTCTTTTTGTTCTTCTGCCTCATTCTTAGTGGATGCATTGCTCTACAGTACTGAGGGTTAATTTCATCAGAGTTGGGTCTCCAAAGGACTGATCTCAGTCTCTGAGCTTTTCTCTCAGTAGTGGACTAAAAAGACTTCAATATCACGATCCTAATTATATCTCTCAGAGATCATCTTTTAGCTTCTCTCTTTTCTTCCCACTTTTGTTTAATAAACACAGCCCTGAACACACAAACGCTGATGACTGCTTTGAGCAGAGGACAACAAAGCAACAATGTGTTTGTGTGCGATGCAGACATGAGCTCTGTCTTAGCTTTGCTCTCCCTCTTTGTGTAGGAGTGTAGCAACTGTCCAGAGCAGCCGTCTGGACCAGATGTAGAGGTCACTGACCGCACCAGGGAGGCCAGTATCAGTGTCCCACTCTCTGTCCCAGTGGGGCTATAGCCTTTATTAATCTTTCCTCCTTAGAGGCCTTATAAACTACCGCAAGAGGTCAGGGTCAATAGAAAGACTGGTGAAGTGGATGATGGCAGGAGGATTCATTAGATATAAAATTATGATGTTTTTTACTTCTGTCATGAGCACTCAAAAAGTGTTTAAGCAGCTTTGTAAATCTAAAAATTATAGTAATGTAGTTTTTTAATAGAGTCATCGTGTTCATACTAAAGAAATTAGGTAGAAACTCGACAATGGAGACTGAAATTAGGGACAAGACAAAAACATTTCAAGACATCTACCATAATTGCCATTATCATCATCGGTACAGTCATTATGCTCCTACAGCTTCAGTGATCTTTTAGAAATAACCATCTTTTCATGCCATTATGCATAGTTCAGCAGTTAAAGCAGAATTTTTTTGCATGTATGAGTGAGAATGCAATGCAACTGAGCTTATATGTGCAGAACTGCAGCTGGCAGCAGGCTGGCTTTTCCTCAAGAGGTGGAAGAAATTCCTGAAGTTAACTGTCCAGATTATACATGCACTATGGGACAAATTGTCTGGGTGAATATAGCTGGCCAGCATGGGCCAACACCCACCACTTACAACCCACCTCCTCTCAGCTACTGCTAAATGCCTTCATCACACGTTTAAAACATTCGCTAACTGAGGCAAGACTCACTGGTATACCAGAAAATTGAAATATTATTATTTAGATCAATGCAGGAGATTTTCGCAGCAGCATCCCTCTGGTCACAAAGTATGATGAATGAGTCATGTGAGGCCTTGATGGCTTTCCTCATTTCAGAATGTTTTGAAGAGTTAGACACACAATAAATCTTTCCCTAAAAATACGAAAGGAACATACATAAACATAATTGTGAAAGTAATCTAAATATTTGTAGACCTCATCAAGGGCTGAAATGGTGCATCTATCTCGTGAGAGCTCAGTTAAACTTGTACACTTACACTTGCCAGAGCAGTTACGAGCACTTTTTCAGAATTTTATGGCAGTGTGTGAAATGTATGTGTCAAAACTGGGTCAGTTGCCATTTGCAAATAATTATTGATGTTTGTTTTAACTTGCTGGAAACACCAGATGGTGGGTTTAATTTGCCTCCAGAAACTTAGCGTCAGGTGAGCTGTAGATAGCTTTTTAAAACCATGTGATTAACTTTCTTTATGTCAGTGCCCTATACAATCCATGTTTCTGACACACCTGCAAAGTCCCTGAAAATTGTTAACATCAAGGGTCAGATCCAGGACTTTTTGGACAGTTACAGCACATATCTGCTTACTATTAGCTCTAGCATAATGAGTCTGATTGAGAATTAGTATGAAAGTAGCATTATCTACTGGATCTGTTTATGATTTAGAGGTTGGGGAACATAAATGCTGGGCTTACTCTCTTAAATAAAATCTTTTCTCCATAAAGACTATTGCTGAAGCAGCTATAGGCTTATTTTCCTCATGTGTTCTTAATGGAATACACAGGGAAAGAGATTTCTGAATAAATGCCTATTCCAGTGTCTTTAATAGTTTCTCTGTGGATTTGAATGTGCAATGTTTTGGACACTTCAAAATGTTCTCACTCACTGAAAAAAAATTGTTACCCTCAAGATAAATATACTTTATGGTTCTTTCCTCAGTGTGGTTCAAGCCAGTGTGGATCCTGGACTGACTTACACTTCCATTTTCATGCTCTCTCAAAGCTTCTTGATGTCACTGAAGAATCCTTTCCAAAATGTTATATATAATAATTTTATTGGGAAAATAGCTGAAATTTGTCAGGTGACATCTTAATGTTGTTTAAGTGTTACCACAATGTGATGAGACAGCCAAGTGAGTTTTCAAGATGTTTTCAAACAGAGATTTAAAATGGGCTTCAAAACAGGCTCTTATCTCTTTCTCTCTCTGTCTTTTATTTATTTCTTGCAGGTGTAGCAGAGCCCAGCCATGCCAATAATAAGTAAAGGGTCAAGACGGAGGTCTTGGGTCAGCCGACCCTGCGTGTATTCAAGGCTCTACCAGCCGAAGTTGCTCCTTTTTCTCTTCATCCTCCTTCTTCAGTCAGCAACTGTTCTCGGGGCACTGGAGCTCCAACTAGATGAAGGTCAGCCAGCAGGGACCATTGTTGGCGACATCAGTGCTGGATTACCGCCTGAAGAAACTGCGAGTCTTTTTTTCATCTCTGACCATGAGGGCACAGGTGTTGGGAGTGACCTCCACATCGATGAGACCACGGGCATTATTACCACTGCACGCAGTCTTGACCGTGAGGAGAGGGACCACTATAGCTTCATCGCTGTGACAATGACAGGTTTCACCATTGAGGTGTCAATCACTGTCAATGACATCAATGATCATGCGCCCGTGTTCCCCAAAAAGAAAACTGCTCTTAAGATCCCAGAGCACACAGCAGTGGGGACACGGTTTTCTCTTGACCCTGCTACGGATGCAGATAAGGACCAGCTGACCACTCAAGGCTATGCTATAAAAGAGGGCAATGTTGGCCAGACATTCAGACTTGAGACGAAGAGGGGTGCTAACAAGGTGTTATATCTAGACCTGGTGGTCAATGGACTGTTGGACAGGGAGAAACGCTCATCTTACACCCTGGTCCTAGAGGCCTTTGATGGGGGCTCACCCAGAAAGATGGGATCCATGACTCTGGAGGTTACAGTGACTGACATCAACGATCATGCGCCAGTTTTTAATCAGAGCAGATACCATGCTATCATCTCGGAAAGTCTACCACAAGGAAGTAGCATCCTACAGGTTAGTTCAAGTCTTGTCAATGAATATACAGTATATATATATATACACTAATGGCTACTTTTATATAGTTTTTTGTTTGTAGTTCTGTGTGAGTATTAAAGATTATCAACTCTGTTTCCCCACAAAGGCTGTAGGATGCTCTCTGTTGTGTTTCTGTACAGATGTAGTTGGCTGTTTGGTTTATCTTTATTTTCCTTTCTTCTTTCCATTTTTTTTTGTTTTTGTTCACTCGTTATCCTTTCTTTTCTTCGTTTTTTCTCCCCTGTCAAGTCCAACAGTATTATGTAAAATTCTTCCATAAAAAAGCATTCAAATAGAATAAAAAACAAACAAATTAAATGCAGAATAGGAGTCTTACATTCATAAAAAAACCCCATAGGCAACGTAAATCTGTTCAGTACAACATAGAAGCCAGATCATCACTCTGCTTGCTATGATACAGGACAGGACAAGTTAAAGGAAAAAAAAAGTCTTGTCAATATTTTGGGTGATGACTTGAATTAAAACAAATTTTCTTGCCTCTAGAGCCCCCCAGGGTGCTTCGGTTTTTGACTTGCTTTGTCTTTGCAGGTGTTTGCAACAGATGAGGATGAAGGTGACAATGGTCTGGTGCTTTATGAAATCAACCGCCGACAGAGTGATCCTGACCGTTACTTTGTCATTGATCTAAAGTCAGGGGTCATCACACTGAATAGACCACTGGACTATGAGCTGAAGAGGGTCCATGAACTGGTGGTCCAAGCCAGAGATAATGCCACCCAGCCTGAGGTAATTGCATTGTGGTGATCAATTTCACTGCATTCAGCACAATGGCTAATGCTTTTAGAAATGATTGGTAGTGTAGCACATATTTTTCTTTTTAAGGCAAAAAGTGCATATTACTTCTTTTGCACAAGGTATTTTTGCCCTACTATTATGTGGGTAGTAGATACTGTATGACCCATTTGAGTTTGCAGAAACAAGATAGTTTCTTTTTCTTCTCCTACCTGAGATTGCCTGAATTTACCTTATTTTCTTTTTTTTTTTATCATTTAAGCGTAATTTATTTTCCTTTCATTTGCCTCTTCTCTAGCAATCAGTGAAAACTTCATCTTTGGTACTTTAACCGATTACCACAAAGCAAACAAAAGTGACGTGTGGCTGTAATACATTTGTTTTCAGAGCTAATGAGACTAAGGTTAAGTTTCCATCAACATTTCTGTGTTGTGAATTAGAAAAGAATATTTAAAAATGTTAAAAATTTTGTATTCATTCTCATGAATGCTAAAAAGATTTATGCTTTATCGAGGAGGTTTTGCCTTGGAAAAATAGAACAAATGATCACAGAAAGTTTCACATAAGTTCTGACATAATGAAAATTTTATTCCTTACATGAACAATCACTAACTATGCTTAGCGAGAAAAACAAACATGGCTAATACAAGCTGGCAAAAATGAATGGTAACATAGTCAGTTGAAGTAAACTATAAGTCTTCAAATATTCATAAGTACAGCATTTGGCCAAGATTGCCAGTTTTGTCCTCTTCTTCCCCAAGGATTTGTTTCCAATTAGTGATATTCACAACCATACAGTACAGAAAGATGCCTCAATCTCTTGCCACCCCTCTCTGAACTCAACTTTCAGCTTATTTGCTGCCCTTTTTCTGTTAAGAAATTTTGAAAGTTTGCTTGAAATTTGCTTACTATTTCAATGTAAACCGTTAGTGTTAGCATGCTAACAGGACAAACTCATGTTGGTGATGTGGTATATTGTTACAGTAGAAAAAAGCGAGTGAAACTCTTTGAATTTGCTGCCTGAAGAATTTCCAAACTTAAAATTAAATGTAAAATAAATTATAAATAAAACCAAACCAGGAAGATTTTTTTTTTCTTCTGTCAGTTTGTGAAAATACCATAGTGCCCTTTTAGCAGTAGATATTCATCTGGTTTTAAACCAGGCTTCATTTATTCTTCTTGGCTCTGTTTTCAGGCAGTTGATGTAGTATTAATTGTAAACATTCCCGCTGTGGAGAGTGACAAGGCAGATGAATGGATATGCAAAGGGAAACTTAACCAGGAAAACTGAATTCAAATGCTGTTGATGGTGATCATGTATGAGGTGTTTGAATATGTTTTAAGAGCAATTTTAATAGCTTGAGGCACAAAAGGAAGACAAGAAAGCTATAAAAGGAGAGTTACTGTATATCGTCCTTTAAAATGTAATGACTGATTTCATTTTTTAAAGCAACCCTTACTGATGTTGCATTGTTACACTATAATTAGGGTAAAATGCTATGAATGAGGTAATGGAACTCAGAAATACAAGACAGACCCACCATTAATCAAAATAAAATATTATTCAAATCTCTAAATTTTCAATGAAAACTCCAACCAATCCTTGCAATGGGACTCACACCTAGGATAGGCCGAGGGACCTGCCTGTCAGACCTTTGCATCCGCATTGGGAGATGGAGGGAATGGGGGGGGGGGGTGGATCTTTGGTGTGAGGCGGGACTGTTGATATTCAGATAATTTTGCTGTGCTTTCTGAAATGCAAGATCGGTAAAGGTTGCTTTGATTGTCATCATGACACACAATAATCAATTTTTGGCACCAAGCTTAGAACTTTGCAATGTGGCATAAACTGATAGGAGGAAAAAGTTCAATAAACATTGTGCCATCTTCTCTTCCCCAGGTGACGAATGCTTTTGTAACAATTCATGTTCGTGACTTTAATGACAACCAGCCAACCATGACCATCATCTTCCTCAGTGAAGACGGCTCTCCAAGAATCTCAGAAGGAGCCCAACCAGGACAGTATGTAGCTAGAATATCCGTCACTGACCCAGATTATGGAGAGTATGCCAACGTCAATGTTTCCCTGGAGGGAGGTGATGGGAAGTTTGCTCTCACAACCAAGGACAGCATCATTTACTTGATATATGTGGACCAAGTCTTGGACAGAGAGGAGCGGGATTCATATGACCTCAGAGTGATGGCCACAGACTCTGGTACACCTCCTCTCAGGGCAGAGTCTTCTTTTACCATTCAAGTGACTGATGTCAATGACAATCCTCCTCTTTTTGACCAACAGGCCTATAGACAAACTATTCCTGAGGTTGTGTATCCTGGATCTTTTGTTCTTCAGGTAACAGCCAGGGACAAAGACCAGGGCCCCAATGGGGATGTGCGTTATACCCTACTAAAGGGAGAAACTCTCACTCTGACTGGTTTTCAATCGACCCACTAACAGGGATCATTACCACTGCGACTGCTCTGGACTTTGAATCAGAGCCAGCCCCTACTATAACTGTTGTTGCCACGGATAGCGGTCGTCCACCTCTGTCATCTACAGCAAAGGTAGACATTGTGCTTCAGGATGTTAATGACAACACACCTGTGTTCTCCAAAAACTTCTACAATATCTCCATCAAAGAAAACACCCCAGCTGGGACCTGCTTTTTAGAGGTAAGGGAAACCCAGACAAAGAAAATTGTTTCTCAAGCTATGAACTCTTTCTCACTAAGTCCTCTTTTGTTTTTGTCTTCTTCTGTTTTCACTCAGATAGTTTCTAATTTGTTGAGACACAGCCATTTCTAATTCTCATGGTGCTCACTCTTGCTGCGTGTTGGCCTCAACACGTCTTACTTATGCAGCCAAAAGCAAATACTCACTGTCTTTCTTGTCCTTTTACTGTATCTCTGTATTTACTCTCTCCTTGCACTTGCACCATCCACTTAAGCCCTCAGTGATTACTTTCTTGGCAAAAGCCTGCTTAATACATCAATATGAAGAAGTCTGGACGTCATGTCTAAAGTTAGAAGCAGTTTTCAGGCAGGAGTTTTGTTTCAGGAAAAGATGGTCAACTTGGAAGCGATAATATAGTGTGATATGATTCGATAAGTCTGTGTTATGAGGGTAGAAGTTTAGACATTTATTGTCCATTTTTAGGCGGAAAAAATGTATAAAGGCAAGAAGAAAGATGAAACTGAGAGTGAAAGACAGGGGAGTAAGACTTTACCTGAATTCCTGAAGCTACTGTAAGATTTACTCTGCTTTGGTATGTCCTTGCTCTCACCTCCTTAAGTTGCCATGGTATCCAATCCAGCAACGTAGGTTGAGCCTGTGGTATCTACGCATTATCTCACTGTAGCTCAGCTGTCTTTCTTTTTATCATGATTCCAACAGCTCATATATATGAGGAGGACCTCTCCTGAGAAATGAAAACGGATGACTGGCTGTTTGTCTTCCAGCGAGGTCTTAACTTGGCATCATGAACCGTTTAGACCAACTGTTTTTACAGGTTGGTTTTACCCCTCTGACGTGAAATGGAGGGAAGCGAAGAAAAAGAAGCATTTCTCATTCACAGTATGTTTTAAGAAACCCTGCTGCTAGAACTAAAGTGCAGTGCAGCTGCAATAAAAGGCTCTGGGCCGCTGATCACACCATCTGAACTGGAGTAGATAAATAGTTGTGTTTCACATTTTTGCAGGTTCATTTGATGTGTATTTGGAACGAACAGTTGGTTGGTATTTTGTGGAAACTGGCATATGGGCCTACTCCTTAAGCAGTAAATGTGGTGAGAGAAAGAATTTGGAGTTGTAATAAGCAATTTAAATGAAATGTAAAGGAGAAGAGATGGGATTTGACATGTGGAAGGATTGAGAGAAGAAAATAGGCTTAAGTGTCTTAATGATTCAGTCCATGTTGTTGTCTAACTTGGCGTTTTCTTTTCTTTTAGCCTGCTCTGTTGAATTGCTACATGAATGTTAAATGAACCCTGTGTACCTACATTCCAGTTGCTGCAACAGCTGTAATCAACTGTTCCTTGTTTTACTAATCTTTGCCGGCAGATATTCTGGCACTAGGCGCAGGCGTAATCCTATGCCAGACATCACGGGTGGTTTTCTGCTATGCCAGAGTGAGTGACTAAGGTTTAATTTGCTCATTCAGCCACGTTTTTCAGGGTTTACTGTGGCCGAGCCAGAACTCTCTAAGGGAGAGTCTCCCCACAAAGGTTGTGATTTGCAGTATAATGGTAGTTGGCTTGAAGTTTTTTTTTTTTTTTTTTTTTACTCTGTTGTAAAGATACAACACCCAAGCTCACAAATTATGCTGCAGCAGACATAATAGCCTAATGGAACTTTTCCCCAATTTGTTCTCTGTTTTTTGCTACATGACTGCAAGCCAACAATCAAAATTAGGGAGCATTTGAAATGTTTATGTCAATCTAAGACAAATCAAAGAGCTGGGATAGGTTGGTGCATTAGTTTACTTTTGTGTGTGATATTTGGAACAGGCGATCTACTTGTGAGCTTTTGTCACGTTCCTGTGGGCTGGGACAAATGCAGACTGTTCTCAGAATTGTAGCAACATCTACAGGAGATAGCAATCACTGGATTTTGAGTTATCATACCGGTCTGGCTGGCTTGCTTTGGATTTTGGACACTTGACTTGTCTGAAAAAAGCCTAGCCTTTCCTTGGATACAGGTTCTTTTATTTTCATTTCTCTCTCATTTTCTTCTGATGTTTTTCTTCCTTATTTGCTCTAGTGTTGTTTCTATCTTTTATCTTCCTCAGTACATCTCTTTTGCTTTCCCTTAGTCTTTGCTTACAGAGACACATATGTACTGTGTGTAGGAAGCGTCTTATCAGTTTGGCCACTGTAGTAATCTCTAATGTGCTGAACTGTTTATGTAGCCAACAACACAAAGGAGTTATTTATTTCTTGGTTTCCCTGCTTTCCTCTTCCCCCGCTTCCTTAAAGTATTTCCCAGGCATGAGAGGCTGCATTGCCTGTGTGTATGGCATGCATATCCATCAGAACCAGTTTCATAACCTGGGAAGGTGAAGGTCATGAGAATGGCGAGAATCATGGAAGGTGGTGAAAAGGGAAAAGCATATTTAATATGTTGCACGTTCAGTACATTAGTATGTGAAATTCTGATTTGGCTGTGTCCTACACTTAAGTTGATGTGACAGTTTTCAGATTGCCTGCTTTCTTTCTATTTAGTCATTGTTGTTTTGCAAAACCTAAGCAATTTTTCCCCTCCTCTGAGATGTAGCGACTTTCAAACTCTGTCAAATCCAATGACATGCTGACTTTGAGCACAACCTTGTTGCTGGGAAGGCATTACTAATCTCACAAGCAATGACACGCACACCCTGGTTAAGGGTAAAGTACACCATCATCAGACTCTAAAAGATGAGTTGGGAGCTACTCAAAACATTGATGAAGTATGTGACAAAATCATTGCAAATACAATAAGTACAAAAATGAAATCAAAGGATCCTAATATGAGATGAAATTAGAGGTGATAGTTAAGAAAATGACATCAAAGCAAAAATCTCTCATGCGTGCATATGTACAGGTGCATGGCTGTATTTCATACATCTGTGCATGTGTGTTTGTGTACACTGGTGAAGCCAAGATATCACTTTCAGCAGGTGATGCATCTCCCCTGTGATGTTCAGCATGTGGTTTCCTGATCAAGCCTGTTAAACAGTGCTCAATCATTCAGACAGACACACAGATGTGCTCATCTGGGAGATGAACAGAGAGATGGAGTACAGCTTGTTGATACTGCAGTAGAACAGAATACCGATCCAGCAGCGTCTGCTGGTGAAATATAGGTTTAGGGCTTAAAGAGTGAATAATGTTTACAATCCAAAAGAAATAAGGAAGGAAAATAAATTGGGAATACTGTAGAACTGGCTTTAGGTTTTAGCTGCTCATAAAGAATACCCCACAGCATAAAATACTGGGCATCATTAGAAAAATATTTTGTTCACATCATTGAAATGAGTAAGGATACATACAATACAGTATGTTGTAATATAAAGCCATATAGGGGTTTCCCCTGCACAATTATGAATGTGTTGCAGATTACAGCATAGTTCTTGTGCTGTAGTGACTCAAGGCTGGTTTGTCTTATGGGGAGCATCTGTATACTAAATGAAAGCTCCCTATAAAGAGACCATGACTCTCCATCAGGGATTTCAGGGACAGTAAATAGCACCTAAACACACCACAAAAACAACTTCCTGTTGAATGCTGGAACGAACAGTGTGAGCCAGTGCAAGACATACAGTACATAGTTAAAAACAAACAACCAACCAAACAAAAAAAACCCCAAAAGTTCAGAGAAATTCAGAGAAGAACATGTGAGCAGCCGATGGTGTAAAGGAGGCTGAAATAAAGCTAAAACACAACGTAAGGAGACAGACTTCTTTTTACAGGTGGTGTTAGTCCCTCTGAACCTCCCGCAAACCCACTTAGACAAACACAGCACGTCCGTCTGTCAGAGCAATCATCCGTTTTGGTGTGACGGCCAGATTTGGGGACCCATTGCCTAAAGTCTGTATTGCCTCTATAAGGAAATACTAATCACACTTAAAACATACACACATGCACTCTGAGACTAATCGCATTTGTTAAACCAATATAAATAGAGCTGGAGACATATGGTGACGCACTAAAAGCGGAAGGTTATTCAGCTTAAGCTTCCTGTAATACAGAACCAGCCTCCTGCTGGTGTTGGGATGAATCTGACCCCCATGGAAACCAGAGCCAGAACAAACCACAGCTTCCACTTGGAGCTTAGACAGTCTTTTCCAGCCCAGACACACAACACATACACTCTAGATTTTATTAAGCTTGAAAAAGTGTTAGGAAGACGAAATTTATTGTCCGGTTGATATATCTGTTGTTGCTTCTTGTAGAGTGCCAGCTGTACTGTTGAAACTTTGTCTTTTGTGCTTTGTTTAAGCTTTTGCGTGTTTTAATTCACTTGAATCCATAATTGAGTGAGGACAGGTTATAGGTTGCAGTCATCACTGTCATCACCAGGGTCAGTTACATCTAACGCATGATAAGTATTAACAAATGGTTGGGTTCACACACTAGCAAGATGGCAAATTTGGTAAATCATTTCATGCTGCTAACAGCTGGTCCTGTTCTTATGTGATCGCTCTTTTCGATAAAGATTCTGTATTTCTTTCAGCTCTCTCACTGACTCGCACATTTCTCAGCTGCAAGCAATGTTGACAGAATGTGTGTGACAAGAGATCAGGATGGTGTGTCTGCTATGCGAACTATTCTCATAACATCCATCATCACTCACTGTGAATTCATCACCTGTTAGCTTCTGGAGGCTCAGATACCATGAAGAAAATCCATTTAGTTTTTAGCTTGTGCCTGTAAAATCTATACATAAAAAGGCTGGCTTTGATTTTAAAGGCCAAAGTGATAATAACAATATCTTCAATTGTACTCAGGGGATGTTTTTTGAAATGCATAGCTTAATCCTTGAGCTTTTCTTTATGTGGAGTCCCATTTTTATGGCTCAAGTATACAGTAGTTGTCAGTTGTGTAAGGGTGCCACCAGTATCGGCCAAACTTGCATGATGTTTTTAACCGCCAATGTATCTAAAGGATTACTTCCAGTAGTTGTGAAGGCCTCTGGCTATCTAACTATCACGACATGAATATTTGTACTTTAAAATGTCTCAACAATTACGTGGGCTGTGAAATTTGACGTGTTCACCAATCACCATAGATTTGATACTCCAGACTGGCTTAAGCAACACTGAAGAACTAGTAGAAAAGAGATTAGCTTGCTGACAGATTTTTCCACAGCACACGTTTGCTATTGTGTTAAAACTTAATATATTGTACATTAAAAAGTAAAAGTAATAGGAATTGATATTGTCTTTATCTTAGAACCTATCTTGGAATAGATGTCTTAGTTTAGCTCCCAAAACTAAGAAGATGATTGTGCTGGACAACACAGCATCAGTATGCTAGCTCTCTCCTTGTTAGCATTCCAATGTTAACATTTGTTTCAAAAGTTTGTTCTGTCTAAGTGTTGCCTAAAATCCTCCAGCACAGCCAGGCCATGGATGTGTTTTTCTAGCTGACTACAGTGATTCTGCTTCGTCTGGCTGTTATTTTGTACCAGCGGTTAAACTGTTGATAGGTCACCTCCAACGGCAAACAATGAGTGCTTTTATTCTACTGTGAATTAAATTTTTTGGAGGTAGTTATTTGTAAAATGTCCCAAGACTCCAGAGAAGTGTTTTATTTTCACAATACTAATAGAGTCTAATGGGAACACGCTGGTGGGTCCAACAGGGAAAATCACCAAAGTGTGGTGGTTAAACTGGGAATTCTGTGGAAGGTGATCCCTTGTTTAGTGAGGTCTGCGGACCATAGTGCAGACAGTTTTCATTGGGGCTGTTTCCCCAGTAGAGTTGTGCCAGAGAAAAATGTACATGTTGAATTTTCATTTTCGTTTTTTTTTTTTTTTCCCCCCAAATATTGTAATGTTACCACAATGCCTCGAGTGGTTGATGCAAATGATGAAACCTAATTCTCAGAGTTATGTAAGTAAAACTCTTTTGCTGGTACCTCAGTAACCACAGGTGTTTCCAAAAGCTACTGAGAGAGAAACTAGATAGTGTTAGCTAACAGTGAAACACTGGATGTCCTTTGTCTTTTTGCTGGTGGCAGCTCAGAGCCCAGACTTTCCACTGATCTTAAAAATATCTCTCTGCAAGAATCAGCTTTAAATGTCAACCTCTTATCAATCAGCTTTCATTTTGTTGCAACATATTTCAGGTCTTTGGTGGTATTTTTTTCTTCTCTTTTCTTCAAAAGCAGCAGTTTGGTTCCATATCACAAATCGCTGGCATGTGTTACATTTTTACCTATCAGTGTTCATTCATGTGTGACCTGACTGGCCAGAGTCTCTGTGGAGGGGATAGCCCTTTGCCTCATTAAGCCCAATACTCTGTACCATATGGCAGCGAAGGCTTTTCATTTTCATTTTTTTTTGTCTCTCTCCAGTCTGACTCCTTTCTTTCCTTTTTTTTTTTTTTAAACATATCCTCATCTCATCTGGTACAATCTTGCTCCTGTATGTTTTTTTCCTAAAGGTTTTACCTCATGCCTCATTGGCTTTCATTCTTACAGCTGTTGCATGAATTATGGAAAATATTTCTTTCTTTGCAGTGCCCTGGTTGTTGTAGTTGCTCAATACAAAGGCTACAAGCACTAATTTGACTTTGTCTCCCATATGCAGTGACACTGGCACAGTTAAAGTCAAAACAAAAGCAAAGTAAAATGGATTTGTAATAAAATGTAACTTCAGTACAATTTATGCATTATTATCTTTTTTATAAAGTAATCTTAATGTTATCTCAACACTTATATAGATTATTCAACTCCACCTCAATTTGTTTCTTTTTTTCCTCCTACAATTTAAAACTATGGAAAGCACAAAATATTGGAACCACTTACATTTAACCTTTTAGAATGATATACTGTTCATCCCTGCTACTTTTAATTTAATTCTTTTTTTTTTTAGTAAGAAATAAGATGCAGAAGAGAAGATTTCAAGCAAACAAAACTATCTATTAATATCTATCTATCTATCTATCTATCTATCTATCTATCTATCTATCTATCTATCTATCTATCTATCTATCTATCTATCTATCTATCTATCTATCTATCTATCTATCTATCTATCTATCTATCTATCTATCTATCTATCTATCTATCTATCTATCTATCTATCTTCTTCTTATCTATCTATATCTAAGCTGTAATCTCTGATTTTTGTAGTTAAAACAACAGCAACAAAAATAATTCCTTCTCACAATGTACAGCAGAACCCAGAGGTCTTCAACATGAACTAATTGCTTAAGATGGAGAAAGGCGCATTAATCACTGACCATGTGATTAGGACATGCTTGCCGAGTGGTTACTCATTTTGACCTGTCATGTTCTGTCTTTCTTCCATCTACAGTATACACTAAACAACAACCACAGAGCAAGCAGCTTGTATGGTAAAAATGAAAATGTTCACAGCATTTGGTATTTTGCAGGGATGTTCTTGCATGTTAGCAACCATTTTCGAGTGTTGTGCAAGGTCATGCTTCTCATGAACTAGTTCAAAGCTCAGTTTAATATGAATACTTGACGTTTTTAGTTTACCATTTCAATTTTGAACTAGTTCAATGTTCAATGTTCATTTCACTTGTTTTATTCAGAGCTCCTCTGGGAAACCAGCGGAAAAACCCCCAACTTGCAGCCATGCATTCATAATGCACATTTTCCACCACTGTTGTTAAAAATGATCTCCTCTCCCTAAAATAAGGCCATTTTGAGGTTTTGACTCTGGTAAAAATTCCCTCATCACGCTGATTTTACTGTAAAGTTAATGCCTGTAAATGATCATTTACATCCTAAATAAGAAGTATAAACATGTATTTTCAGGATTTGTTTCATGACACAGACAGTGCAGCCAGATGTCCAAAATGAACTCCTCTCGCTGAAACAAGGCCAATTTTGGATTCTGTCCCATGCGTGTGTGTCCTGTTGTGATCATCACAACAGATGGTAGAATATCTTTGTAAGAAAACCATTTCAAACAATGTTTTGGGTTTTGAAGTATGTTTGAAGTATGTCTACCAGGGGTTGCCATAGTATAGGCAGACTTTTTATGGCATTAATAGTTTTCAGGGGACAAGTTTGGTGTTTTTGTAGTAAACGCATCTAGGTGAACTTGGTGAGTTCTGTTACATTAGTATAATTCTTCAAAAAAGTCAAATAAGAACTATAAAATATATATACAGTCAGTCATTTTCTGTAATGCTTATCCAGTTCAGGGTCACAGGGATTTCTGGAGCCTATCCCAGCTATTATCAGGCGAGAGGCAGGTAACCCTGGACAGGTCGCCAATCTGTCCCAGGGCCAACACAGAGAGACAGACAACCACACATGCTCACTTTCATACCGGGACAATTTAGGGGCCGTCCACACGGCGCTTAATTACAGCAAAACTGTCAAAAAATTTAAGAAATCTGCCCTATCATCCTCACGAAACCAGGGATTAGCCTCCTGAAACTGGTCATCTCTGAAACCGGGTTCCAAGGTGGAAAGGTTTGAAACCTCGACGGATTTGTGTTTTATGGGGACGATGTAACCGCGCAAGGAAGGGAAGGGGAGAAGTCAAGGAAGCTGATGTACTAACTTGCTTTTCAAAGGGGAAACTCAGTAACTTTTTTACCTCAATAAATGCTTTTCGGAATCCCCGTGGGGCTAAACAAAGCGTTTACGGAGTGATTCGATGTTTCTCCCCGTCCCGCCGGTGCTTCTAGCCTGCGAGCAGCTCTATGCAACTTTGCCTGCGCCGACCCGAGCAGAACTTGCGACAACAGAAACCGCTGTACGGTACTCAGGTCCCCTATCTACCGAGCTGCTTCCAGCTCTGATTTGAACCAGACTACCAGCGCTAATTTGAAGAAAACATTTCTTTAGCTTCACACCACCTAAACACCGGCTCCTGGCTCTCATAACCAACTCTTTGCTGGACCAGAGTGATTCACGTAGCTTGCGCTGCCTGGGCGCCGGGTGAAGCATCACTGCTTCAGGCTCAATAATCACTTGTCATGTCTGCAAAAAGTAAATAAAAGTTCGTATTCTTACCTGCTACCCGCCAACACCAGAGAAAAATATAATTCACGGCATGTTTACCTGCAAATCGCGGGTAAAACGTCCCGTTTCTTAAGATACAGGACTTTGCTTTGAGCAGAGGGAGACGAAGTGCTGCTACCAACGCAGCAAAGTAGCATCAACAAGCTAGTAAAAGCTTAGAAATATATCCAGGGATCAAAATAGAGGAAAGACAGGTATAGAGCCGTCTGTGTGCTGTGGGGATGTAGGGGGGGTTGAACTTTACGACAGTGAAAGTACGCCACTAGGGGGAGCCCCGAGCTGAAGTTACTGAGTTCTGCTTTAAGTAGGCTACAGGCAGACATAAATTGCATAGAAATGATAGATTTTTTAATCTAACACATTCATTTGAACACTTTCATGCACAATACTGCTGGTTTAACCAAAACAAGTACCCCTCCGACTCCATATCGCAGGAACACTATCACTATATCCTGGACTTAATGCATAGCATGGTGGACTGCTGACACAGTGTTGTTTGGCTATGAAAGACAAGAGGAGTAAATAGTAGAGATAGCTCTTCTAATCTGTGGAACATACCATTATCAAAAAGCTGCAGGCACAGAAGACAGACAAAGCTGCTGCCTCACACCCATGAATGCATTTCCAGTCTTTTTCTTTCCTTCCTATTTTTCTACAAAAGTTTTTTGGCTTTCTTTTGCTTTGTCTTTAAGGTACCCTAACATCCTCTCTCTTTTCCTGAGCATTCACTTGTCACTCACCCATCTCGAGCTTCTTAAATCACTATAATCTATATTACTGTACACTGCAGCATGAGAAGGAAAAGAACAAACTCAGCCATATACAAAGTGAAAGTTGCACGTATGCAAAAAGGATCCATTACATTGATGGATTATATAGATTATCCACTGGAGTCATTACATTACATTGCACATGAGCAGCAGGTGATCCTGAGGCTCCCTGTGGTTCATTAGGCCACACTAATCTAATTTTGAGTCACCCTGAGTTAAGTTGGTGTAAATGAGCAAGCTTCTTTGTGTTGTATTTGAGGAGGGGTTCTTCAGTTAGGGGCAGCAGGTGGTCTGTAATTTAGGGGTGAAAGGTGGAGTAAGCGCTTGTTTCCCAGTGTATCAATTTCTGTCATTCGGCTTTACAAAGAGAGAGCTTTTATGAGATTTTTTGATTTTGAGATCACTGTGAAGTCTTTATGGAATGAGAGCTGCTTTTGTATCCGAGTTTGTCTAAAGAAAGGACATTTTCATAATGAGACATGACTGTAAGTTGATGTTTGTGTGTGTATAGGTGTGAAGTAGCAACTTCTTTTCCCCGACATCTGACTGACCCTGCTCTCGTAATGTTGCATTTGTGTTCCAACACTATTCTCTTCATTTATTTTCCTCTTAGGGGTCAAACACAGTGCAGATACAGATATTTGTTTTCTCAAATGAATCATCCATTTAATCACATCACTTGTCTGCGTTGAGTTCCTTCTCATCTCCAAAGGTGGAGAGATTGTGAGGGAAACAGAGGGGAACATTCGTATTGCAGATCTAGTGCCGTGTTAATGGCGCCAAAAGACACAACATGAAACAACATGACTGATTTTTACCTTGCTGGTGCGAGATCAGAGAAATAGTAGTGACCAATGAAAGATTTTTATACACAATGTGGTCCGCATCACATCTCTTGCTCTCTTTACATCTCCCAGCCGCATGTCTGTCATGCATGCACCTCATGTTGTATTTTTTTAAAAGAATCTAGCTTTTATAAGGATAGTTCTCACCACTTGATGTCTATTAAAAGAAAGAGCAACATCAGCAAGAGGGAGAGAAAGTTTCCACTCCCCTATAGTGGAAACTTTTACAAGAAGTCTTTTACCACTTCTCACCTGCCCTCACCAACCTTTACTACTGCCTTTCTCCTCCCTCTTTCTTCATTCTTTTCTAGTGATGTTGCTGTACAAATAAAAAAGGTATTTCACTTACAATGTACTGTATATGTATATTTCTGAGTAGATTGTACAACCCCAAAGCAGCAAATGTTGAGATTTATAAAAAATGTATATATATATATATATATATATATATATATATATATATATATATATATATATATATATATATATATATATATATATATATACATATATATATATATATATAAAAAATCAACCATACTAACAGGCATTCACATTCACTATTAACTACAGTTCCAGACTACAGTTTTCATCCATGTGATGATTCAAGATATTTGATGATTTGTCACATTAGTTTGATTTCATTTGGTAACGTACATCCATTGCTGCATTTTAGGGTGAAAGATTTAAAAAATGCCTTGGGCAATTTGGAGACTACAAAATGAGGCAACAACACCAATAATAATAAATATGTCAATCAGATGTTGTCAAAATATGATTGCAAAAATGACTTTAGTCAAACAGCATCCATGAAAAGCTGACTGAACAAATGCAGTCAAAGGGTCTCTAGTTTTCAAGAAATCTATGAGGAAATAATTGAACTGTTTACAAAAAATAAGAAAAAAAGAAAACACCAATATTGCCAAGTGGTAAAAGTTGTAGCTTCCCAACCTTTTTTGGGTTGTGTTGTTCGCCTGACTTACAAAAATAGATGCATATTCACAAATTAAATGAAACTGATGTAACAAAACATGGAATCTATTGACTTATTGCTGCCTGCATATTCCATACTATGCTGACTTTTTCTGACGGGTTGTACCAGATAAATAGAAATAAATGCATGGATTGAGAAGAAATCAAGCGCACCATGAAACCTGAGCATAGGCTTAAAGGCAGAAACCACAGTAAGTAGGAAACCTATTTCCACTGTTGGCATCCGTACATGTGAGCATGCGTGTGCATTTGTGGTTACTGGTCTGTCAGACAGGGCTGGAAGTGCAACAGAAGTGGAAATAACTTCACTGTTTGCATGAGCAACTGTAAAAATCTTCAGCTGTTAGGGCAAAATGATTTGAATAAATGAATGAAAGAGTGTTGACATTATGTTTCTCTGCAGGGTGATCAGAAAGG
The DNA here is from genome assembly GCA_023101725.1 of Atherinomorus stipes. Taxonomy (NCBI): domain Eukaryota; kingdom Metazoa; phylum Chordata; class Actinopteri; order Atheriniformes; family Atherinidae; genus Atherinomorus; species Atherinomorus stipes. Next base: position 160,622 of record JALJCO010002606.1, read on the forward strand.
AATGAAAAATGTTGGAACAAGAAATCAAATAAACATAAGAATTTTTGATTTATAGTGTTTGATTATTACATTTTTCTGAGTTAGAAGTCCCCCCCTTTAGACTTAGTCTCGAGGTTGTTCTGTATGCTAGTCCTCTATACTCTGCGAACCCCACTAATGTAGGACAAACAGAATATTAATTTAAAAAGCAGCTTTGACATGAGGAAGAAAGCTAAGTTTTCTTTCTTTTGGACAGGGAACTATTGCACTAAGCATAAGGCATCACTGTTTATTGGACTCATGCAAATCTTTTTCCTAAATTGAAACTCATTGGGCTTTGGTCAATAATTCTAACACAGTTAATTGTGGTGGTTCCTTATGTAAATACTCCTGGTAATATTTTAAAAGTTAAACACACCAATTTCATACACTTCAGTTTGGATTTCATGGATAATGGGTTTGATTTTTGTGTGTGTCTGTGTAAAAGTTTAAATTTAAACATGTTGTACATGTCATAATTCAAAATTTTAGCTTTAAGCCACATTTCAGCTGCTTCATGGTGGTCTGTTCTCCTTTTGACCAGCCTTACTGTAACTCTTCATTAACAAGAGATGATTCTTCATCTCTCCTGCCACCTTTCAGTATTCCATTTCTGCAAAACATACAAAGTCTAGCTCTCACAAAATCTATGACACAAGTCAGATCACACATAAGGTGTTTTTACTGGACTTGTGCAGGGACTTAAAGATGAGTCTCTGACATGAAACAGTAGTCGCTATATGATGTTTTAACCTCACACTGAGTACATTTACAGGAGTTTGGCTTGGCTGATAGGTGTTGGCTGAGGTTAGGTAAATCCTCTCATTTGGCTTCTGTTCTCTTTTGCTGCTTTAAGTGATTTAACTTTTTGAGTAAGGATGTGTCAGATTTAATGTCAATTTAGGAGGACCAACATTTCTGGTGCATGTGGTCCAAATTCAGCTCTGTGGCTTTGGATTGGTTTTACTGAGGCCAAACACACCCTGGTGTGCAGTGTGCAGTTTGGGAAGCTCTTTATACTACTTGGAATAAAACCCTTTGCTCTGAAATAACACATCCATCTTGCAAAATTTAGCCCTAAAAGTGAAATTAGATGACGTCAAGCCAAAGTGCATGATCAGAGAAGATAAATGCAGAAGTGATGTATGAGGCAGTAATCAGAGAAGAACGTGGCTCAAACAGATTAAGCAGATTTCTACAATTAAAAGCTAAATAAAAATGTCATTGTGAGAAGAGGATCAGTTCTTGTAAAATGAAACTAAGAAACTGACAGCAGGAAATTTAGCAGAGCTGCAGCAACACTTAATATTTACAGCAGTTAAGAACATCAGATGTAGAAATTTAATAGCATTTCATATTTTCACATCGTTTGGCAGAGACGGTTGGAGAAAGTGAGGGCTGTTGGTTAATTCACTGATAGTAAGGGGTGCATTTTTTTCAACAGGTCTGTCTCATTCTTTGATTTTCACACATAGCAGGGGAAATATGACTTTTTACTGCAGTGTAAAAAAAACCTGTTTAATTTACAGTGAAAAACTGGCAGCTGTGGTTGCCATTTTTTTCTCCATAAAATTTACAGTTAGCATACTGTAATATCCTCTATATTCTATTTTGGCAACCGTAAATTTTGCAGGACGCAACTGTTATTTATTTACAGTACTTTCTTGAAATAATAACAGTTAGTCTTGTTACATACTCCGCAAGAAGCGAGAACTTTCTTCGCTTATGGCTTGTTCTCGACCCCTTGGCCGAGCAGAACGTTTTTCTCCACCCACCTCCAAGAAGTATTGTGTGATTGGTCAGACAAGTGAGACAGGCAGGGTTAACATAGAAACGCTGGAAGCAAAGAGTTTTCCCCTCCTCATTTCCGCAGATGCAACATTGAACGGATAGTTTTAATAAAAAGCTGATCGGGGTGGAGAAAAAGTACAAAAATGTAAACAACACACGTGGCATTTAAAGGGACTAGAGGCAAGAATTTTTGAATCAATATGCATGTCCAGTTTTTTTAATACTAATGGGTGATAAAGCATTAAAAACCAAAAAGAATAAGCCCACCCACGTCTCTCTCCGTTGCCTTGAACAGGTTGTGTGCTGCATAATGTGCTGCGATTCGGTGGCTGAATTTCCTGCGCTGTCCTGCAGATGTGACGTCAGTTGACGCTGCATACGCTGCAAAGTTTTGATACAGGAAGGAGACGGTCGCGGTGAATTTAAACACTGTAAGGGATAGTTATAGATTCTTCTGCCGTCAGCAATCCAGATCAACTGAAAGACACTGAAAAGTGGAACTACGAAGAAAAAGATTTTATCAGCGTAGTAAACAACGTTATAGGATGCGTTTGTGCACGCTCCCGTGCCGGCTTGGCTGGTGGCTGCAGTTACCCGGAGCGCTAGTCGCTGCACTTGTGAGTCTCATTTCTTCATTTTGCCTCAAGTCCTTTTAAATACACGGACGCCACCACAGGCGCAACTCCGTCCTGCCACTAATGAAGATTATTGTAAATGCACAGTGTAATCACTTGGTGAACACCGCTGTGCGCCCCCAGCGCATGCGTCCCTGGTCGCGGAGCTAGAGCTTCTCGTGGAGTATGTACTGACATGATGAAAATGAACTTTTTTCTTCTTTTTGCAGCCCCGAGGACTAGATCAAAGTTCTCACTTCTCGTGGAGTATGTAACAAACTTTAAGACTGTAAAAAAATATTGTTCTTTTTACAAAAAATACGGTAAAACTGGCAGCTGTAGTTGACACTTTTTTACTGTGATTTTTACAGTCTGTACTGAGTCTGTACAGGATTTAAAAGTACTTGAATCTTTTGATTGTCAGTAGAATATCTCAGTGCTGTAACGTACTGTATATGGTTTCAAAAACCTCAGTTCATCAATTCCTTTTTGTCTGTGCATGACTGTGCAAATCATTTATCTGAGAGACAGCCCGTTGATGGAGTGATGGAGTGATGCAGTCTCTTTCTGTCTCTATTAAGCCCAGACATTGGTGCATTGGCTAGCATCCCATTCTCTTAAGGGAAATATCAATTTAGAAACATGGAAGTGATTTCTGATGCTGTCATGTGGTTTTTTCTACACAAACAAATGCACTTTTAACTTGGACACTATACCAGTGCTTCTCCATAAACACACAGATGTGTTCGCTCTAGTCAATACTTGCACCGCTGGCTGGTTGTAAAGAGTATTTTGTGCTCTGCTCCAGGGGACAATTACAGAGGAGCTGCTTGATTGCAAGGATCTTGAAGGGCCAGAACTGCGGCTCTAATACCGGATACAAAGGCTAATGTGAATCCATCGAAGGGCATTTTCTCCTTTAAAGTCTTTGTTTCTTATCTAAAGAATGACTCTATCAAACACTGCAGATGGAGAAACTAAGATCACAGGAAGTGTGGAACAGATGATACTGCTTAGTCCATGAATAACATGTAATGCTATATACACTTTACACTGTAATTAAGTGGACAATGCTGGTGATGAATATCAAGACTCTGTTCTTGGTTGATCAAAATCATGACTTTCTGACATATAAAGTAAATCAGATTAGTTGCACATAATGTTACGATGGGCCCACTGTGTATGTGGGAGTAATCAAATGCAGATCCCTTAAAGGAAAGTTCAGCTACTTTTCCTTTCCGCTGTATTGCGATTTATTCACCAAAACTGTTTTGGTATGAGTTGAAGAGTTTTGTAGATCAGCCTTGGAGATGTCTGCTTTTTATCAAATGTAATGGAGCTGAAAGGCATGAGGCTTGTAGTGCTGAAAGAATTCTAAACTACATTTGAAAAACTCCAGAAATTAAGACTGGGATACTGAAGAAAATCCAGAGACCCTGCTGTGACTAAATTAATCTATTTTCTTTCCACCAAACTGCATCACAGTTAGTTTGTTACTGAATATGAGAAGGTGTAAACAAAAACTGACCTTGCGTTTGCTGGAATATTTGGTTAGATCATTTATTCCTACTGTATGTTTCGGGTGGAGGTGTGGTAATCCACGCATTTTTGCTCATGATAGTACACAAGTATCCATCTGTGTTTATTTCTCTTTGTGCTGAGTGAAGGATTTTTTGCTTTTAGTCACCTCAGACTTGTTTGCAGTCAAGCTAACAATGTGTAACCTACAGTAAAATGCTATAAAGTGTAAACATGCCTCTATAGCATGGTTGCATACAGATGTTCTGCAACCACACTATGATGGGTTGTATTTACATGCTACCATGGCAACCTGTTAATTGGCAATCACGAAGGTGAGAATTACACTATAAATGTATTTTAGCTGAAACCTTAACTGTTTTCTGATGACAATGACATGACATTTGTTCTTTGTGGAAAGCTTTAGGTGACATGTATTTACCTCATGCTGCCTCTAGGGGCAGGACTTAATAGGATGCCACAATGAGCCATGTCAAAGAGAACAAACAACAGATAACTGTTTCAGATGGAGGATTTTCTCGTGGGTCAAATAAATATGCTGGAGCGATGTCTTTTACCTCTGTGTGGTCACACCCTTTTGAGTTATTGTTTTGTCTGCAGGTTTTCTTTTTTTTTTTTTTTTGCATAAAACTGGTCACAGCAAAGGTTATTGATGATAATAAGTGGTGTGTCATACTTTCTGGACAGATACATACTGTTTTTTTTTTTTTTCAAATGCTCTTTTACTTACTTTATGCACCATAACCTTTTGGCCATCATGTTCCATTTCATTAGGGAGAAGGCATCTCTACAACCTTTATCTACATAGTGTAAGTTGGCAATGTCCACTGGAAAGATTAAGATGGCTTAATAGGCCAGAGAATATGTATATTTGAATTAGGTGTGAAAGCTTTGCTTTAAATCTTAGTGATGATAAATAATTTTAAAACCCACATTTTTAAAGTCTCTCCATAACAATCCCATGTCAATCCCATATTGACTTATGTCACAACATGTGATATGGCCTGTGAGCTAATTAGTGCTCCTGCACACCAGACTACTAAGTTAAAAAGAACGTTGGTGTTTACACAATTGTCCTGAGGAGATTCTTCCAAAACGCAGACCTAGTTATTCCAAAGATGCATAGCTCCATTTAGAAAATAGAGTAAAGCTGCATCATGACACAAGGCTCTGTGAGCACTTTAATATTTAATCACAGAGAGCTGAAAGTCTTTAATATGTCACAAAAACAGTGAAAGACTGCATGATCACAACTCAGCAGGTTTTAGACAGCAAATGAGGGTAAAAGAAACACTGATGAAAAGGATGGCTGGTGTGAAAAGCATGAATGTGTGAGGCAGCAGAGGTACTGATGGTTACCATGACAATGAGAGACGTAGAGTAAGGATAGGGGGAGGTTGGGCCCAGCCAATTCATCACATTACACGCGTGTGTGTAAGTGTGTCTGAGTGTTTGTGTGCATGACTTCACCTCTATCTGTCTGTGTCCTTGAAACAGGCCGTCTCCCCCTTGCATACCTTTCTTGCACACATGTTTAAGAGCATGTTTATAAAAAGATAAAAGTAGAGCAGTGCAATAGGGAATTGGATGTGGAGCAGACTGGTAGTGGCCACCGCTGCCATGCAGGTCATCTAACACCAACCTTGTCTACCGACAGACAGCCTGTAATTCTCTGTTCTTTGTAGAAAAATATTTTCAACAACATGCAAAATACCGCAAAATGAGAATGATATCACAAGGCTGCACTACATGCTATTGATTATATGGTAATAGCTGCTCGGAGGAGACTCCATCTGTCTTTGCAAATTAGTACAACCAGATGAGAATGCATGTAGATTTGGCATGTGTGTGTGTCTGTGTGCATAGGGAGGAATATTCCTCTGAAAAGTATTTTTCATTGCTGTCAGGGGGAGATTGGGGTCATGTTATTGTGACTGGGCACAGAGAGAAGCAGACAGGCAGTCTACATATGAACCCTTACCCATGTGGAGGATGATTACTATTACTTCATAGAGATAGCATGTGCATGCATTGTGCATGTGCCTGGTGGGGGGAAGCGTGATGGTTTTCAAAGGGTTGCAGCCATCGTTAAGTGGTAACCATGGTAACAGGACTCTCAGGACCACAGGGAAGAAAGACAGAAGAGGAGGGGGGATGAGGGGGAGATGGAGGGAATAATGGGGAGTGGGATTTGCGTCTTCTGATACGCAGTGATGGAGATTTTGGCCTCATCAAACCATAATGGGAAGAAAAACTGAATTAGTTTTGTTTGTGGACACATGACAAATTAGTAATATGTCAAAAGATATCAGAAGGACACACATTATGGAATGTGAAATAAAAACGGCATGGTTTAAACTGATGCAGGTTGGGTCATATCTAACATGCAAAAAGATAAAGACGGTCAGTCTGGATTCGCTTGCATTTCTTCTTGGCCTTCAACTTCAAGAGACAAAGAATCACATGCAGCTGTCTGAGAAATAACAATTCCCTGTAATTTGGCAACTCAGCTGCCTTCTTGATGCCAAAATAACATTTTTATTTACCTCTTAGGAAACAGGCTTTGACTCCACATAGCTTTCCTTTTGTAGGAAGTATGTCATGTTTTGTTTGGATGTGTGGAACTTTTTGTGGCAAAAATTTCATGCACACTCGCAAGATAGATAATGCGTGTCCATGAGTCAGCTCTCAGCTTGCATTTCCAACACCTGAAGTGTGACATAATGTGAGGTTAACGATACTCAGCCAGCTGTAAAGGAACACCGTGCACAGGATTTATTTGCATCACCTTTAAATCCCTGTGGTCTGCCGGAGCTTGGAGGTAAATTGAGGTAATGCCTGCTTTCCACAACTGTAAATACTCCATGCATGAGCCAGATTGACTGGCACAGCAGAAGCCTTGGCCTCGTGGTTTGAATTAGCAGAAAATGAATTCCCATTTAACTTATTTTGTTCTCTTTCACTTTAACTCATACCTTCTTTTTTTCCATGTGCTTATCTAAACTGACAGCTTAAGTTTATTCCATCTTTTTAGGGTTCATCCACATCACTTCCCTTTCTGTCTCTTTTTGTTCAGTAAATAACCTTAATAAGTGCACACACGCACACACACACACACACACACGCACACATGCAATATACACAACCTCCAACTGTGGCTATAAATGGACCCCTTTGTTTTCATAATTGTCAAATTAAACATGTCTCTCAATTTGAATGGGACATACATATGCCAGCTGCCAGCTCACCCAATAGAAAGAGGGGGGTTAGACCTCATTCATTAAAGACACAAGCCCCCTTCCCCCCAAAACGATTTGAAAATGCTTGAAAAATCTCTTTTTCTTTTCTCTTACTCACATATGTGCATCCACACACACACACAATGAAGACAAGATGAGGAAAAGTCGGTGCAATCTTTTGTGTGTCACAGTGTGAGGCTGGATTGATGACCCCCCTCATCTGGTAACAATCACCTCACAGCCTGCCCAGTATCTTGCTTATGTGTGTGTTTGAGCACACGCAGTGCTCGTGCACATGTCGACGTTAGGACGAGCCTACGTGTGTGGATGTGTTTATGCGTGTGTTTCTAGTCCCAGAGTACCAATAGAAACCTCCATCCATCCCAGTCATGCCTGCAAAATGTAAAGGAGGAGGAATAAGAGGAGGAGGTGGGGACCCTCCCTCCTAAATGGAAAGCTAATACACACTGGATGCCTTCTATACTTTTTTTTTTTTTTGTTCCTGTGGGCGATTATTCTTTTATATTTATTTGCTCAGCAGACCTCATGCTCTCCAATCACACGCTTTACACATTATTCTGGCCTTTTCTCCAGCTGCCTCTCTTACGTAGCAGTGTGAATGTAAAGCCTGTAGCTTTGTCCAGGCTGCCCGCAGCTCCAAACAATGCCCACCTCTATGTCAGCACCGCAGGAGCTGTTAGTCCTGCTTGTTCCTTGACAAATGCTGCAAAATGTTCTGTAAAGAAGCGATCATTTAGCTTAATTAATGTCTCCCTGTTGCATAGCCCTGATGACACACGATTAAGGCTGAGAAGTCAGAGCTGTTTTTAATTATCAGAGATTTCACAGAACAAAGATTCTTGCTTGATGGCTGCCCAGAGTTTAAGATGAATAGAAGAATTTGGCAGAGTTTGTGTCCCTCATGTGCATCTATACTAAAGATGAAGCTAGAGTTTTACATTTATGGAGTAAAACTTTTATAACCTAGTCTTTATTTACATCATCTCTTTTTGGTTTAAGTCATGACTTTAGTACTACTCTTTGTAATAAAGTGATGTGGCTTCCCGTGCTCCTTACCATTTCATCTCCGTGATTTAGAGGGCTATACTCAGGTCTTCATTTTCACGAGGTCAGGTTTGATGAATAAGACATCTTCTGGCACAGATCTTTGGGCGTCTGAGATTGCACGTTTGAGTGTGAGCTTTTCTTCTCTCTCTTTTGACTCACAGCACAGGCATGATATACACCAGAAAGCATTTGGCAGAAAATCTACAAAAGATACATTGAGTCGCCAGGATAACGGATAGAATGATGCCAGAGCCTCTTCACAGGGAGTCCAAGGAGAAGAACATACTAAACAGAGGCTTGAATCTGCATTGTTTCAAGCTGAAAATCAAACTTTAAGGCTTTGAAATGTTTAACCAGAAGAAAAAAGCCTACGCTTGCACACGAAAAAGAAATAGAAGAAGAGAGAGCTGAAAATGAGATGGACAGGCATGCAGGTGGCCTGGCAAATGGGCCCATATTCAGCTATACACTCGATTTCATGGCCTTTCCTTCTCAATATCTTGGTATACGAGGTTAATACGGTGCTGGTGGTCTTCCTGGAGCTAGCGTGCTGAGTGTTCCATTAATCCTGCTTTCTTGTATGTTGCTTGCTCCAGCACACATGCACGCGAGCACACACGCACAATGAACTGGACATTCAACACAGATTGACAGCCAAGATAGAGGAGGGCTGTGGCAATTATACACCTAATAAATCTGTCATTCACTCATTTTGTGTGTATGCTTTCACTTTGTACCCTCTTTCCTGCTGACCTTTGTACACACATCTATACACATATTCCTGCAGATGCTTGGATAATCATGCTTATTCAAAGGTCACTTTGGCTGGAACGTGCACAAATAAAACAAATACACTCATTTCGTGGCTAACAGCTTATAAAGTGACTCAACCGTGACACCCAAAATCCACAGTTCAGACTGTCTGGGTTGTGCCCATCTCAAGGCAGACTCTGCTTAACGATGGAGGAGAAGGTATCCAAAACATGGATCAAATCTAGTGCCTGCTTTAGCCATCAGCTTCTCCCTCTTTAGGAAACCCACAGCTGAGGTGGAGCAGGGCCTGTGTCCTGCATTAAACCAGGGGTTGTGCTCAGCTGGGCAAAACAGGATGACTGTGTCAGATGCACTGGGGTTTCTCAGGTGTGAAAGACAAAGGTGCATTTACGTCTCAACACCTGTGAGAGAATTACAGCTGACAGTTCCATCCTTGGGGCTTAGCTGCAGCCTCCATCCAAATTCATATTCATGTTGAACAAACAGGGACTCACTGCAACATGTGACTAAAAATATGGGAAAGAACATGGTGCAAAATTTGACTGACATGAAGGAGCTGCCAGGTCAACCCAAATGAGCACAATACCTGTCCTGTATATATTATGACCTACAGTGCAGGCTATCAGATATCATGCTGATATCAGATAGAAGTTGAGTTTGCTTGAAATACAATCAGACAATAGAGACCACTGTTTTTGGCACCAGATCATTTTAATGCATACGGAGTGCAAGAGCCAGGAACCAGGTCAACGCAGTAAACCAGTGTGATCCAGTCCTTCAAAAGTAGATTCATTACATACCAAAATCATCTGGATTTGCAATACTTTTATACTGCATGAGAGGTTGCTTGTCTGTGCTCGCCCTGTGATGGACTGCTGACCAGTCCAGGGTGTACCCTGCATCTTGCCTGATAACAGCTGGGATGCTCCAGCCCCCATGCAACCCTGAATTTGATTTAGTGTGGTATAGAAAATGGATGGATGGTTTTTATGAACCAGCAAGGTCACCCTGGCATGGTGACAGTAGCAGCCTCCTCAAGCAGGACAACAGTGGAGTAGCTCACACAATACGGCCGTCTGATGTGTTAACCTGGCCTCTAAACTCACCACATGCCAATCTGTTGGGATCAGATTGGAGACAAACCTGATTCACTAAATGTCACATTTCCAGACACTCCACACTCTGACTAGTCAGAGCTGTCTTGGCATCATAACAGCAGACAACCACAGTAATCGTCACTTTTCAATGTTCTAGTTATTTTAAAAAAGCTCTATGAGTGACAAATTATTCTAATTTTTTTTAGACCCCTTTGTTGCCCCTTAAGCTACCCTTATGGTGTCTGGTCCCCAGTTTGGGATCCTCTGCAGGCTTATTGGCATCTAAAGGAGACAGGAGACAGGTTTAGGAGTTAGGAATCGGGTTGAGTTGGCCATCAGACCACAAAGTCAGAACAGAGGTAATGTGAGATGGAGGCTATAGAAAACCTATGGAAACAGAGACGTCCGTTTATAGTCCAGCTATAGAGATTTAATCTGTGCTATTAAGCTGGCCAGCAGTGTCCCTCTGCTGTGCTGCTCTTATGGGAATTTTCAAAGAGAACTATTACAGTGATTTACTGTGGGCAGCTTTCAAATAGTCCACACTCGGTCTGTCTGCATATCGGGGTCTGTTCTTTTTCCTATTTTTGCTCCTCTTCTCTCTGTCGTTTTCTACCTGTTCATCAAACCAGACACATGGTTCATTACGAGGACTGTTACATGTATGTATACAGCACAGACCATGGTGTGTTTATACATGCAGTGAAGCTCAGAATCTGCACACACACAGTGGCCTGTGTAGCATTTTCCCTCGGGATGTCTGAGGCCAGAATATCATGTAACCCAACTCTCTCTGTCTACCCCCTCGATCTAACACCAATGTGCTGATCACTTACAGCTAATCACACGAGGCACCCCGCTTGCTCAGTCCCATCATGCTCCCTTCTCACCTCATCTCCTTAACTTTTTTCTTCGTGCTAAAGTTGGCAGTAGCGGAGTTTCTCACCTAATTTCTTAGTGATAAGGGACTTTAACAGGAGTGTTGCTGATTATTGGCTCAATATCAGCGCTTTGTTGTGTGTTGTCATGGCGCTGGTTCTGCTGAGCTGACATTTTAGCATTTTTGTTAGTTTTATTTGTCCATATGCCACAGTTTGAATCTTTTCACTGTAAATTTCTTTTTACTAAAACAAATAAATTAATTCTGAGTTTTACCATTTCTTCCTCTTTTTGTCTTTCGCTTTTTCACTTGCACACTTGGAAACAATCGCACAGCCACACAAACACTCCCACATGCTCCATCACCCTGTGTTGCTGCTCGATTATTGAATGGTGGGAAAAAGTGAATTATCAACAATGATCTCAGCACTCCGGCACAGTATTCTCCATCTGGCATACAGTTTAATACTGGCCGCCTCCAGGGTGACTCAGCTGCGAGGAAATTAATCTAATGGCTGGTTTAAATGGGCGGCAACTAACTGCTGTAGTGACCTGGAAGACAGAGGGAAAGGGACAAAGGAGGAGGAGAGAAGTGGACTTTGATCAGGTTTAGGTGGAACACTTGAGCAAGACTTTGCTTACAAATTAGCATTGGACTGGTTTCTTGGATCTTTGCTGCACCCTTCATGAATCTGTTTGTCTCATCCTGAAGTTTTCTCTTCCTAAAGGAAAGATTTAGCAGATGTATGTAAATATCCACCTTGTGTGTGTGTGTGTGCGTGTGGGTGTGCATGTGTGTGTGTCTGGTTTATCCATTTCTCTGATTGGGTTAAGGTCTGGGCCCCGGGCAGCGACTGTGGTAGGAGTTGGGTCTGAGGCCCTGCTACTCACGCGAGGTGGTGAGTTGGGACCTTAAGCCATCTGTCAGCCCTGTCTCTCTCACATAATGTATAAACAAAGATGCAGCGGAAAAGAGAACTCAGGCACTGACTGACACAAAACTCCTGTTACACAATATTACAATTGACAGGAAAACATTTTGCATTTTTAGATGATCCATTTCTTGCACTGGAACTAATTATGCAGTAATTTATAGAACTTTGTAGGTTTAATGAATTTAATGGCAATGCAAACTTGTTACTTAAAGAATGTCATATATTTGGACCACTCACATTTTTACCCTCTCAGGTTTTAGCTTTTCAGTTTTATTTGTCAGATGCTTTCACCAGAACACCAAAACAACGAACTGCAGCGGGCAGCAAATTAAGAAATGATGTTGATCAGTTTGATGAGGCACAAGCTGCAAATAGGTGAGCATTCAGCAAAAACTCAGAACAGATTCAACTAGAAAAGCACTCGGAAAGCGCAGTCCTCTGTCAAGCAGCTTGACTCCCTTATTTTTGTGTGTTCTGGATCATAGTATCCTGAATTTTCTCTGTATCTTGATCAACTTTCGAAACATTATAGAACTCATTGAGATTCTTTCTTGTAATTTTTTTACCAAACACTTGGGAAACTTGTATGGACTTATATAGAACGATTCCAAAAATTTGGCCTGTTATGGTAATGTTCATGTAAGACTGTTTAGGTGTTGGTAAGGAGGTTTAATGATCACCATGGGGTGTCGGTCAGAACACACAGCACTCACTTGTACAGTTAACTGTCTTTACTGGTCACTCTTAATCACAATAGCACAGTAATGCAACAAACGACAGGCTTACAGGTGAGGAATTCCAGGCTAGTTAAGGTGAATGCCTGGATGGAAGTGAGTGTGGTCTATAAACACAGAAATACAAAATCACGAGGAACATTCATCCGAAAATAAAACACATTCAAGGTATCAATTATTACTAATAAATCCCCCACAGTTGAGACTAAACATGCATATGTGTTCAAGGCTAACAGTTCCAGTAACTGGCATGTAACAGGTCAGCTAGCTTAATAGCATAAAAAGGCACATGGTGAATGGAGGAACACTTCTGAATAAGCAAATCAGCTGAATAACATTAAAGGCTAAATAAACATCCTGTTCAGGCAGAAATACAACTAGTTAGTTACAGTTCTTCACAGACGCACACAGCTCACCATATTCACCTGGCGCGAAGTCTGTCCAACAGTCCAACTTCTCTCCTCGTGCTCACTGCTGCTCATTAGTTTAATTTCTGCTTCTTGACATCATGTGCTCAGTTCCACAGCTGCACACTTCTAACCCAAGGGGGCACTGACACCTCATCAACAGCCTTTCCAACATGGCCGATCTAACAATGATAAAGAATCCTTCAAAACAGTCCTGGATCCAGAAGGTGATCCGGATCACCACCAAAATTTGAATGGGTTTGCCCTTGGGCTGAGACACATGGCTGGTGAAAATTTGAAGTCAATCCGGCCAGAACTTTTTCCGTAACGTTGCTGACAGACGGACGGACAAACCAACGCTACCAAAAACATTGCCTCCTTGGCAGAAGTAATAACTGCAACATGCTGCAACTAGCTCAGACAGCAAGTTGGTCCCAATTTAGTCTGTCAGTTTACTCAAAATACTAGTTTTTTTATTTGAATTAGAAGTTATGAGGATTTTCAGTGCAGTTATCTTTTTGCAAACGTATGGAGCTGCAGTACAGGGAGCCAGCAGTATGAAGAAGCACAAGATACACGTGCAGCAAACTTAGGGCTGCACTTGCGATGAAAATATATGTACAGAGGTGCGGCTAATTCATGACCATTGCTGAGCTTTTTGTCATTTTGGATAACAGGTCTCACATTCTTTGGGAGGATGAACATATGCTTGTGTGTCTGTGCCCCTGCTGGGGGCCGTCACAGGGTCATGCAGGTTAAGAGGGTTGTAGTAAAGCGCATAGATTGGGATGTTGAGAAAGTGGACTTTGATGTGTGAAGTTTAAGTGTGTGCTCACTCCCCTACTTGCACATTTTTCCTTAAACTGTGAATAATGTGTGGAATTGTTTATGATCTGTCAGCCTGCTAAGGCTTTTTTTTTTTTTTTTTTTTTTTTGTCTTGTGTTGATGTTGGCAGGCTCACGTGACATTTTATCCCTGGAATAATGGCTACAGCTACAAATAACAAGATGCAAGATGGCATCTCCCTTTAAGCAGCTTCCTGCTGAGCCTAAGTTACAAATACAGCCTATCATGTTACATATGTCATAAAGCTGCACTTACATTCAGGCCCAACTTCCACTCCCTCATCCCACTTGTCATTTAACACCCATGTTAACCTGGGGTCAACTCTGCCTCTGAACAATTGGTTGCATTTGTTACAAGAAGCACACAGTAAATGTCCTGCACATACAGTTCATGTATGAGCAAGCATGTTTGGGTTGACTCCATTAGGTGTATATATGTTCAAGTAAATCATGTTGAGCCTGTGGTGAGTGGAGTGTTTGCAAATTTGCTGGATAGTGGAACAGGAGTAGTTGGAGGTAATATCTCATGTCGACAGTTGTTGCATAGGAAGCTAGAGTTTGAGCTATGTAATGGTTAATACATAAACAAATCATATGTAATCTCCCCAAGTCTGTTTGTATGTATTTCTCCTGTGATCTTGACAAACGACTGCCTTTGATAGAGACAAGTGTTACTGATGAAATGTTGAAATTAAAATGCTGTTTATCCTCTTCAAAGGGAACTAATTGTTTAAATAAGGATAGATGAAAATGCTGAGAAACAATTTTGTATTATCTTTGTCCTTTTTTCACAAACACTGGTGTGGAGTGAGTGAAAGGGTAGTTTATATTGTTGCCTGGTTCCCCAGTGTTACCGAACTCCCCTGCTCAGTCCTTCCTTTATCCCATGAGGTTATGTTTCACCCTTTTACTTCAATATTTTATGCCCCTTGTAGTGCCAGTACTAAAACATTTACAGGGCTATTGATCATGCACCAGCATAAGGGGTCTTGTTAGAAGACCACCCTCCCAAAACCAGACAGGAGGCATCAAAGAACTGGCCCTGTATGTTTATACTCTGCAGCCGTGGGTTTTGTCTGTGTTATTCAGAGTTCATGTACATCACAGCGTGTATTTCCTTGGCAAGTCAAAAACCAGGATTATTCACCATCTCTCTGAACTTAACAACTCTGGAAATCATTACCTGGAATTGCCTTTCTTCAAAGACTTTTCTCCCTCCTAAACTCTAAAGACATACCATCCAGTTTAGTTCTTCCAGGCTGTGTTGCCTGAGCTGATGAGAGGAGGAATATTTCAGATGTTTCCTGTCAAGAAAGTTAAGCGTCCTTATTCGATCTCAAAAAATTGATAGCATATTAATAGAGCAAGCTGTGCCAGGTATTCGTCCTAAGAAATCAAAGCTGTAGGACATGTACATTTTTATTTTGTGTTCCATTCACTTATTTGTAAGCCCCGAGCTAGTCAGAGCTCTTTGATTTGAAAGTGTAGAGACTGAAGAATCAGGCATCAACTAGCCTTGTAGTTTCTTTAAAGGTGTCATAACCTGGAGCCTCATGTACAAAGGGTCCAAATGCACAAAAACGTGGCGTACGGTCATTGTCGCGTCAAAGCTGAGATGTATCAAGAGTGAAATGAGCTTGGAAATGTGCGGTGCTGCACGTCAACTTCATGACTAGCGTACGAACTTTTCTACAGCTGTGGAGCCTTTGGTGGGGAAAAAAAATAGTCCCCAGACTGAGTGATGTGATCAAACATATGAACAAATAACCCTCACGAACAGTTAACACCTGTGCCCGCAATTACAAGAGTGAATATATAAGCGCAAAGTGGTGCAAAAACTAGGCTTCTGTCAGCAGCGGGGCTGCTTTAGCTATGAATTCAGAGGCCGAGAGGATTTACTGGCTGATTATTACAACTGGCTGGTCAGCCACTTTAGGTTCCCAAGGAAAATCTCTGTGCTCAGAGCTGAAGTTGGGCCTGGGGTACAACACGCCCAGCTGGAGCCATGCGCCACCATGCGCTCCAGCAAATAATTTCACTTATTCGCCACTTAATTTGTGAAGACACCTATAAGATGATCTAGACAATCATTTATGCCATCTCAGCACAGGTGAGGACTCAGTCAGCAGCAGTTTACCTGTAATGCCGAAGGACAGCATGCCAAAGAGCACATTTTGCACGTTTCCACTTAAACAAGCAGCCTTAAGTTTGTTTTTAGCGAAATTCTTAATTTTTCTTCCACGTCATGCTCATGTTTTGTATTTTTGATCCTCTCCTTTCTGAGGAGAATCCCCGGCGCAGATCACATTTTAATGTCATTTACCTATGTTGAGGGTGTGGACGGGTAGGCGTCAGGTACTCCAACATGTGCGCTCAATTCCACGTTGATTAGGATGCTCAAAGGAAATGTACTGGGATCCATGCGTACGCACAGATTCACACATCTGAAAACTTATGTGCATAAGACGTTTTCAGGATTTGGTCGTACGCTGGGTTCCAGTAGGAAATCCATGTAACTCTTTGCACCTGAGGCCCCTGGTATTTTATATAATCCTTCTGAAATTATCTTCAAATGAATTTTTAAACATAGTTGGGAGGGAGGAAAATTTAACAACTCATTTTGGCTTCTTTTCATCCTCCACTTTTTTTTCTCGCAAGGGTAAGCACAAGAATTAGACTTAAACCAAAACAAACTTTACTCAGGATGGACCGAATGAAGGGAAATGATGCCCCAACAGAGAAAAACGTGATAAAAATGTAACGATACAGTTGATAGAGTGAATACCAGGAGAAAGGGGGCCCATGAATAACGAGTGGGCGTCCAATGTGACGTTACTCCAATAACAACAAGTGTGTAGTTTTTGTAGCTACATTAGCAGTTCGTCACTGTTTGTCTCCTTTCGTTGTCATCCTTCTCTTTAACAAAGCTTGTCATTAATTGCTGCACCGCAGCAGCTAATCAGCTGATTTTTGGTGGTGGAAAAGAGGCGGGCTTATGTTAGCCCTCCAGGGAAGACGTCATCCCTGGAGGAGACGCAAATGCACATACTGTGGAGTGGACACTGTGGTAGCTGACTCTGGTGTGAACAAAGTGCCCACACTCAAAGCTAAGCTACTTTCTCAAGCCGGAGTTTCTAAAACGTTTTAGCTGAGGTCCTATTCCAACACACATGTTTTAACAGGAAAAAGTGGGATTTCTGGGTAATGACACCTTTAGAGCCACATAACTGTATTAGGTTACTAAATATATCACACCGTGTCATATCAATTGAGCAATCAAATTAATTTCATAAGGAAAAACTGAGCTCATTGAGAAGTACAGATGTAAGCAAAACAACAAGTTTAGTTTCTTTGGACAACAGCATAAAAGCCTTTTGAGAAAATTAATCAAAGAAACTAACTGAAAAGAAGATGATTTGCACTGAAGTGCAGATGAAAACGCTCTCGCTGTCATTCAGCCTTCTTCTGAACAGCTCACACTTATGGCTGGCTGTTTGATTACAGTTGTATGAGTAATCCAGATGTGTCCTCTAGTGAGCCTGCTTCTGTAATGAACCAATGAAAGGACCATTTCATCCCAGCCCCTGTCTGCAAAGCTTTTCTTCTTTATTATTTTACAGAGATTTTGTCATGGCTGGATGAGATTGGTTTTCATACTTAATCCCAGACGGCTCATACAGTCTGGCTGTCACCATTGGGCACTCAATTATCTACATGCATACAGTATATACTGAACATCCACACACACGTGTGCACAGACGCAGTTAGTCTGCTGTTTGGGGCAGTATGCAAAAATTCCATTTAATCATCACCTTCCAACTGGCAAGAACCTTTGTGTTGCTAAAATTGAGGTTTGTCTGGTGAACAAAAATGGCAGATCTGTTAAAAAGGAAAGCCAGAAAGATGCACAAAGGAAAGGGTGCAGCTAAACACTGGCTTGTTTGAAGCCATTTGATGACTGTGTGGCGCATGACAGCTCTCCTTACCGTTTCTCTTTCTCTGCTAGAGCATTTGGGAGGCTGATAAGGAGTTTAAATGTATCTCAGACGTGCAAATCAATGCAAAAACATTTCTGTCACCCATTATTTTATGTGCAAAGCAGGAGAGATGGGAGGCAGAGGGGTGTGTACAAGGGTAGATGTGAGTGCTTCTCCTGGGACGAGGCTGTAAAAGGCTTTAATTGAATCTGTGGAGGAGAGGTGTGAAATGCATGTCAGCAAACAGCAATTGTTGAGTCAGACCAGAATAAGTGGCAGTGTTATCATGTTACATCTGGAGGTTTTCACAAAATCAAACATTGCTCTGTGTGTGTGTGGGTGTGTGTGTGTACAATTCTAAGGATTATCCCATGGTTTGAGTTTGAGGAATCTAAGACCTTTTTTTTCCTTTTTATAAAGTTACAAAAGCATCACAAAGCAGTTACCATCTCGTTTGGATGCAAAACATGATGAATAGATGTTTTTTTCTTCCTTTGGACCACTCCTTTTAAATTCTTCATTACTCATATACTGGTGATGTTTTCAGAGGTAAAATGTGCAGTCCTTTTTTTTTCTTTTTTTCTTGTCTTTTTGAGGAAAAAAGCTTCATGAAATTTTCTGAGAATCTCATAGTGTGTGTATGTACGTCTTGTATGATGTCCCCTTGCTCTTTCTTGTGTGTGATTTCTGCATAGACATCCAGCTCTTAAGCATATCGTCCTGAACAGAGCTTCCGTTTTTTTAGTCCTAACAATAGTGGCAGCTTCCTGGTTTATCGCATCATTTCCTGTCTAAGATCTAATACGGTCTCACACCGCAGTGTCCGGTCCAAGACGCTGGAAATACACCCCTAACCCAGCGGATAATCAAGGACAGGGTAAAAGTTTAAAGTTAATCGGATTCTTTGAATTTTTCTTTCTTTATTTTTTTATACAATAAATCTCTTTACTCTCATTCCTTGATAAAGTCTTGGAAAACCCCAACTTCTCTACTTGTTCTCATTATTTTCATCACATGAAGCACCACAGCAAGACAATGCTAAACCACATTCTACACATACACATGAAAAGGTGGCTGCACTCTGGTGTGCTTGGGAATAATCTATGTTAGCGTGCCTAGGTGTTTGTGGGTCCTTTACCAAAAGAGTAAAACCCATATAGCTTTTTCCACACTTTCTCTCATCAAAGGTTTTTTTCAAACCCATGCAGGCAGGCAGGCAGGCATTTTGGGATTATTCCACAATGATAAAGCCACATGAGTCCTTTTAGCTCTATGTCATTGTTAAGTACCTACTGTATAAGTCTTGCCAGTAAGGCCACAGTATAGGATCTTCCCCTCTATAGGGTTGAATGGGGAAGTCACCTGATACACCTGACCCAGAGCCTTGCTCATAGCAGCTAACGACTGAGGAAGGTTGCAAAGACTGTACTGGGCGACATGATGCCAGCAGGTCTGAAGAGGACAGGATTAAAACCGTTGACAAGCCCCTCTCTTCATCCAGCACTCATTCTCATGCTTTGGAGGTGGAGGGAGCTGAATCCAGGGTTAATCACTGGGACTTTCATGTTAAATGGGAATAGCTTATTGCTTTGCTGAGCTTTTTTCTCTTACATTTTGATTAGCCATGGGAATTTATCTTATGGAAACATTTTGCGGTGCCATGTCTGTCTGACTCATTTTAGCTCCCATCAGATGTAACCATAAAACCTGGCATGATGTAAATGTGGAACTACTTACTCGGTTACTGTGAAGTGATTCATCTTGATCAAGCCAAAAAACTGATACCAAAGTGTCTCATGCTGAATGAAGAAAATATTAATATATTATGAGTTATATTTGATTTGGCTGTTTCTGTTGTATAAAATTGGATATTTTAAGAAGTTCTGGCCTGAACTGTACAACCTTGCAAAAACAGGATTTACTTCCTGCTGTTTCAGTGACTGCAGACAGACGAGACCATGTACAGAGTCTGATGGTGACTTTATGGTTTCTGCTTAAGAAGAATGCTTTTGAAAATCAGTTGTGGTAAATTCTGCTCCTAATCCTCTGACGCAGTTAACTGTTCATTTATTCACAGCATTATTCATAATATATCAAAAGGCTGTTTTTGGTCTGTAAAATGTCTCATCTTGTAATAGAAGGAAAGAAGTCAACTCATCAGTATGCTTCTTTGTTTCATTTATGACACAGACATAATGATGACTGACTAAAAGCATATAAATCAGCTGCATCTGGGTATTTGGGACTCCTCTCAGCTTTTCTTTGTTTTCTGAACCTGACACTGCTCAGTTTGCTGTTCTGGTGAAACACTTTCTAATGATGGAGCCAGCCTTTTGATGAAAAGTGCATTGCAGCTGGTGTTCTGCTGTTGTAAGCCTAAATATGAGCCCTCTTTCTGCATCATGCTGCTGGAAAAATCTGATTTTGCTTCATTCTTTTGCACAGAGATTGCTCTGATTTAGATCTGCAGATTTCCACTGTGTCTGTGATTATGTTTACTCTTGCTGTACATGCTGCAGCCAAAATTACTTTGCGTCTTCAGCCTACATCTCTTGTTTGTTTAAAGATCTGGGTGCACGTGTGCAGTCACAGCGTATCTCTGTGCCAGTGTGTATCACATTAAGAGTAGAAGATTAGCAGGAGCATCAAAGCAGCAAATCAGTGAGGCAGTGTCAGAGTATTGGCTGAGTTTACCGCCCCCTAGCCTTCTGTCATCAGCCACACCTAGTGGAGAACAAAGGGAGCGGAGGCTGGCACTGACTGGAGAATTGAGGGACTGAAGAGGAGGAGGAGAGTGGAAAAGACAAAAGATGAAAAACAAAGAGTAAAAACAGAGGGGAAAAAAGACTCGGCAGGGTTAGGTCTGAGAAAGCAGCGACAGCTTTCGAGGGGTTTTCCTGCTTTAAGGGAATTTTTGACTGTTCTTTTGTCCTTTAGGACCAGATGTTTAAATACAAACATTCATGTGAGTGTTGACATCAGGTTCAATAGTTTCCAGTTCTTTGTTTCATTAAGGTAAAGCTTAGACGTAGCTTCAATGTCACATAAATTAAAGAAAAACACAGATGTCACATAAGTGAATGTCGCATCCGTTCATCACAAACATCTGTTGTTTACATTGTGTGTGTGGCGTCTTTTTTAAAATTGAATAGGTTTGAGTTAATTTTAGCCAGTGGTCAATTTGGAAGCCACATCAAAATCTCATTTCCACTTTCAAAGCTTGTTGCAGTTCAGAGACGTAACAGGCTTAAATGTTTATCTAGATTCAATTACACAGACAAATTCTCAACATGACCAACATCCTCTGAGGCTGATGACCGTGATGGTGTTGATGATTAGCTTAGCATCTCTCAGATTTTTATAATGGCTGAACTTACTTTTCCCTTCATAAGTTGGTGCCACTGCTGCATAAATGAAGAGTTCATTTGCAAAAACAGTTAACCACCATTTAGGAAAAACTGAGTTAACTGCTTCTTCAAATAAACTCATTTACTTTTTGAATATTTTCATCAAATCACACTCACATAAAGTAGAGGGTTTTAAGGATGTTAAATAGAGATAGGAGGTTTGTACCCATCAGCGACGAAAAACAGTTAACTCCATTTTTTCTAAATGGTGGCTAACTGTTTTTGCAAATGAACTCTTCAAATGTAGAGCAGAGCCCTTTAAACAAATAAAAAAGAAATCAACCAAAAATATTTTTGGATACTTTTCCTCAATCAAAACCAAAATGAGAGTGGACAGAGCGAAAAAATAAAAAAGGTCCAGAAATGAACAGGACACACCCTGCCTGCAAAGTAATGGACAGTAAACTGCAACCAAAACTAAAAGTAGGGGAAAAAAGTACATTAAAAAATGTACATTCCTGAGAAGCAGAAGCATGTGGGAACACTGAGTTGGACAGGAGGACTTAAATCCCTTAGTTGAGATGGATTGCAGTTAAACAAAAATATAATAGATGAAAAAGAATGGGTGGAAAAAGGAAAACAAATCATTGTAGTTAAAGAGGCAATTGCCCAGACATCATGGGTTTTAATCTTTGTCAAGAATATTGCACACTTTGCCTTTAGAGCTCAAACCAGACAAATAGTCAATAAGGTTGCAGAGTAGGAGACAGAGAAAAGCCACGGAGAAGAGATTGTGGTGACACATACAGAAAAAGGCCATTCATACATGGGAAATGGAGGTGTGAAAGGGTGGCAGGTTTAGAGGGGAACACCCCATCAGAGTAAGAATGGTCCAGCAAGGGGAAGAAGTTTTGGTTGGCCAGCATTAAAGGCGCCATTGTGTATCTATAGATGCTTACTAACTGGGTTTGACAGGCTTGTTTTGACTGGCCCCTCAGGGAGCAATGCGTTTGACATGAGAAATTTACAGGCGCATGTTGTTTCTACATTGTTGAAGCGGCTGTTAGTTTCCGTTCCTGAAGCTGGTCTCCTTTCATGCTTCACATGTGGCGTAAGAGGCAGTCTTTTGTCACATGAGGGATTTTTTTCTGCATGCTCAAATGGCACATCTCACCCACAGATACTCCAGTCTTACACACACACACACACATTTTATGTACAGTATATACATATATATATATATATATATATATATATATATATATATATATATATATATATATATATATGTGTGTGTGTATAATAAGCTAAAGTACTACTATATGTGATGGACATGTGCTGTCAAGCATGTTTCAGTCTACATGTGGATTACCTCCTCGTTTGTGTGAATCGTGATATTGTACTGTAGTTAATCCTCAGGGGCCCACCAGTGTGCAGAGCCAACAGGGTGTGATAAAAGCGAAAACCAATAAGACTTTAAAGACAACAGGGACCTCTTCCTTTATCCTGCTACCTCTGCCTTTTTCTTTCTGCCTCTGTTTCTTGCCCCGCTCCATCGCTGTCTGTCTTCTGAAGCTGTATCAGTTGTCTCTCAGTCATTCTTCTTTGTAAGTGCTGAGACGAGCTAAATGTGACCCCTGTTGAGGGAAAGCTTTGCTGGCTAAGGTACGATACTGCTATCTGAGCTGTGGGGGGAATTTAAGGGTGAGAAGAATATCATCATGTGGGTGCCTTTTAGAGGTCAAGTAAATACGTTAAAGGGTAAGCAAACAGAGGGGGAAGCATGGGCAGAAGCTGTTTTTGGCAGCCGTTTAGTGAAGGGGGGGGGTTGGGAACGGGGGCGAGCAGTGGGATGCAAATCTGTCATAGCAGGTGCTTGTTGGAAGAAATTGTGAATGCTACAGTATATACTAACAAGTGTTGGCAATTCAAAAGAGAGATAAAGATTTAAAAGGCTACTTTAACTTTAACTTCCTTCATCTCACAGCAACCCTGTTCTCCTCCCACCTCTGGAAACTAAATCTACTCCAACAAGGCTTTGATCTGTGTAATAATCTGCACCACCCCCCTCTCATCCCACTTTCAGGCAGCCTTGGTGTGACCAGCCATGTGATAGCTGGGACCCCATCATTTCCCATTACTGTGTGGCTTAGTGCATCTTAGTCAGCACCTCCCACCTTGAACCTCTTGGCTTACTGTGTTGGAGGTCTGTTTACCCCGTGACTTTAAGCTAATCTCCTCTCTAACTCTCAGCTAAACCTCCCAACCTTCATAACTCGTCCTCTCCTCCTCTATGTATGAAAACAGACAAGGGACATCTGAAAAGTGAAAGTAGTCTGTCTGTTTTTTGTACATGTAACTACAGAATTATGCCCTATATGTGAATTGTTCTCTGCTCCTTTAGACTTTCTTACCCCCTGTTTTATTTCTCCTCAACACCACATTAGTACAGCTCCTTCCTGCCCTTGCTGTGCACCTCTCCTCATACATACTCTCACTCGCACTTTCACTTCATATCATCACCTCATCTTTCACTATCATGCACATTAGTGTAATCTTTCTTTCATCCCTTTAACTCCTGACTTCTGTTTACACCTCCTTCTTTATCCCTATCTTGGACGGCAGTGATGAGTGTACTATGATTTACACAGCAGAGGGCTGCTGATCATCTTCAACATCTCTGGACATCTCAGCAATAAACGTTGGCATTTGGGTCTGCTGCTGCTACCTTTTATTCCCTATTTTTTTTCTCTTGCAAGTGTATAAAAAAGAAACCCAACTCTTGTGTTTTGTACCTGTGCCATGAGGCTGAGTTAGGAGGTGATCAGGACAGTATATTTGCTTACGCAACAATGTCAGAAACGACGTAGCAGTGATTCAGCATAGTCGATGAAAGTAGCAGAGAAGCAAAAGACAGAAAAGACTGAGTGATCAAGGCTGAAAAGGCCCCACAATTAGTCCGTGGAGTCTCATTATTTCTTTGTCTGAAGCCAAAGTCTCTATATGGTGAAAGCTCGGCTTAAAATTAATCTTCATTCCAGCTTATCTCTGCCTCTGCTCAGGCAATTAAGATTTTCACTTTCCCAGCGTTCAGATAAAGTATCTATGTAAGCATTTTAAGCATTTTGCATGGCTTTGAAAACCTGTGGAGCACTTTTATAGTTTTGTTTTATCTTTTATTTTTTTATTGGAAACAGTGGACCAATCTGAGTCGGGCTCTGTACTTCCACTATCTGTCTATGGTGTTTTTTGTTAAAGCCGACACTTTGCTATCTTGTGCTTTGAGTCAGTCTTAACATTGAGAAGTCATGATGACGTGCAACTGATTTAAAGCTTTTTCCACATGTATATACAGTATGTAGGTGTGCAGGCTAAATCCCTGTACCTTTTCTCTTTTTTTTCTTTTTCTATCACGCTCCCCCACTCAACCCCTTTCTTTATCCCTGCCTGATTCGCTCCCCACAGGAGTTGGCTGGATCTCTGACCCCAGGGCTGCATCATGCATAGCCAACCTGTTTTTCTTGGAAATTCCAGTTGGCTGAGCTGGTGGTGGAGGATGGGATGATAACAGTGCAGAAGAGTACGCACACGAGTGCCTGTATAGCTCTCTGCATGCAAATGTCTCTTTAATAGGTGCTCTATATCACTGACAACTGGGTTTACCAAGTGTGTTTTGGGTTTCATGAGGCCTCCAGTGTTTGCTTTAATCTGCTGGGCTCCCTGCTGTTCAGCTGGGCCATCACTGCCAGCCATGACTTTCTTCAGCACAGAAATCTGAGCGACAGATAAACAAATGAGGGAGAAAGATACTGACTCAAAGGAACAATTACGTTCATCTCTCTGGAGACACAGATGAGAACAGATGAAAAACAGAGAATAAAAAGGGAAAAACTACAGAGAAAGACAAAGATGATTTAAGCAGCACCTTTAGACAGAACAGTTTATCCAGAAAATAACTTGGCTGTCTCCTCTAAGTATGGTCAGAATTCAGGGGATCGGGCTTTGGTCCTGCACGCACTATGATTTAACAGGTGCTTTAGGAATCAGGACTCCATTCTTACCACTTCCTCATGTTCACTTCACATGTGCAGAGTCAGGAAATTAATTTAACAAGGATAAGCTGGTTTTTTCACCCCCTCAGGCTGTGTATGAATCTGCAATCATAGAATGTCTAATATCCTCTCCACACCCATGCACATGGAAGTTTTTTGTGTGTCTGCTGGTAAATTAAGTAGAATTTAGTTATACTGAGCTTGTGTGAGTGTGTGTGTGTAGATCAACAAGGATTTTGTTCTTCGACCTTCAGCAGAATGAAGTTAATCAATAGAATTCATTAAGAGGTAACAGCTTTGACTGCAAGTTGACCGTTCAGCATTTTATGTATGGCTGCATAGTATTCATGGGTGCATCTTTTCGTGTGAAGGATAATGTGTAGTTCAGTTGTTTCAAAAGTGTTAATAAATTTGTACATCCTCAACGCACAACACATATTCCTAGAGTTCAGGACCTTTGGGGTATAGCACAGAACCAAAATACTTTAACTTTCTCAACATTAAATGTGCTAACTGTGTTTAGTTTTGCCTTTTCATAAACCCAGACACTAATGAGCGTTAACACAAACAGAAAAACCTTTGCACGATTCTCCAAACAGCCACCATCTGTGACCCAAGTCTGACTCCTGCAATGGTTCAGGCCCAGGTCAGTGAGAGGCTAATCCAGTTATCATAGTGACCCGTCATTCCCAGCTACTCAATCAACTTAGTTCCATTGGCAGTCTGAGGTTCAGTATTATCAGCCACTGGTCTTTGCTGCTTGTTGTTTGACCCTTATGATGCACATGACTGCAGTCACTGCACAAGATCAAGGCCACTTTTAGTAACATGAATGTAGCTAGTGGAGATCTGTAAATATAAGCAACAGATGTCTTCATGTGTCAAAATACAAACATCTGTAGGGAAGCATCCATGCCTGAAGCATCAACAGTATGGTGAAGGTCAAGGAGCCCCCAACAGACTGCAGTTAAACTAAAGACCTGCAGGTATTCAGGTATGTTGAGGTGCATGTGGTTTTGATAAGAACCAAACTGGCCAAAATGTCTTTTAGACAAAAGACATCTTTAAACTATGCTAAGCACTTACTGTTTTATATGGTCAAATGTGTTCCAACGTTACTTGCCAATATGTTTGCTCAGATATTTAAAATATCTCACCTGTCTTTCATAAAAATCATCAGTTTGCTGTTCTAGCTTGCATTTTTGAAAGTGCCCCATACTTGCCTATACTGAACTGTTTGTCACATGTATGAGACAGAAACAAACAGGGATATAAAAGCCAATATATGGCTTCCATGAGTGCTGCTGCAGACTTTGAACATGGACAGTTGAGATGCACATGACTGCACTCATACTGACCAGTCAGTTCAATTCAGTTTTATAGTGGCAGTTCAGGTCATATGTCATCTCATTGTACTTATCTAATTAAAATAAAATTCAATCTAATTCATTCAGTATCGTTTGATGCAAAATTTAGCCAAGCTACACTCAGACTTCAACTTTCCAATTTAGATGGACAATCGCCCTTGTCCCAGTATACATGCACAGCAGGGGTAATGAAGTATTCACTGAAATATGTCAGACACTGCAAAGATGTTGACTGTTCATGACTTTCTGCCACTTTTGACTCTCTCTGGGGGGGGGGGTGTTTATATTTATAGCTGAATTCACTGCACAGATGTTGTCTTGAGGTTATTTGAATGGTGATTTTTGTCAGATAATGCAGCTGTTATAACTCAGGATTTTATCAGAGCAGAGCAACAGTCTGGAAATGCTTCAGAGGACCAAGAGTTGACATTTAGTTTTACAAGCTGCTTTTCAATCAGTTTCTCGCGTGTACAGGCATCTGACAAAATGATGAATGAATGAATGAGAGCATCTTTATTTGAAATGTGTACACTTAATCTTTATTGTTTTTACAAGAGCTGTAAAATGATGAACTTTAGAGCATGTATGGGATGCCTAGGCCAATTTGAGTCTAAATGAGCATGTAGAAGTGACATATACAGTCTCATAATCTTGGTTTGTTAGGGTTCATTTGCATCAGGATAGTTTTGGGGGACTCAGTTTGAGTGGGTGGGGAATGTCAAGAAATGTCACACCTTCATTTTGTTTGATTTGCTTTTACACTTTATATAAGTGGAGCAAACCTCTTGGACAAAATCATGCATTTACAAAAACTGCACGTTAGGGGGCGATACACCCCAAAATAACCACCGACCAAGAAGGGGAAAAAGCAGGAAGAAGAAGAGAAGAAAAGAAGAAGAAGAACCTCAGCTCATTGTTGGCAAGGACCAAAATGGCTCATGCAGCAAGTAAACTTGGAGCAACGTGAAATTTATGCAGTCATGGGATTTTTTGACTAACACGTTTACATGCATTTATTCGAAATATAGGCTAGTCCAAGGGACGTGGGTTAACTGGATGAGGATTCCAGATTGGTCTGACTTCCATGATTATATATATTTTTTGAAAACAAGCTCAGTGTTGCCATACAATCCAATTCAAATCAAACTAGTTTATTATAGCTGTATACATAAACCACAAAAATAAAATTAATAAAAGCATTAACAAATAGCCTAGTTAAGGAAGCCAACCGTAACACTTAATCTTTAGTTTAATTTAATGCTTTGTGTTTATCATGTAAATGACAGTGGAAAGAACTTCAGTTGCCATTTGTTCCGCCTACAGTATGTCTGTGCATCATGGAAGCACGTTCCACACATGCAGATTAGGAAGGAAATGGTGACATAACAACAGCATTAACAGGTTTAACAAGAAAAAAATGAAATAACATCAGTGTGTCCTTGTTGGAATTCTCTTTTAATAAATAATAAGAATGTAAATAATGGCTTTTTGTCAAAGCAGGTCACACATATACTTACAGCTGGTAATTATTACTTTTTTTATTTGTTACTTTTATGGATTTGACACAAACATAAACGTCAGGTTAATCACAAACATTCAGAAAAGGCTGATTAACTTAGATAACAGTTAATGTCAAACAGATCCTCCTGGAAAGCTTTAATTGGCCCTTAACATTGTGGATTTCCCCTACCCTGGTCTAAATTTTACCCTGATTTAAAACAAGTGGTTTATGATGCAATGGTGTGTTTATTCATACCATAGATGTTACTGTATTGAAGCACAAAGTACTTTGGAAGTGTACAGACTTGGAATAAAACTGTCCAAAACACACAAGCATACCCATGTATTCTTCGATTTTAAGTGTCTCTGCAGTCAACAACTATCAGAGTAACTCAACACCCGATGTAAGCTCAAAGCTCAGCAGTGCTCCTGCTATCTTTTACCATTATCACCTCCCTGAGGGGGAATTTGCCTGACCTCAGAGAGAACAAGGGGAAGAAGGAGCTAAGTGGAGAAAGGACAGACATAGACAAGGGACAGAGGGAGACAAAACACACGGCTAGTTGAATCTGCTCTGTGTGTTGGTCTGTCATTCTGAAAATTAAAGCAAACATAAGGTTAACAGCAACTTCATGATCACAAACTTCTTTCTCACTATAAGATTTTGGAGGAAAGAAAGAAAAAGATTCTCTACAATCAACGGCTTTCCAGTTGTACAAATATAACAGGTGTCCCTCTCTGCCACTGACACATTCAAGCCCCATCATTGATGACCTGTTACACCCAATTACAAAAACACACACACACACACCCACACACACACAGAGTCTCATCTGTAGGCCCCAAGGATAGAAAGGCACAGCTGGAAGTTGGACTCACCTTTGACCTTTTAAGACTCAGATTAATTTGATCATAGACATACACACATGCTCCACACATGTGAGCAGACACACTTTTTTTTTTTAATGCTCCTTATCCCTGAAGCGATTATTGTCAAATCAGAAGTGACCATTTCTGGAGGGTGTGTGGAGTTTTGTGGTTTAGCCTGTCCCATTAAAGCCTAGCTTACTTCTAATGATAAACACACTTTGCTTTATTAGTGTAAACCTCCCACATAGCTGTATGTTGGTTTACAGATTGAGAAATATAATGACACTCAAACATAAATGTTTATATGGAGAAAATCAACCAGTCTAGCATGCTGCTCCACAGAGAGAGACTCGGTTTCAATCAGATGTACTTCATGCACCTGTGATTTCATTTGAAATGGAAACATGTCAGTGCAAATTCCTGTAAGTCAAGTTTGCTTGATTTATTGTATTCTTGTGCGAAGATTGTACTAGATAAATCCTGCAATAAGTCTTTGAGTTAAAGGCTGCCATCTGGCATCATACAGCAACACCCTAACCGCAGGCGGAAGATACAGGGAGTCTTTGTTGAGATGACAAATGTTTATGTCGGTGCAGCCATTTTTATATGCCTTGTTTTGAGAATGGGTAGTAGGAAAATTCATGTGGCTTTCAGTTAGTCATATTCTGGTTCTTTGTTCAGCAAATTTGCCAAGACAATTTTTAAGAAATTGTTTTATGTAATAAAGAAAAACTAAAAACAGCCTTGGCTAGAAATTAGAGAAGTAGCTGTAGATCAAGCTGTTTTAGATTACTGGACAATGTTGTTTAATTTCACAGCATGTTGATTTGTTGTTTTTGACTAATTTTGAATGAATTGTGACCTTGTTTTGACCTTACAAGCCCACTCTCTCCAGGAGCACATTTGTCTATCTGTCCACAACATTGCAGTGATTATTATGTTTGAGATGGCAGCATATCCTTTGCCTGTTGATTTCTGTGTGGCAACATTTGCATTATGAAGTGAATCACAATATACAGATCCCAAAAACTGTATGAAACTTCTGATATAATAGCTAATACTGAGTAGAATTTACTAAAGCAAAAACGTACTGACCATAACCAGTTTTCTATGAACCCATCCATCCATCCATCCATCCATCCATCCATCCATCCATCCATCCATCCATCTTTTTTTTACTGCTTATTTGAGGTCAGTTTGTAAGGATAGCACCTTGATCAGGGAAGCCCAGAATTCCTTCTTCCTGGCTGCATCATCCATCTAATCCAGGGGTACTGTACTCTAAGGCCTTCCCTGGCACCCAAGAGATGAAGTCCCTCCAGGGTATCCTGGGTCTTCCCTGAGGCCCCCTTTGAGTGGGACATGCACTGAACTCTTCAGCAGGAAGACCAGATGCCTGAGCCACCTCTGGCTCCTCACAATGCAGCAGTGGCTGTGTTCTGAACCTCCACCAGATGACCAAGCTTCTCAGATACTCTGCAGGGGAAACTCATTTTAGTTGCTTGTATGCACAATCTTCATCTTTCGGTCACCACCCACAGCTTGTGACCAGAGGAGAGGGTTGGAGATTGATTGGTAAATCGAGAGCTTCGCCTTTGGCTCAGCTCCTTCACCATGACAGATCTATATTTCTTTCCTTTCTTTTTTCGGTTGGCAACACACCACAGACATGTTGACCAATGAGGCAATGACTGTCCCACGGCCCATGGGATCACATCCAGGAAGCATGACTAAATCCATGGAGGGCTGCAGGGGCTTAAAGACACTATTTTGGTTTTGTGGAGCGAAGCTGTACAATCATCAGGGATAACCCTGAACCTTTGTGGAGCAAATTAGGAACACATTGCATGTTTCTATTTCTGAACTGCCTTCAAACATATCAATGAGAAGGTAACACATTTCTGCTGACCCATGGGATTAATGAAAGAGTCTAGCATCTGAGTCTAATGAAGTTAGTTGTGATGGTGACGGTGATGTTTTTTCAAGACAATAAAATATAATCTCACCTACAGAATATAAACATGAAGCTAACTGTCATAGGTTTCTTAGCAACATGCCTAACTACCAATTCAAAGCTTGTTATTCACTCATCTCTACTTTGATATGCGTTCCTGCTGACAGAATCTAATGTGAATGATTATAGATCTCCGAGGGAATTGATGTCTCCCTCTGAGGCCGTCATCATGGTGGATAATTCAAATAACTCCTATTGATCTCTTCTTTTCTGCATGTTTTGCATTCACAGATGGATTATCGATACGCATAACCAGCGCTGCTCCCTGTGTCTGCCCGCACAGCCCATGCACACATACTCATGGATTGGGTGTTATAACACATTTGGCAATTTGTATAACCCATGGTCTGAAAAATTTGTTAAATATTTCAGACCTGATTAATTTATTCTTACTCTTCAGTGCCTTCATTCATCACACCTTCTTCAACGGTGGCCTGGAATGGCATTATTTTATTGTAATTTCATAGTTTCATTTCATGAGAACAATTTTGGTTTTGGCTGCATGACAGTGGGTGCATAAACAGTTTAAGAGGCTTCAGGACTTGTGTAGGAAGCCCTGGGTCTTTTTTGTTTGTTTGTTTGTTTCTTTCTCTTTTTAACTTCCCTGTTACTAAGACATACAAATTAGAAACGACCAACAAGATGCTAATCCGTACATTCCTAACAACCCCTCCAATGATATGCTCTTTTTACAGCAGTCTGCAGTACACACTCATCAAAAAAAGAAGTAAAATCCTGTGGTGTGCCAGTTTAAGAGGACACAAAGCAGGATTCCAGTCTCTTTGTGTCACATTGTCATGTTTTTATTGCATAAACCACCTAAATGCCCCGAATTTATACATAAACACACATCTGATTCCATTCTGGGAGAAATTCTGTAGCTGAAACACAGATGCATCCTCTTAAACACATAATTCTGTTTTCACTAGTTAGAGGATTTTAAATTACACAGAGGGTTGTCCCTGAGGCAACTGTGGGCCACTCACTCTTCATCATTCACTCTCTCATTCATCCAAAAACCCAACAGTTCAGGCAGCCTCAGACAGCAGTCCTCTGTCTGAGGTCCAACTCAAGCCCGTCTTTGTGTTCTCTCTTCCTTAATTACTGTTTTTCTCCATCTGTAAAGCAAAATTACGACTGGGAGACAATAAGTGATAATCACGGTTCACTTTATATTACAGACCTCACTGTGTAAATCAAACATGATAGCCTGGAGAAAACTTGACTTTCATGCATTGTTTTTTTTTCTCTTGTATTATTTTTTCTTTTGCTTTACTTTTGCAGTAATCTTCTATTTTGAGATTTAAACAGAAGAGTTGCAATAGTAGCAACAATGAGATTCATTAGGCTCACAAATGGCTGAGTGTAGTTGCTTATCAAGGATCATTTACAAGGTGCTACAAGCAAGTGTAATTAGCTGATTTCACTAATTGCACATTTAAAGAGTCATTTAAACAGTTGTGCGCCAGATTATTTCTCTTGTGAACACACACAAGACCACTGACTGACCGCAGTGGTGACTGCACATATTGTAGGGTACTATAGAGGTGTTTGCACCCTATCTCAAGCTTCGTATTAGCCCATGTGTTCGTACTGTAGATGACAAAAGAATCCATGGTATTTCAATATAAACAGATCTGTTGCAAACAGCTGAAGCACTAGCCAATGTTTTGCTACAGCTTTAGCTACAGACCGAGAGACTGGGTTCAAAAAGTATAACTCACAATAAGTTAAAAAAAAACAAACAAACAAAAAAAACCTGTTTTCCACTCTGCTAAGGCTAGCTGTCAGTCAGGACCCAATGGATTCACTTTAAAAACAACCTTTGAAGGAGGAGGAGAGGAAGGCAATGACACATACAGAAGAGGAGCACATGGGCAGACATATTGCCGGGCTTTGCACAAGATAGAATCGCTCCCATCTAAATCTCCTACGTCTCTTATCACTCCTCAGAGACCAGTTAAGTGATGTCATCCCTCATTGTGCCCCTCTACTGCTCTGTCCATCCCTGTTAGCTGCTTTTTATCTCCCTCCTTCACTCTTAACCTTTAGTTCAGTCCGGGTTTTCTTATTACTTGTGCAGAAAATGCTTGACAGATTGTCGTAGATCTATCGAGCTTCTTGTGACAGGCTTAGACTAATAGCTGAGTTATTGAGCTGGAGGCCAGCTTAGACCATACCACTGATATAATATAGGAAGCACTGCACTGAGTGTGTCTGAAAGGTAAGACATAGCAAGCTTATTCGCAACAGAAAAGATGACTGTGTGAAAGCATAGCTGCAAATAACTGAAATAATTGATAGTATTAGCCCAAGCAGTTACGGATTCCAGATTCCTAAATGGCAGAAATCACTGACTTTACATCTGTGTTAAGTAAATGCTTCTAAGGAACCATATAGTTTCTGTTTGGTCTTGGCAAGGCAACCACCAAAATGTTTGAAGATAGATCTTGATCTCTCTTGACTCAAATTTTAGTTCTTAAAAACTTAATCTGTTTTGATGCTGACTTCAGTCCAGCATAATAGAGACAGAATCAAAAAGCTGTATCGCATTAGCTGTATTTTTTTAAAGTTATGTTTGACTTTGTTTGTGCAAAGCAACATGCACGACTGTGCCACTGCTTTGCATGCTGATTTAAAACTGCTGAAGCAAGTTGCCTAACCAGTATATCAGATTCCTTCGAGGGTCCATATACTTGTTTGTTGATAAGCTCGGAGTTTAAGTAGGGAGTGACAGCATGTTGTTAAACCAACATGGGTAAACCATGCCTTGTGTCCTTAAACATGAGATGCAGCCCAAAGATAAACTTCCTAACACACACCACATGTCCTAATGCAAAACACCACAGGCTGATGCTGAAACTCTGCAGTATAGTTTACTGTTTAGCTTTGGTTCATCAACAAATGTCTGCCGCTGTGTGTATTCGAGCATGTATACAGTCTAAGTCCAGGCCAGAAAAAGAGGCGCAGAGTTTTTAGTGACCATCATCCCTTATTAAGCTCATTGATGATATTAGCATTCTTTCTTCCAAATATAGAAATCAATCTCTCTAGTTCTCTCCCGCCCCTTCTTCTCTTCCTTTCCGTGGTTTGATGTGCGTAATCATTTCCAGCCGTGAACTCCACATGAAAGACAGCAAGCACTTGCCGTAATAGGGTGCTGAAAGAACGAGCGAAAGAGGACAGAAAATAGTCAAGAGGCTGTAAAAGAAGAGGGGAGGTCAGGGGAGGAATGGAGATTGAATGAGCAGTGAGATGAGGCCGCAGTCCTCCTCATTCCCATCTCAAGGTCTCATGTTATCATTAGACTGGCCTTTTGTTCCTTTGCCAAACTATTTCCCCTCTGTTCGTTCCATCTCCCACCTTCCCCTCCCGTCTCTCCTTCCCTGCCATATATCTTAATTGTACCCGTAGTGCCTCAACTCATTGGCAACAGAGAAGCAGAAATTTATTTGGAGACTTGAGAGTGCCTAGTTTGAGGAATGCTGCTCACAGGGGAGCATAGGAATGTGTCAGTGGAAAAAGAGCAACAAAGGTAAATGAATGCTTTAGCTCCATCTGACACTGCATCACTTGTTATAACTCCTAACTCGGACTGCTCCTCCAGTTTGTTGTAAATAACTTCAGCCTGTATCCAATTATCAAACATGGATGGATTCCATTCACAAGCTCCAGAATCATCATGCTCTTATATGGTCATCACTGTTCCTATAAAGGATAATTCAGCTTTTCTTTTTCCTTTTTTGTTTTTCCCTTAAACTTATTAAAAAACAAAACAAGTTTAGCAAAGACAGAAAATTCATTTGCAAGACTTAATTTGCTGCAAAGCAATTTGCAAAAGAGCAATAAATACAAAGCAAGTTAAAACATAGGAGATTTTGGCATCTTTTGACAAGCTATGTCAGAATAGAAAGTATTAAACCTCTTAAAAGCAGAAAGTATACAGTATCTCCATCTCATGTCAAGAGTGAGAGCTGGTTGGAAAGTAGCCTGACTAAAGATTCCTGGAAACTCTGGGAACCACAAGTAAACGAGCTTTACAAGACATTTAAGTTAGAATGGAGCTTGGCCATTGAGGGCTTTGTGTCTAAAAGGATTTAAGATTTTACTCTTGATTTTAAAGGGAACCAGTGATGAAGGAGTAACACGAGGAGAATGCAATCTCTCTTGACAGGTCCAGTCAGTATACTGGGCAGTGTTTTGGATCAACTAAATGATTTTCAGGAAATTATTTACATACAAAGCTCTATGGCATTATATTAATCCAGCCTAGATGGACAGACCAGTTCTGTAATTTGCTTTTTCACAGGACGCTACTTATTTTGGTTATATTAGACTAACTAATAATAATTATAATATGACTAATTGCAAATTTGTTTTTGAAAAAAAACACAGCGCCCCCCCCCCCCCCCCCCAAAAAAAACAAAAAAACAAAAAAAAAAAAACAAAACAAAACAAAAAAACTATTTAATATGTGAAATAAAAGACATTATCTGAAAGTCAGGGTAATCCCATGTAAAGTAACTATATGGTAAGAATGTGTGCTTGGAAGATATTCAAGATAAAACACTATGACCACAGTTTTGCTTGAATTCAGAGGTAGAAAATTACATTTCATCCATCCCTGCATGTATCCAAGGCAAACCTGCAATTTCCATAACTAATTAGTTTTCTCAGGCTCCATACTGGTGGAATACTTGTGTTTCCCATGTTTTTTTCTAATGGTATTTCCAACTGAGTGAGTGAACAGAACTGGCCCTGATCACTGTGGAACACCATTACTAACTTTGATGTGTGGAAGAAACATCATTTACATTGACAAGCTAAAATCTATCATATAAATATGTCTTTAAGAAGCTTTATTCATTCTTCTTTTTCCTATCAAGTGTCACTGTTTGCACTGCCAAGAAACGATCATCTAATGGCAATTATTTTTGATGTGTTAATGTGAATAACCTATCAACCTACACTCTCATTATCTGGACTCATCATTCTGCACTTACATCACAGATGTTTTAACTGTTCAGGCAGAGCACTCGCTATATGGTATAAACTATATTCCATTGTCAGCTCCAAGAACTACTAAATTTCTAGATAACTCAATCAGATAAACTACAGGAAGTGGTCTTTAGTTCCTGCGGTGTAATGCTTTCTGTAGCACTTAGCCTACAGAAATTATAGAAAAAAAAAAAAAAAAACTTGCCTAATGCTACAAATCAGTGTCATTTAAATTGTGGACGGGGATGTCTTTATAACAACAGAAAATATTGGCCAAAGTCGCAATGTGAACTTGTATTAAACCGGAAACATTCTTTAATTATGGTTGGACAGCATTTGCATTGCTAGTGGGTTTCCTGCTGATTTTGGCTTTTTAAACAATTCAGGCCTGGCACCAGTCAGAAGGAAGAGGTAGATCAGACTGGGATGACTCTCTGTTTTGCTGGTTTTACTATAGAAGCCTGTAGAAACTCTCTGCCTCGCTTTCATGAGAAACCATAAAAGTCCTGAGCTGCAGTGGAGCTGCAGCTGTGTCCGAGAAGCTGCGCGTAGACTTCCTCTGACACCAACTGATGTTTTACAGAGACAAACTGCAGAGAACAGCAGGATCTCCCTGGACCAGCGCCCACATCTGGAGAAGATGAGA
Organism: Atherinomorus stipes; assembly: GCA_023101725.1. NCBI lineage: Eukaryota > Metazoa > Chordata > Actinopteri > Atheriniformes > Atherinidae > Atherinomorus > Atherinomorus stipes. The sequence continues at coordinate 197,334 of JALJCO010002606.1, forward strand.
ACAGTGGAGTGGAAAAAAGAGTGATAGAATATGGCAGGAGAAATAAAGCCACGAGTGGAATGAAAGTGAGGACAGAGGATAGAAAAGGAAAAAAAGTGAATAAGTGTGTGTACATGTGTGTGTGTGTGGGGGGGGGGGTTAACCAATATTGAAGTAAAAGTAAATAAAAGCCAAAACACAAAAACTAGTGTAATCCATTTTTTTTTCTCTTGAGGTCCAATTAGATGAGGGCAGTACAAAAAACAAAATAAATTGGCCCACTGATTTAATCAGGCCTACCTGTTAATCTGTTCCACATTTTGGCTCTGAGAGCGCTCCTTCCCCCACATCATGAAACATCACCGGCTGATGAGCCAGGATGATGTCTGTTGAGTAGTAGACAGGAAAGTATGAAGTGTGAGGCTGTGATTTACGCAGACCCTTGCTGAGATATCCCGACTATTTAAAAGGCTCTGAGGGCGACAGTGGGTGCATAAAAGATGATAAGACAGAAGAAGAGTTTTGTTAGGAACAGTAAGACCAATGAATGATTAGGTCTGGATCTCTGCTAATGCTCCAGTGAGTGATCACTCGCCTTCTGATGCAGCCAAGGATGAATGGCTCTCTGCGGACTTCCAGCTCCAGGCCTAAGTCCTGGCTCTGATACCCGACTGTTTTCTGCATAGTCTTCACCAGGCTGACTGTGTGAGTCATACACTGTCTTTTAACAGCTTGTATCGTTGTCAAATAATTAACTACATAACAGGTGGAGTTAAGTTTAATGTAACAGTGTAGTTAATTCTTGATTAATATGATTGGCAGATGATTACTGTAAGTCAAACAGTGCATTTGGAAGTCAGGTTTGATCCTTATTTTTTACTGTTCAATGTCTTGACAGTAAAGAAAAAAAGGAAGCTACAGCTGATTTGTCAAATATTTTATTTCCAAGTGTTTCTGGGCTACAATGAAGTAATGTCATTCTCTCCAGAATACAAAGTCACTCTCCTTCCATGTGTTTTTAAGCTGAGCTGCTTTGTTCTTCATTGTATCTTCTCAGAACTTCCATTTCTATGCTAAAAAAGTCCCCTTAACAAGGACAGTGGTAAGACCAAAGTCAAAACAAATCCATCTTACCTTAAATGAAAAGATCTACAAGCTTGTAACCTGCTTATTTTTGTTTATTTTGCTGTCACTAGTGAGTTTCCTGACTTGTTTGTCAAATATTTTCTCTAAAAACACGCATTTTCCTACATTGGGGTTATCTCAGAGCTCCCAAAGGAAGGGACCCTGTTCATGTTTTTGCAAGATTTAGTCCATTAACTTCAAATTGTGTATACATAGCCTTACTGCAGGCCACTTTCCAAATGTCAACCACAGCTGAGCCACATGCAACTTTCCAGGGAGCCACTAGTTTCACCTTCGTCCAGTAACATAAGAAAATCAACATGCATAATCAGTTATTGTCCATTCATACACTAATAGCCACCAAAGAATGAATGAATGAATGAATGAATGAATGAATGAATGAATGAATGAATGAATGAATATGAATGTGTCATGCACACATGTGCCCAGCCCACAAGGGCTATATGACACTAAAACATAACATGAAAGATGGCCATCCATTTACATCAGTCTCTCAATAAAACAATAATGTGAGTGAGATCATGAATCAGGGTACAAAGTTTCAGTCTCAATGTCCATGCTTTTTCCACATACCTGGCCAAAGCAAAAATTTCATTTTTAAATAACCAATTCAACATATCACCTTCTGCCAACCAAAACAAATCTGGGTTACCATACAGATTTTTTTTTCAAACAAGATCATTTTTAAATTATTATACTGTGGACAACAAAACATAAAATGAAATTAATCTTCAACCTAATCTAAGTCACACACAAAACAACCTATTCTCTACTGGGATGTCTTTGTAGCGATCCACCTCCACCTCTAGGGGCAGCACTCCTGCTCTGAGATGAGCTACCAAAGAATGACTTGGTTTTTCAACTGCAGATTTAATCTGTAGATGTTGCACATCAACTAAAAGCAAGTGATAAGATATTGAGCTTCACATAAGAAAGAGTAACAAACAGCTTAACCGCCTTCCCATTTACAATATACAGACTCATCCAAAACCCTGCAAAAATGTAGAAGATTCATATTGTAGCTTAGCTAAAACTATGGAGACAAGCATAATACAAACACACTATCCTAAACAGCAAGAAAGATTTGGATGGAGAAAGGTATGAACTGGTGTCTGTATTTGTGTTGCTATGTACTTGTTCAGGCAGGATGGCTCCAGAGAGTACGATGAGGAAAAGTCATGCAGAGAAGAGGAAGGGATGCTGCTTCTGGATCAGAGAACAGACTCTGATGTGGGAGGGATTCCTCTTTGGCAAACACCTTCATATGCCCTTCCAGATTTATGAAGACATGTCAAATATGGACGATTATTAGGATAACTGTTCTGCTAAAAAGAAATGTGACTTTTTTTTAAGTCTAGATGTGTGCTGCAGATAGAGCAGTGGTAGCAAAGAGGAAGAAGAGATTTAGGGATTTGATCTAAACTGACTCTCTGGCCTATAGCACTGGTGTCATGCTCTCAGATGGGCTGGCAGGGTAAAACATATGGAAGACTGAGCTGATTCTTGAACTGTATGTTCCTGTCCGTTCAGAAAAAAGTTGTGCGATTTCCTTCAAATCGTGTGTTTTGTCATTACAAGTCCTTCATCTTTTCAATTCATCTGCTTTGGCAGCTGAATGCTTGAACATGGCCACTTTTTTGTGTATACTATAGTACCCTAGAAACATCCAAATGACCCAGCTCCATGAAGGAGCACAGATTTCTTGTGAGAAAAGTTTTCTTTCCTTCTGTTTGTCTTGCATATTTTGCCAGCATGAAGAATCTGTACCATACTGCTTTGGGTTTTTAAACTTTTAGAGTGTGTGGAGAATCAATGTCCTGCTCTTCTTGTTGTTCCCATGCAAGTGTTTTCCCATCACAGTCTCACTTTAAAAAAAATGTATTTCCAAGTGTGTTCATGTATTCTGTGTAACCCCAGACTTTCAACAAACACAGTCACGTCTCCTCAGGGTGGACATAGAAGGTAAAGTAAAGGTGATGATGAAGTCACCCTATGACCAGGTGGGCGATCATGGGTGTTAAGATCCCTATAATTAGATTAAGTGAAAAGGATGGGGTCATCATCATATGTGGAGGGGTGTGTGTGAACTTGCAGACAGTCATCCAGTTCTCGTCACCACAGGTGGCTAATCCATCACAGCCTGCCAGGAAAATACAACGAACACTCCGACATAAGCCTTGCTCCCAAAAGATAGTGCTAGTCTCAACACTCCACTCTATAGCAAGTCCCAGTCATGAACTCCCAGGTGTAAACACTGACCAAAGGATGAGCTCCAGCATGATCTCCTTCAAAAACCACAACTTTCTAGCTCAGCTTAAAACCTTGAAGGAACTGTTCTATTAATCCTGCTTTAATTTCCTATAGGAGCAACAGTATGAGGGAAGGTGGTTGTATTTCTTTTTGTCTATACTGTAATGGTGAAGACATGTGTTGGTTGGACGGAAGGAGGGCCGTTGCCAACCGGATGTCTGTTATGGTGGTCCTGTCCTCTGTGGAGTTCAGGGTTCGGGCAAGTTTAAATGTAGGAGTCGGATGCATGATGAAATCATTAAAGAAATCAGATCTTTACGGTTATTTTGATTTAGATTATAATATGTTAATTTAGCAAAGTTGGATGGGGTGGAAAACACCATGACATCAGTGGATGTTTGCCTATAGAAGAATAGACATTTATTCAACCTATATTAAAGCATTTTGAATCCAATATGGAAAAAAGAAAATATGATGGGTTAACAATAATGTTAAAGTTCACATTGTTACTCATTACACTTAAATTTGTCTTTAATTTTAATCAAGTTAAACTTAATTTAAAGTCAGAACTAATGTACCAATTGACTTCATGTTCTCAGAGGAGCTTTGTATAATATATTGGACTGTGTGTTACACCTAAATAAAATGCTTAGTCATATGTAACTGAAGCATTATTACTAGAGACTGTGTTTATTTTGTAGAAAAAGGTAAATGAGACTAAATGGGCCAAAGACTGATCCAAGGCAGTCCACTATACACTCCCATCTGCATTTATACATAACTGCAAACTTTTTGTTAATGTAAATATTTAGTAGAAGGGTGGCGCGCTTTGCAAATCCTTTAAATCTTTCAGTCCTTTGACCCTTATATGTCAAGGCAATAATTTCCGACACAATCCTGTTGTAAAACACATTACATTAACTCATAGTCCACAATTATTGCATGGGTTTAAATTTTGTGCACATGACATTACAATAGTAACATACATCCCCGAAGACACATTAATGCTGAATGATATATTTAAAAGTACATATATCTTGCCATCTAAATGAAGTCTTCTTGCTCCTGCTGAAATTTGTTGTGTAAGAAAAAAAAAGACCCATAGCAAATAAGTTTGAAGAGTTAATCTCCCAGTTCCCAAATACTTACACAACATAGAGGCACAATGAGTAAACAAGTTCCAGCTTTAAAATTCATATCATTTTTTCAAGTACCAAAAATGTTTCTAAGCGCCATGGTTGTTTTTGTAATATTTTAGATAATTCAAGGCAGTTAGATGGTTTCTAAATATTTTAACTTTTTGAGCAAGTCTGCTTTCAAATGGCTTCATTGTGTTTGTGTGTTGGCATGTGTGTGTCAAATTTACATGTCCTTTTAGAACCAGATTGTCACTTTACCTTCCATCATAACTGCATACCTTTGCTACTTGGATTTGACACAATCTATGTCAACACTCTTTTATCTTCTGTTCTGTTTTTCTCTCAGTCCTTTAATGGTCTCTTAGATCCTTCACTTTGTGTCCATGGCTACATGGCACCACCCATGCTTTTACTAGTTTTAAGCACACCATTGGGGAGATTCATCTATTTTTTGGGATACCATATATCTGTGATCTGTAAAAGTGAATTGCTCTCACAGATGCTCAGCTTTATAGTACTCTGGAAATCATAACAAGTGATTCTATGGTGTGTGATATTTGGATAAGAGCAGATGTACGAGCATGCGAGGTGACTGTGTTATGGGGCTGTTATTGTGATAACAGAAAGGCCCTCAGCTCATATATAAAAATGTGACACATGTAGAATTTCTTTCATCCAAATTTTGTAACCTGCTGGGTGTGATGGTGTTGGGCTTCTTGAAATCTTTATGTCTTGCAGGCCATTTGACACTGGTGGACCAGCAAAGTCTTAACTCATGTCTTCCCCCTCTCTCTGTCTTTCCAGGTGTCAGCCACAGATGAAGACCGTGGTTCCTTTGGTACTATAGCCTACACCCTGGCTTCAAGCTCTGGAAGCATACTGCCAACAACGTTTACCATTGACAAGGAGTCTGGCCAGCTTTGTACCAGCACAGCTCTTGACAGGGATGAGGGGATGGACAAGTTTGATCTGACTGTTACTGCAACAGATGGAGTAAGGACACATTTCAGTTATACTATATGTTACACATATCATGCATGTCAACAAAGAAATATGTTTAGTTAAAAAGAATAGGACTGGAATTTATGTTTTTTGTGTTTCTTGTTTCATTAAAAGTACAAAAGCAGACCGCTAAAGGAAAAGAAAAAGTCAAAGCACATCAAAACCCAAGATCTGCAGCAAGAGGGGAAAAATTTTAGCTGTTTTGTGTTTTCTTTTTCACCAAATGCATGGTCTACTGCATATGCAATGCCCCTGATCAAAGGTTTATGCTGAGAGCAAATTAAAGATGTGTAAAGCTGCACTGAAATAAATCTGATCAAAGTGACATTCATGTCAAAACGAGTTTTAAAGAGGACAACATCCTGTTCCTAACACAGTCTTGGAAAAGAAATAAGGAGGACAGCAGCATGGCAAAACAATCAGGGAAAAACATGGAATGCAGGGAATGAGAAGGAGAAAAGAGAAGGAAAACAGATCCTTATAAATGCTGTTCTGCAATAACTTTTTATTACAGGATGATACAATTTTAATTTTAAAAATGAGTACACATTTAAGCACTCTGTTCAAGCAAAACCCACAGTAATTAGTTCCATATACTGTAAATATAGTTAATCACAATGGATGCACTTACAAAGGAATCAAAGTGAATAGATATTGTTACATATGAGTCACCCCATTGGTAGGATTTCTAACACATTCCCATATTCCCTGTTCAGTCCTGCTGGTGTTTTTTCCCTTTTGTCTGAGCTGTCCCTGTCTTTTATGGTCACATAAAACAAAGCTGGCAGATACAGTATAATAAGTGCAAAGTCTCCTCTTTGCTGACAGATGCATACAGTGGTTGATTGCTTCCACATTTAAAAGATCATCAACAGAGGCTCAACTCTGCCTTTTGTTTTTTTTTTCTTTTTTTCTTTTTACAGCTGTTTGTTTTATAGTGGTGGACAGATTTATTGTCACAGTTTAATAACATCAAAGTCCCGGACGGTTGCGTTTTACCAAACAAAAGAAAAAGTAATTGAATGTTGTCTGTGGAGATATATGGTGCAGTTGTTTCATTAGATTGCTGCTCCTGTAATTTAGCATCCATGTGTCTCTACCATTCAGCTAAGGTCAAATATATCATTGCAGTGATGGTGTTTGCTCATCAGATCTTAAATATTCTGAATGCAGAAGATAATAAAATAAGATGAACTAAATGTTAATGTTTATTTTAACTTACAGGGCGGCCTGAGCTCAGTCGCACGGGTTAGAGTCACAGTCGTGGACATTAACGACAACCGGCCCACCTTCTATCCAGTTCAGTACACAGTCAGTCTCAGTACCCATAGTGCCCCAGGAACCTCTGTTGTCAAGGTAACAGCCAATGACCCTGATGCTGGTGAAAACGGCAAGGTGACCTACCGCACAGTACCTGGAGGGGGCTCTACTTTCTTCACCCTCAACAAGGACACAGGTATGTGTGTGTGTGTGCACATCTTTTTTTTTTCTGTTATTGTTTAAGCATGTAAAAGTGTATGATATAATTTTCCTCATAAAAACAAAATACAACATTGATGCACATATTCAGAGTTTAATGAAGAAAATGATGGAGCTATAATATAAACATGGTGTTTTCAAGGTTTGAAAAGAGCTTAAACAAACAAAAAACTGCATTGCTTTTATAACAAATCACCATTTGATCCAATGGTTTGCTGTATAGATGAAAAGATAAAACAGATCTGGTTGTTTTTTTTGTTTTTTTTTTCTCAAACAGCACCACTACAGTACATCCATGTTAACAACCAACAGTGTACTGTATGCAGTGTACAGCCAACAGCTAGTGCAGTGGGGCAGACAGTAGTCAGCAACAAGCACGGCCTTTCTGCCATTCCATGCCATTTTTTGCACTTTTTTTTAAGGAGTTAAAGGTCACTTGCATGAAATCAAGTTGTTATTGGCTTGGTTAAATTTGATTCAAAAAGGCTCAAAGAGCTGATGTTCTGCTTCAGACAAATATAGTTATAGAGGTACATCTTTGAGAAAAATGTAAGAACCTCACAGCTCTGTATAGTTCTGTGGCAGTTTTGTCTCTGTTTTATAGAAGACATACATAACATTTATAGTTTGGCAGAGCCTTCAAATTTACAACTTTATCAGTCTCACTGTTTCCATGGTTACCAGTCTCTAGGCTTGTAAGCCAGTGTAGCAAGTTTGTCTGGTTTGCAAAATTTAAGAGCCAAGAAAAATTGTGTGAATGGTCTGTGTCCTTTGCAGGTGTGATTTCTCTGTCTCGCTCGCTCCATGGCAAAGCCAACACCATCATCTCCATGGTGATATCAGCTGAGGATGGTGGTGGTCTGACGGCGCCTGTCAACGCCAGAGTCAACGTGAGCGTGGTGGGAGGCTCCGTGGCATCACCAGTGTTTGAACAGGCTCAGTATTTTTTCACAGTGTCTGAGGATGTTCTCAGGGGGACGGCAGTGGGAATGGTCCGGGCTGCTACGAAAACAGGTGAGAACACTTGTAACCTCAACTTAATATTTCATGTGTGATGCATATGTTTGTTTGTCCTGGCCCTGGTTGTTTAAAGATAACATACCAGCCTGTTTCATGTGGCTCGTGTTTCCAACTTTTTTAAACATACCAGAGCAGAAATAGACCAGTAAGTGTTTTTGTTTTTTTTCCTCCCAGTTTTAGCTCTCACTGTTAAGATTGTACAAATATGCAAGCAATTATCTCGTGCACTCCAGCAAAAAATCACATCCAACTTTGGCTTTACAGAATTTCAGTTTCATTTTAATTTCATTGCAGCCTTTTTTGGGTGACTAGAAAATTTGTGATATAGCAGATGAACTCTTCATATGTAAAGTTTCACCCAGTTTGAATGAATCCATCTTTCACTTAATGCTTGGATGGAATATTAGTTCTGCATGCAATCAACATACTTAACCATCACTCAAACTCATTAAAAAATAGTGGAGAACAGTTACTTCCATCTAATGGCCAAGTTGGAGTTAGTAGAGAATAACCAACAATTAATTGACAAAAGCTTAAAGGTACTATTTGAATCCAAGATTTTAAAATGATTTTTTTTGTTACACATTGCAAGAAGCTTTAGATTATTTTGGGGTGATTTATGTCTTCAGCTCATGGAAATTAAAGCTCACTTTGTTTTTTCCTCAACTTCTATTTTGCTTCCCTTATCTTCCATGCAGGTGTGTCTAAAGGTATTTCCTTCTCCATCTCTTCTGGAGACCCTGATGGCTACTTCACAGTGGACAGTGCCACTGGTACCATTCGCACTGCCCTTCCTCTTGACCACGAAACCTGCTCAAGTCTTGATCTGGAGATCCAGGCACGTTCCGGCTCTCCTCCATCCTATGGAACCTGCCGGGTGCGCATAACTATTTCTGATGTAAATGACAACGCCCCTACCTTCCTCCCTTCCTCATCAGAGTCCCTGCTTTTACCTGAGATCACCAAAATGGGGACCGTTATCTACCACATTCAGGCCACAGACAAAGACTCCGGTCATAACGGTCAGCTTAGCTTTGACCTCATTTCTGCGGGTGCTGCAGGCAGCAGCGGCCAGAGGACATTTGGTGTTGACCGTGGCAGTGGGGAGGTGCGTCTGATTGGAAGTCTCTCATATGAGACTGTCCCACGCTACGATCTTCAGGTGATTGCCAAGGATGGTGGAGCGCCTCAACTCAGCTCCACCTTCACACTTGTGGTTCACATCCAAGCACAAGACGCACAAGGCCCCAAGTTTGATACCCTCACCTACAGAGTGGAACTACGGGAAAACGCAGCTCTCAATACCCGTTTCCTCCAGGTTCGAGCACTCAACAGAGAAGCATCTGGGAATGGTGGAAGCTCGTCATCTTCTTCCTCCCCCATTTCCTACCGCCTCAGGCCCGATGGTGATGCTGCAGGATTTGGCATCATGCCAGACAGCGGCTGGCTATTTATTCGGAGCTCTCTGGACCGAGAAGTCAAAGATATGTACCTTCTGACTGTCCTTGCCACGTCAGGTCCAGGAGGAGCAGGGAGGACTGGCAGCGCAGCAGTCAGGGTGACTGTTACTGATGAGAATGACAATTCCCCACGACTAAGCCAGGAGAGGGTGTTCCTGGCTGTCAGAGAGAACTTGCTGGCAGGAACAGGCTTTGGCAGAGTGTCCGCAACAGACAGAGATGCAGGACTAAATGCTCGACTCACCTACAAGCTGCTGCACGCAGACAGGCACTTTCAGATCAACTCGCAAACAGGTGAAGAAAAACATCCTAATCATAATGTAATCTAAGATTTATTGAATTTAAATACTGTGCTTGAAATAGCTCATTGTAATTGTGGTACACTCAAATGTTATAAGCAGCAATAGCAACATAATTTCCCTTTAGAGCTTGATTATTTGTTCTGTCTTAATTTAACTATTAAACTTCTCTCACTGTAAATGTCTTTTTGCTTTAGGCGAGATCAGCACCCGCCTTGCCCTGGACAGAGAGCAGCAGTCCAGCTATCAGCTTGTTGTAGTTGTACAGGATGGGGGCACGCCTCCTCGCAGCGCCACTGGTACTGCTCATATCACTGTACTGGATGAAAATGACAACGCCCCAGTTTTCACTCACGTCAGGCCTGACAGGGAGCTGCTGCTTCAGGTAGGAATGGATGGACATCAATCCACCACTGACTGATCCAGATATAAATTACATCTTACTAAATGGTTAACCCTGCACTGCATGACTGGCAAATCGGCGTCATTGAATGTTTGATGTGTAGTCCTGCATGCTTTGACTGCAAAGTAATGACAGGACTAGAAAATAAATTATTAGCATGCAAAACTATCGATCCCTGGTTTCACTGTTCTGAAAAAAACTAAATGAGTAAAAGATGTACTAATTTTCCAAAGGGTTTAAAGTAAAAAGTTTTTATGCAGGATTAAGATGTTCTAAATTTGTCTACAGTTTAAAAAATAGAAGAGCTGTTTAGCAACAGTATTTTCACTTTAAATTTTGTGCTGAGGATAGAGGAAAGGTTTTATATTTTGATTTGTGCATGGAGGTCATATTTGTGCAGTTGTTGATAACAGAGCCATGCACGACTGTCAGATTTAACATTCAGAGTGCTAAGCACCCGCTAAGCCACAGCCATGTCAGTCTAATTAATGTGTGAGACAATGGTGAGAGAGAAAACTTTAAAGAAGAAGCTTTTTTAGTTCCCAAAACGTTTCCATGTTGCATCTGCTTTATTTTTCAATCTAAAACTTTACTAACCAAAACTTGCATTGATCTTGCAAAATGCTTCAAATACTGTAATGTTTCATTTGTGACATTTTTAGACAGTAACTTATATCTAAACTGGCTTGAAGAAACTGTAGCATGTTACTATACAGCACAAAGATGATATTTACGGTAAACAAAAAACCTTTCAATTTCACTGCAGGTGACAGAGGGTCTTCCATCTGGGACAGTGGTGGGGACAGTGACAGCTAAAGACCCAGATGAGGGAGAGAATGGCACCATTTTCTACTCTTTATCAGGTGAGTCTTGGTAATCATCTTACACTTACAGAACGATCTGGTTGTAAACATATATAAATCCTACCTCTTGCTTCATCATTGCGTCTTAAATGGCTCTTTGTGGCATCCTCTTTAGGCTCCCGAGCAGAGCGTTTCTCTCTCAACCCGACCAGTGGCGAGCTCAGAACTGCTTCCCCTCTGAGATGGGCGGAGCGATCTGAGTACACCTTCATTGTGACTGTTGCTGACCACGGCACACCGGGCCTTAGCTCCACCTGCCAGATTCGCATACTGGTAAATATGATGTGTTCATTTTTATATACAACATATACAAATAACTTCTACCTTATTAAACAAAGTCATTCTTAAGGTATTGCATAGTTGGAACCAAAGGGCAGTCTGGTGAGCGCACTCTAAACTGTCACATCTGCACATTACGTACCTCAGTTCTTTTGCATTACTTGCTCTGAGTAATTTCCTCAATCTGTGCACAAAGTGAACAGTTTAACTGTCAAAGGAGTGAGACAAGGAGGTAAAAATGAGAAGGAGAGAAACTGAACATTGGCCTATATAAACAAAAGCATGCATCCAATCTAGTGTACATTTCCTGATCCAGAGGTCAGCAGGGTAACCAAAACCCACGGTGAAAAGCCCTGAGCTGGGGGACTGTGCTAGGCTGGACTGAGCTCATTTTCTGAACTTTCTGTTGGAAGGTCAGTCCTGCATATCAACATACAATATCAGGAATTCAGCAACAGGAGAAAAATGTCTGCTAGTGAAGGGTGGTGGCTTGCTTTGACTGTTGAGCTTTGGAGCTCTGTGTTTTTGTGTGATGTGATTTCAGAAAGGAAGAGGATGTTAATTGCAGCGGGAGTGCTTGCCTTAGATTTCGCTTGTGTGTGCTGCTTGTGTGACAGTGTGATTAGACGGAGGGGAAACAGGCACCTTGGAATCAAACGCTCCCAGATGAGATTTGATGAGAGCCAGCTGTATCAAATCACACAGAGGGAAAGGGAACACACACCACTGTACAGTAGCAGGCACTGACACACACAAGCACACAGACACAAACAATTGTGTGAGGTAACATGTCCAGAGAATGATTTGCAAATAGATTTGCATCAATATCATTGTACACTACAAGCACAACAGCATAAGCATAAGAAGGGGTATATGTGATTAAAAAAAAAAAACTGGAGAAAAAAAAAAAGAAGAAAAACAGTGCAGTAAAGTTTTTGACACTGCTTCCTAATTTGATAAGCTATGAGTTTCAGCAAATGACGTTCTCCAGTTGTGTAATTTGATGCCTGTGTGGAGGCATTTGCAACTTTAACGGATGACAAATTTTATTTTTTGCAGCACTACAATTAAAAAGGCATAGAAGTGTAACTTATGCTCATTTGCCGCATCCTGCCCTCTTTTTCCAGGCCTCCTTTTACCAACAGTTAGAAATTGTTTGTATGGAGGGTAAAATCTACTTTTGTTAGCTGTCTTACAGAATTTCTTGATCTCTCATATCAAACCCTGGGGCCATTTAGTGTACTAAAGCCCTTCAGGCACGTATTTGCTTCCTTTTTTGCCCGTATCAAGGCATGTTGAGGTTGGTTATTGCTCTGCATTATTTGAATTGGAGTATTTACAGTCCTCGCATTATCACACCCATCATTCTTTGGTTTTAGGTCACAGACCCTGACTATCATGTTGAAGCCAAAATTCTGCAGTGTCAAGACATTTACTGGAAGGACTGCACATAATGTCTTCATGTACAATGGGAATGCCTGTGAGGGTTATTATAATAATGAGAACAAAACAGAAACAGACTACAACCCAAGGCCGTATTTAGGGATGGGTTGGGGTGAGAGACTTAAAGCTTTACTGTTTACAGAAAATCAAAAGAAATCTGATCCAGTAACATACAACAGCCCTTACCCTTGATGATTTTTTTTTCTGTGGTTCATTGAAATGATACATTGATATGTTTTACAATTTATTTCAGTGTACTTTGGCTCTGATCCGTGGTTGATGAAGGAAAAGAATTCAATTTGATTGCAATCTGAATTACCTCTATTAGGTGAAGAAGTTAACAACAAATTCTCTGAAAATAAGTATAATTGACTCATTTCTTTTTCTCCAGGTTCTCAGTTCCTCCAAGTCCATCCCAAAGCCCAATGTCCTCTCTATGATCCTGAACACAGTCGAAGGGGCTACTCCAGGCTCCATCATTGGTTCAGTGCGTCCGCTTAACCAGCATGACCCTGCTGCACTAGAAGGCCAGGTGACCTACCTGGTAGTGGGAGGGACAGACCGGGACGGGACTTTCATGGTGGACCGTCTAAAGGGTGATGTGTACCTGGTGCGTGAATTGGACTATGAGAAGGGCTCGAGATACACGCTGCACATTGAGGTGTCTGACTTCTCGCAAGCATTCCCCAGCAGTCACCTGGTGAAGCTGGACATCAATGTGCAGGACAGCAATGACCATGCCCCCCAGTTCTCTGAGGATCCTGTTACCATTGTTATACCAGAGAATATAGAGCCAGGTTCTTCCATATATACGTTTCAAGCTGTCGATCAGGTAGGAAAGTAAAATCAATGAGTAGAATTTCCAGGTATTGCATAAGATACAGTACAGTATGTATACTCCAACCAAACACCTTGAATTTAAGCTCAACCTGGTTTTGCTTTTATGCTTCTTTTTGTGTAGGATGGGAGCGGCCCCAACAGTGAGCTACGTTACTCCATTGAACACCACTGGCCTGACACTCCTGACCTCCTGATCCTTGACCCCTCCAGTGGAGTCTTGACCCTGGGTCAGAAGTTAGATCGTGAATCCACACCCTCCCTCTACCTTGTGGTGCGAGGCACAGACCAGGCAGTGGATCCATCGCAGAGGCGCTATGGTTCGGTCACTGCTCGACTGTTTGTGACAGATGAAAACGACAATGCTCCTGTCTTCAGTTCTCCGTCTGCAGTCAGTGTCATGGAGGATCAACCTATAGGGTGAGCACCACATCACTTGTTTGTAATGCTGTTATATATTTGAATGACTACAATACAAGTCATCAGACCACAAAGAAGAAAACTGTTCTAAGTTTAATTTGATTTCACAGCCCTCTGCTTGAAAGCACCGGCGGCGGTTGTTTTTAACTGTCTGTGTCCTGACAGGTTTGTAATTTTGTACGTGATGGCTCGCGATGCAGATGAAGGAGAAAATGGCAGAGTTTCGTACAGAATCCAGGCAGGCAACAGTGCCGATCGCTTCAGCTTGAACCCTAACACTGGTAAGTTTATATTAAGGGTCAGCCATCTAAAAATAGTGTAATGGGGAAAATTTCCTATAAATATATCCACTTAACACATCATCAAACCAAGTCAAATTAACCACATAATTTCTTGATTTGCTCGCCTGCTTAGAATGATTTAAATCAGCAGGACTGCTTTTTCTTTGTGGGATTTCATGATTGATAGATAATTTGCATCCCACCCGTAGAAGCCGCATGGATGAACAAAAACTTTCCAGAATATTATAATTACTTACTAAACTGCGTCTACACGGTTTCAGCTGCTTAAACCTTTACAACCATTTTTACTCAAAGATCCTTCAATGCCTTGGGGCAATATTTCACCTCAATAACACTTTAGTGTTCTTTTTGCAATGGATTTGTTCATGGGAACCGATCTTTATTTGGGCTATAGGGATGTAGACAGCCCTTGATATCTTATATATGTTCATGTATAGTCTCTCCGTTGCTTGAGCTGGGTAGGCGCGCTCTGGTCTGCCTGGGATGGGATTAAGAGCCATAAAACAGACACTTAATGCAGCTTCCAGATGGAAGAAAATCTTTACGTCATTACTGTCAAGTGCAGTGGGTTGATTTCACTTCTGGTTTGTTTCTCAGACTGTGTGGTGTTAAGTTTGTGGTTAATAAGAGCTGTAGCGGCAGATTAGCATGTATTGCAAAAAGATTTGCCAAACTGCTTGGCTAATGGGGGTTGGGGGGGGGGGGGGGGGCATTTGAATGATTACTGCTTATAAATGGTGTTTCTGCCCTGCCAACTTTCTGTTATTTCACGTTACTTTTGGTTTACTGCTGGTTTTATGAACTCCTTGAAAGGTAATGTTTCCTCTGAGTTTCTTCATTTATTTTTAAGTAAATAAAGTAGCATGTTGTCTTAATAGACAACAGAGATTCTTTAGCAGCTTGTTTGGGGGCTTAGTTTAATCTATGTCACACTTCAAGTAATTTACTTAAATAATTCTCATAGGGTTAGGGTTATGGCTGCAACACAGCAAATTTAAGTTTGTTTTTTTCTTCTTGTAGTATTTCTATTGTTAATTTTCCATCACTAGAACTAAGTTGACTACATAGAACCATGAAATAGCAGAGTACATGCTTTCCCTTGTGTCTGCTTTTAGCTGAAACAGGCAGAAATATCAGAGCCTCAGCTCCACAAAACAGTCAACACACAATATATGTTTGGCATGCTGTGGCATTTATAAATTACATGTCTCTTCTGCTTTGCAGCTAAACTTGTACACAGCTGTAAAACAGCACACAAACACACACACACAAACATTTCATATTTCCTCTCACTTTGGCTGACCCTCCTGGTAGAGTGATGACAGGGCTGTGGGATAAAGACATAGAAGGTAGGAGATTAACTGAAACCCGAGTGTGTGCAGTGGAGGTCTAATTCAAAGATACTACTGTCCATGAAAAAAAATTACAGTATATGCATTCTGTACACACAAACACATGACGGCTTCTGCTGCACATTTAAAAAAGAGAAAACCAAATAGATTTAAATGTATGTTCAAAGTGCCAGAATTGAATTGCCGTTAGGAACTGGTTTCTTCTCCCACAATGGAAAATCTCATAAAGCAACGCTGCAGAAGTTCTTGTTTTCACTAGTCCTTAAGGTATACAAATGATATTAAGTCGAGAAAATTACACAAAGACAGAAGTTCTAAACACATTTGTACATGAAGCCAGGCACTGGGTTTAAGACTAAATAGGAAAATGTGTTCTAAGCCGTTTGTAGAAGCTTTTATTCACTGTAAATGTTTTTGTTTTTTTTTCTTGCAGGCTCTCTTTCCATCCTTAAAGCCCTGGACCGGGAAGAGCAGGAAGTCTTCAATCTAACAATTGTTGCAGAGGATCATGGGATACCTCAGCTTTCCACCTCTCAGGTGCTGTGTGTGCAGGTGATTGATGTGAATGACGAAGCTCCAGTGTTCCAGCAAGCTGAGTTCGAGACCCAGGTGATGGAAAATCAAGGACCAGGAACCACAGTGCTAACAGTTACTGCCACCGACCGGGACCAAGGTTGGTTTAAAGAGAGAAATATTAGGCTTTTAACCTTATAAACATGGCATGGCTTGGTAATGGCTTAATTATTTTTGCATATTCATAAATCCTCTAATATTCAAAAACACATTAGTTTGATATGAGACATTTCACAAAAGAATTATTGTCGGAAAGTCAGTGTATGACTAAGCAGAATATATTTCAGCACAAAGATTGAGCAAAGCAGCTAGCGACCATAGAGCTAAACAATAGAGAGCCATAAATGGTTTTGAACAACCAGAGCTCTTAAAACTAAACCACAACCACTTGCTAATAAAAGTGTGTGGTCACAATCATCCTCCAGATCCCATTATTTTAAGGGATTCATTTATTTCATCATTTCATTAGGATTTGCTACCAGCACAGAGCAGTTGTGGACTCATTAATGGCACGTCTTTGTAATATTTAATGTTGCTTTTTGCTTTATTGTTGATTTCATGGCGTGCTTACTTACTTGTTCATGTTAATACAGGTTCTAATGGCCACATAACATATGGAGGTGTGACAGAAGACGGCTTCATCATCAATCCTGTCACAGGAGTCATCACCACCACAAAAGAGCTTGACACAGAACAACAGGATCACTACACACTCACTGGTACTAAGATACGCACAGCTCCGTCTGACAAACCTAAAGCACACCAGTTTAAACTGTTGAATGGAATTTGACACACTGTCAGCTTAATGTTTCCCATTTCCTATCAGTCTATGCCAGGGATGGAGGGCTGCCGCCTAACTTTGCCAAGGCTGTGGTACGAGTGGAAGTACGGGATGTGAACGACAACGCTCCAGTCTTTGCAAAGCTGTGGTACGGACTTAAGGTGCCAGAGAACCAGGAGCCTGTGGAGCTCTGCCTCCTCAAGGCCACAGATCCTGACTCAGGTCCTGGTGGAGAGCTGGAGTACAGAATTGCTGGTGAGAAATGAACTAAAGGAGTGATTTAGATCCTACAGTTGCTGTGTTACAGTGCTGTTTGTCAGTGAATCTACTTTGAATCATTAATGTTGTCAGACAAAGGTTTTGGGGATTGCTTGTTCAGGGTGAAAGAAGTTCAATTTAAACTTCAAGATTAACATATCATCACAGACAACACCAGGAAACAATTTTATTTTGTGCAGTTGCAAAGGATTTTGTCAGACAGCAGAGATCCAGCGTGTTGACTAATGCAGACTAGACAACAGCTTTTCACCAGACTCTGTTCCTCCCACATCCCTGATAAGATCTTCATAAAGTGACCCTAGACTTTCTTTGGATATTGTATTATTAAAAGTAGTACAGCATATTCCATCCGTGTCTCTGGATAATGCCCAGATTTTAACTTAAGTGCAGCGTTGTTTCAAATGCCCCTCTCTTGTCTTTATTAAAATCTTAAGTCATGTGAAATGCTTGAATATTTTCAAAGGCTTCTTTTTCCACCGTCTCTCTCTTTACAGGGGGGACCCTGATGGAGATTTCCAGCTCCACGTCAGCACAGGAGCCCTGTCCACCTCATGTGGGCTTGACAGGGAAATGAAGGCTGAATATACCCTGGAGGTGGTAGCCATGGACAGAGGTAGCCCAGCTCTCAGTGCTACTGTCACAGTGAACGTCCAAGTTCTGGATGTCAATGACAACAGCCCTGTTTTTAGCAAAAGCAGTTACACAGTGGAGGTGTCAGAGAATGCTGCAGAAGGTTCTCAAGTTCTGCAGGCAAGTAAAACCAGAAAAAATAATTGAAAACGCACACTTCTGCTAACATTTTACTGACGTGATCTTTTTATCCATTTTTTTCCCCCCAGGTGTCAGCAACAGATGCTGATGATAGCTTCAATGGGAAAGTTCTGTATTTCCTCAGCCAGGAAGCACATGGAGCATTTGCTGTTGATGAGGACACTGGTCGTATCACCATATCAGCCCCTCTGGACCGGGAAAAAGTGGCATCTTATAACTTCCAGGTGTTTGCTGTTGACCTTTCACCGGCTGCACCCAGGAACTCCTCTGCTCAGGTACCAGACAGTCTGAAAATTGCTGTATTGACTAAATGTTAGAATACCCATAATTTGTGGTTCACATATGTTTTTCCCTCAATTTGTTGTACATCATTTTAGTAGTAACGCTTTACGTAATGCACGTGTCTACTTTACAGGTGACAGTCACCATCCTTGATGTCAACGACAATGCTCCCTTCTTCATCCAAGATCCATTGATCATTGAAGTGTCTAGCAGACGTTCTCAGCGGGTTTTAGCCACCATGAAGGCCGAGGACAAGGACTTTGGAGCCAATGGTTCTGTGTTTTACCGTTTTGCCACCCCAGTGAAGGGCTTCAGTATTAACTCCTTGACAGGGGAGATCCAGGCCACCGAACCACTGGGGGACTTGACCCAGGCTCAGAGGACCCTGATTGTGGAAGCCATGGACCAAGGCAGTCCAGCTCAGTCGGCACAGGGGGTGGTGGTGATTTATGTAAAGGAGGTGGAGTACAACGGCATTCGTTTCTCCAGGAATGCCAGAGACGTCAGCATACAGGAGAATGCTGCCAAAGGTTTGACAGAATAATCAGGAATTTGAAAATTTCATCTTTTATATTTATGGTCCTCGGAATCATATATCAGCCTCTCAGCTGTCACTATTGAGAAATATTTTCTCTGCTTCAAAATTCCAGGCACAGCTGTGGCTCAGGCTCAGGCCCAGTATCCAGATGGCACGCGTAGAGGGATTAGCTATAGCCTTTTTAGCGGAAACCGGAAGCATGCCTTCAGCATCAGCTCCTCAACAGGTGAAATTGCAAGGTTTTTTTTAATTCAGCATGCCCCATAAAATATAAATTCAGATTATTGATAAGATATCTGCTACACCAATGCACCTCTTCGCCTTCCTTTTAATTACATTTTTCTTTATCTGTTTGTCCTGTAGGGGAAATTTTGGTGCAAAGTTCCAAGGGGCTAGACTTTGAAGATACTCCCAGACTCCGTTTAGTTGTGAAAGCTGAAACTCTGTCCTCCACATCTTTCATGGCTATTAACTTGGTCCTGCAGGATGTCAATGACAACCTTCCTCGCTTCCAGCTGCAGAATTATGTGGCCTACATGAAAGAAGCTCAAGGATATGAAATGCCAATCATACAGGTGCCCACACTTGTAAAACTTCTGCAATAGTACAAAGCCATCCAAGTATTTGGGGACACTGAAATTGTCCAAAGATAGAAAATTAAAACCTCCCCCTGAATTCACACAGGTGTTGGCTGAGGATGTGGATCAGGGCCAAAATGGCCAGGTCACATACTCCATCCAGTCATCCAGCATGAGTGGCCTGTTTAAGATCGACCCTGTGACGGGAAGCATCACCACAGCAGCCATCATGGACCGTGAGATCTTTACACAGACCAAGTGAGGACAAATCTGATGTTTAATTAAACTTACTAGATGTCATTCAGTAAAGATATTTTGAGGAGGGCTGTGTGAAGAAGGAAAATTTTACTCTGGCACATCATGACATATGCAAGACACTGCTTATGTAGCCATAGAGGAAACTGACATTGTCAGCTAAAGATATGAGCATGGATAAACAGATATCTGTATACCAGATGTAACCAAGCTGCATTTTTTTCTACCATGATTCTTACTCCATAAAACAACTCCTGTTAAATGAACCATCTTCATAAATTCTTGGAAGTTGCTTTCGTAACAAAATGAGAAACAAATGTGCATAAAATGTAGATGTGCATTATTTTATCATCAAATCATAAATCAAATCAAATCAAGCTTTATTTATAAAGCACTTTTCATACCATTAAAAAGCAACACAAAGTGCTTGACATAGTAAAAACAAAATGTGAATTCAAATAAAAACAAGCCTTACACATCCAGATTCAACACAAAACACACACATGCACACACCCAACCCCCTCCCAATTCCACACCTAGCTACAAACCCCCAACTCCTCTCTTCTAAGTGAAAGGTATAAAAACAGTAACTGTAAAAACCATCTGGCATGACACTGCTGTGAGGAAACGATTCTTGGGGATCCATTCGCACCAGGAGCCAGCCCCCTAGCCACATAAGGCCCAGCTGCAGGGACCCCCAGATCATGACAGGCCAGGGTCCACACCACAGCCGCAGGGCTGCAGTGCAGGCCCCTAGACACCAAGAAAAGGGCATCCACCACAGCCGTTACCCCCAGACCGAGCAGGCAAAACTCCTGGAGCGAAGGATCCCCGTGAGGAAACACTGGGGAAGTTAAAATTTTAGAGTTAAACAAAAATAAATAGATAAATAAATAAAATAAATAAAAGCTAGATAATAAAATACACATAAAAGGAATTAATACAAAATAGAATCAATTTGAATATCGCAAAACCAAAGTTAAAAATAAATAAATAGATAAATAAAAATCAAATCAAATAAATTAAAAGAATCATTTAAAAATGAGACAAAATTCAATTAAAAGCTAAGCTAAAAAGGTAGGTCTTGAGCCTCTTCTTAAAAACATCAACAGTCTCTGCAGCCCTGAGGTTCTCTGGCAGGCTGTTCCACAGACGAGGACCATAATGGTGGAATGAGGCCTCACCGTGAGTTTTAGTTCTCACTCTAGGAACAATTAAAAGGCCGGTGCCAGAGGACCTCAGGGTCCGCGAGGGTTCATAATTTAAAAGCAGGTCTGATAAATAAGAAGGCCCAAGACCATTAAGACATTTATAAACCACTAAGAGAACCTTAAAATCAATCAATCCTGAAATGCACGGGGAGCCAATGCAGCGATTTTAAAACTGGTGTAATGTGTTCCCGCCCTCTGGTCCTCGTCAGAACTCGTGCCGCTGAGTTCTGCAGTAACTGTAAGCTGGAAACAGACTTTTTAGGAAGACCAGAGAGCAGGGCATGTTCTCTTCCTGTAATAACCATATCAGTGTTAGGCTCCAAATGCAAAAAGACAGAGGATAACTAACATACTTTTTCTGCCCTCCACAGACTAGTAGTGACTGCAACTGACAGAGGAAGTCCAAGATTGGCCGGTTCAGCCACACTGACAGTTATAATTGTTGACCAGAATGACAACAGTCCAACTATTCCCTTGCCTCAGGAGATTCGCATCCCAGAGAGTAAGAACATTTTTATTTGAAAGGAATTTTTTTTAACTGTAAAGCATTAGATTGATGTTTAATCTCTCTTCTCTGTCAGATACTTTGATAGGCACAGAGATCACTCTTGTGACCGGCAATGACGTTGACTCCAGTCCTGCCCTCTCCTACTCCTTGCAACTGGACCCTACAGCCTCGGACAAGTTTGGGATTCACCGCTACAGTGGAGGTGTTTCTCTTACTGGCCATTTGGACTTTGAGGAGAAGACATGGTACACCCTGACTGTCAGAGCAACAGACAGCCAGCACCAAACTGAGGCTAACATAACCATAGTAGTGGAGGACATTAATGACAATGCACCTGCATTCACCCATGATCTGTATCAGGTATAGTAAATCCATAAATTGTTCCTTTCTCCATACAACATGTATCTGTTCTCAATCAATCATATATCCATCTAAAAAAAAAAAAAGTTGCTTAACATTTGTTGCCATTTGAGTATTTGTGTGATTTTTCTGTCACTATAAATCAAGACTTGAAAGAAATTTTCATTTACTGCACACAGTGAATGCGTACATTTCTGATGTATTCATACCTCTAAAAATCTGATTACAAAAAATATTAATAGAGAAACTGTTTTATTCCTGCACTCCACTTTAAAAATGCACTCTTGGACCTGGTGCACACTGTAAAAACACACGCGTATTCCCAACTTGCACACACTGTGGGTGATAAAAGTTAACTGCCTAAAATTAACTGGGGGAAGGCAATGGAGATGAGCCTACATAAACCATCTCAGGAAATTACCTCAACATCAGCACGCACACAGGAAAAACAGGAACTGCATTATTAAATGCATTTTTCCCCTCTGTGAATGTTGGCCTCCTTACCAAGCATTTGGGAGTTTTATCACAGTATTTATGTGACCAGTCAATGGTGTTTTTTTTTTTGTTGTTTTTTTTCCCTGATGTTCAAATGTTGACACATGTTTTTACACACCAGATCACCCTGCCTGAGCACACACCACCTGGAAGTGCAGTTATCACGGTAACAGCTACTGACAGGGACTCTGGGGAGAATGGGAAGATCACCTACAGAGTGATGTCATCAACTCAGGAGGGTTTCTACATTGACCCCAGCAATGGTAGCTATCCTTTGCAGGGCCCTGATATATTTAAGTTCACTGTAACATTGTTTTATTTTTGACTAAGGTTTCTCTTGCTCTTGCACAATACCTAAATGATTTCCATTATGCCTTTCTGTATCCAGGAACCCTGTTTATCAATCACAGAGCGGAGTTTGATCCTGAACGTCCATCAGTCAACATAGTCATTGAAGCTCATGATGGAGGCTCACCTCCTCTCTCCTCTTTGACTACAGTTCAGGTTCAAATCGCTGACGTCAATGACAATGCTCCTGTTTTTCACCAGTCAGAGTACAGGTCAGTCAGCATTCATTACAACTTCCATGCATTGTGGTGTAACATAAACAGCTTCCTAACCTATGTCACACTCTGCTTGCAGAGCTACAGTCCCAGAAGATGCCATCCCAGGGTCGACAGTTCTGACTTTTGAAGCCTTTGACAGTGATCTGTCCCGAGAAAACTGTGGCTTTGACTTTGCCATCGCCAATGGGAATGAAGGAAATGCATTCCAGATTGAAAGCAGTGTGCGTTTCTTGGAGGGCCGAGGTTTTCAAACAGTTGGAACCCTCCTGTTAGCAGAGGTACTTGATTTTGAAACCAAACCACTCTACAACCTCACAGTCGTGGTGTCGGACCGCGGTGTGCCCCAGAGGAGCTCAAGTGTTGCTGCTCTGATATCCATTGGTGATGTGAATGACAACCCTCCGGTGTTCAGCAGAGCAGAATATACTGTGTCTCTCAGTGAAGGAGCTGCTTCTGGAACTGAGATTATGCGACTGACTGCTACAGGTGGGCAAATATTCTTTGTTTTACTTAGTTGCTCACTCAAGCTCTCTTTGTCACTTAATTAGTTTGTCTCCTTTGTTTACTTTTTGACAGACCCAGACTCAACTCCTAATGCCGAAATCCAATATGCCATCAGCTCTGGGGATGAGGTGAATTTATTTTCCATCGATCAGTGGACCGGAGCCTTGCGGCTTCAGCGAGCACTTGATCGTGAGCACCAGTCCACACATATTGTCATCATTCAGGCCACAGATGGACGGGGTCACTTTGCCTTGGCTCCAGTCATTGTTGAGGTCAAAGATGTAAATGACAACCATCCATTCTTTCCTGTGGAAGTCCTGACAGCAAGTATCCGAGAAAACCAACCAGCAAACTCAGCCGTGACGGTCCTTCATGCCATAGACCATGACACAGGGGTTTTTGGCCAGCTGAAGTATTATATGGTGGAGAGGTCTGGGGCAGGAAAAGACAGTTTTGGTGTGGACCAGAATTCAGGAGAAATCAGAAGTAAAATTCCATTCGACTTTGAGAAGATCAACTCCTTCAATTTTGTAGCGTTGGCGGTAGATTCAGGCAACCATTCAGCCACTGTGACTGTACAGGTGTTTGTCACAGGTGAGGATGAGTATGACCCAGTCTTCGCATCCAACGATTTCTCCTTTGAAGTTCAGAGGGAGCCAAGAAAGGTCAAAGCATTGGTCAGGTCCAAGCAAACGATGAGGATGGAGGGGTAGATGGTATTGTTCTCTACTCTATAACTGCCAGCTCCCCATATTTTGATGTCAACAAAACCACCGGGGTGATTTTCCTCAAGCTGGACAGTTCAGGCAGCAGCAGCAGTGGATCAGGCCGGGCTAAGCGGGAAACCAGGATAATGACCCTGGATGTGAAAGCTCACAGTCCACTTGATACATCTCGCACTACAACAGCCCAAATCTCTGTTGATGTGACTAATACCAACTTTGGACTGGCTGCTGATGTAAATGTCTTGCTTATTAGCATCATAGCTGTGTCTCTTGGTTTTATCATATTGCTTGTAGTCATGGCTGTGGTGGTGTTCTTGGTTAAGTCACGCAAGAGAAAAAAGAGCCAGGATACAGGAAACAGAGCTGTTGCCTCAGGAACTGCCCTAAAGAAACTGGATGATTGCAACTCAGGTCCAGGGGGAGAGAGTATCTACCACCAGACTTTGCCAGGTTATACTGGGGATCAAGGTGGGGCTGGTGGTGGTCCTTACACTAGAGGGGGCTCTTTGGATCCATCTCATTCCAGTGGAAGAGGATCAGCTGAGGCAGCAGAAGATGATGAGATCAGGATGATTAATGAGTACCCCCGTGTAGCCTCTATCACCTCCTCCATGCAAGAACACATTTCGGCTAGAGGACCAGACTCTGGAATCCAGCAGGATGCTGACCAGCTTTCTGACATCTCCTGTGAGCCTGCTGCTTTGGAGGGCAGCACCTGGTTTAAAGGAAAGAAACTGGGAGGTAGTCTGAGTGGGACCTTGCTCTCTGGCCAGTTACCAGTTTACAGGGATGAAGGAGGTGGATACCTGGGAGTTGGCCGCGGTCTGAACATTTCCCTCCCCAAGGACTATGCCTTCCCTGAGGATGGTAAACCTTCAGTGGATGGTTCCCTCACTGCTATCGTTGCCAGTGATGAGGAGCTTCGAGGGAGTTATAACTGGGATTATCTGCTTAACTGGTGCCCTCAGTTTCAACCTCTTGCGAATGTCTTTACTGAGATCGCCAGGCTGAAAGATGAGACGGCTCAGCAGAGTCAGAATCCTCGCCAGCCCTTCCAGCCCAAACCCAAAATGGATCCCAAACCTAGAATCGATCCTCCACCGCTCATCACGTCAGTGGCCCACCCAGGGGCCATGTCAGTTCCCCCCAAAGTTCCTGTGATTGGGCGGACATTCCCCCACTTGGCCTCTCTTCGCAGGTCCCCAATCAGTCATGAGGGATCCATTTCATCAGCAGCAATGTCACCAAGCTTCTCTCCTTCTTTGTCACCTTTGGCTGCTCGATCCCCAGCAGTTTCTCCATTTGGAGTCAACCAAGGGCCCTCAGCATCTATGATCAGCACCAGGGAGCCCTCTCTAGACCAGAGTCCTGATCATGAGATGAGAATATGATGGAAAAATGACACCATGTGGAAGATTTCAAAATGAAACAACATGAACAAAGAATAATAGACCATCCTTTAGGATGTTCTTCTGAATGTCAGTTGTACAAACATTTTAAACAACCATTAAACGAGTGGTTTCACAAATGTCCAGAGGGCAGCATTTGTTTCAAGCATCTGGCCAAGTGATTCATGGGCCATATGAGGACCCACAAACACTAACTTTACCTTTTGCTGGAAGGATATGTGGATTACTTCTTCCAGTGTTTGGCAGTATTGAAGGAACACACAGAAGCTGAACTGTGTTTGGTTTGACAAGACTAGCACACCCTTCCATTTTCACAGAGACGCAGGTCTCCATGAACTGATCAGGGTCAGGAGGTAAATCGACCTCTTCATGGGAGCATGCACTCATCATGCCCTGCAGTCAGAGATCCCTTAGTGTGTAGATAAATAATTGTGTAGTTTTCATGTTACCTCACTGGCTGGCCAGAGAGCTAAGGACCTTGTTCCTCTCTTTGTGTCTGTGGACATGTTTTTTTACTCTTCAGTATTAAACTCATGCAGGGGCTGCTTTTGAAATAGCTTCTGGGCATGAGCAGACAAACAGTGTTCACAAAGACTAAATGAATTGCCAAGTCATCACATTGGAAAAGTAGCTGAAATTGTTATTTTTCTCACCAATTCAAATGACAATTCTTTTGATTTTCTTTTGATTTTTATATTTTTATATGATTTAAGATCCATTATTCCACATTGAGAGGTTACTGTTATGTATTTGCATATATGTATATGTGTATGTATGCAAGATATGCTATGTACTGTGTGTGTCTCCTAGGGTTTTAGAGACTCTTGTGACAGTTCTGATGTGTGAGTGAAAAATGTTTTTTTAGCATTATTTATATGAAAAGAGGACTTTTTGCCACATTTTGACAATAGGAAACAGAGCACTAGCTGTGTTGTTACCTTAAGATTTTTTTTTTTTTTTGTCAAGTTGTTGATCATCCCAAATTCGAAACAGCAGATGGATAAAAATCTGTACCAAATCTATTTTCGCCAGCTTCTTCAAAAGTTCAGCACTCTGTTGTGGCGAGCACTTATGCATAATGGCACATTCCCTCTGTATTCAGGGACAACTTAATTGTAATCACCTCTGTGTCTTTCTTTTTTTTTAAAAAGAAATAAGAAAAAAGGTGCTTCCTAAACTCAGTTACACCAGTCAATAACTTCAATGCATTTTTACTGTGAAGTGGTTTTCTCAACTTAATGAAAATGACATGCAACAAATAGGCTGAGATTCTCATATTTAAGAGGCATAACTTGGAGAAATGTAGCACATGAGCCAAACTGGGAAACAGAACCCTCAGTGCATGAATGTACAAGGATTTAGAAATCTCTGCAGTATTTATGTCCCTTAACAAGTCTGAGTTTTTTAATGTGATTTAATAATAACAGTTTTATCTATCTGATGATGTATTTTCAGCTTTCAATTGTTTAATTCATATGCACCATCACCCTTTTCTTGTTCAGATTCAGTTTATTCAGGCAAAGAAATTCAAGAGTGTTCTAGTTGTTCCTCTGTAAGTGTTTATTTTGCTGGCTTTCTTTGTAAGTGAATGGGGTAGCAAGAGTGATGGAATGTCCTTATGTTCTAGAAGAAATTGCCTCTACCTCTATTCTTTGTTCAACGCAACCCTGCAAATTGCCTCATGCAAAGCTGGCACTGGTTTGGCTAACAGATACTCCTGTCATGAACCCAACTCCAGCACAACATCCTTGGGTTGTAGTCAAACTGCTTCAGAGGCATTTGCCAATGGTCAGTGAATGAAGTAATGGCCAAATAAGAAGCTGTACATGCATTTAAAGCGAATAATAAATTCCTACTGATCTCTTTTGACAAACTTGAGTCAGATTTTTTTTTTTTTTTAATTCAATGGAGACCTCAAGAGTAGGGCTGCTCAATTATGAAAAAAAAAAAAAAAGTTTGTCAATAAGGTCAAGGAAAAATATCAAGATAAAAAAAATATCAAAATATTTAAAAAAAATATGGAAATGAACCATATCGTCCATATCTAAAAATATAAAATTTTTACGATATTACAAAACAATACAACAAAAAAAAGGTCAATATTGATATCACAATTATCCAACATCATTGTGCCAGTGATCACTCATTGTGCCCTGGGCATAACATAAGCCAGGACTGCCCTAGCTGTGGGCCTTTTGGTCATTCATTTAAAGGCGCTTTAGAAGATGTTTCGGCATTTCAGAAAGCAGAGACTGTTAGCAAGTTTTTGAATAATGCGCATGCGCAAGACCAAGCTGCTAGATTCACAGCTCCCTCCTCTGGCCACAGAATAACGTGCACGAGCCACTCCGCTGTGTAGCAGACAGCAGGTGCAGATTCTCCATCATGTCACAAACGCAAGTTAACAGAATGTCGTTGTCTGAACATCACTAACTGCTAGCATAATGATGTTGGCTACCTGCTGCAAACGTCAGACAAGTGCGCGCAGCTTCCAGGACACAGTATTCCTCTTGCCAATCAATCACTCTCATTGATCAGTCTGGCGTACTACCCGTTGAAGTGACTATCAATCAGTCTTTTTATGGAAGTAAAAGTGATTGACAAGCCAGGAGACAAATGAAAAAGCTAAGGAATGCAGAGATGATTGGCAGATGTTTTTCTAGTCCCATTACTTTCACAGCTAAGGTGTAATGATATTTATTCAAAGCTTTTAATTTATCATAGCGCATGGGGTAGTGAACCCAATTTTACCGAATGTTGCAAAAATCTTTGAAAGAAACATCTTCCATAACGCCTTTAAAAAATTTTTTCTAAATATATTTTTTATCTCATATATGACACACACACACACACACTGTCTGGGCAAAAAAAAGGAAGAAACATCCAAAGAGATTGCAGAAGCTACTAAAACTGGGTTCAGAACTGCCCAACACATTATTAAAAACTAAAAGGATAGTGCGGAACCATTGTCTTTGTGGAAGGAACATGGTCAGAAAAACATCTTGAATAATGGTGATTGTGATCACTTAAACATTTGGTGAAATCAGATGGTTAAAAAAAAAAAACGAGAACTCAGGGCTATATATACAGTAATAGTATAAATAAAGATATTTCCTCTTAAAAACGCAAAGGGGAACTCAAGGGATTGGGACTAAACAGCTGTGCAGCCATAAGAAAACCACTTACCAGTGAGTCTAACCGGAGAAAAAAGGATTCAATTTGCTAGGAAGCGTAAAGATTGGACTCTGGAGCAATGGAAGAGGGTCATGTGGTCTGATGAGTCCAGATTAACCCTGTTCCAGGGTGATGGGAGCATCAGGGTAAGAGAAGAGGCAGATGAAGTGATGCAGGCATCGTGCCTTCTGTACAGGCCTGTGGAGCCAGTCTATGATCTTTGGTTGCTGTTGTTGGTCAGGTCTAGGTGCTGGTCTTGGCTCAGCAACATGCCCAAAGAATGAGGTCAGCTGATACCTATATATGTACTAAATTAGCAGGTCATTACATGAATGGATTTTTTTTTCCTTCCCTGATGGCATGGGCATATTCCAAAATGACAATGCCAGGACTCACGGGCTCAGGATTATGAAAGACTGGTTCAGGGAGCATGAAACATCATTTTCACACATGGATTGACCACCACAAAGTCCAGACACTGAACCCCATAGAATCTTTGAGATGTGCTGGAAAAGGCTTTGCGCAGTGGTCGGACTCTCCCATCATCAAGATCTTGGTGAAAAACTAATGCAACACTGGATGGATAAATCTTGTGACACTGCAGAAGCTATCAAAACAATACCACAGTGAATGCTGCCGTAATCAAAGCTAAAGACAGTCCAAGGAAATATTAGTGTGGCCTTTTTTTGATGGTGACTTTGTTTTTTGGGCTTTATGATTAATAGATAAAAAGAAAAATAAGCTTTGTAGGCATAAGGCTCCCCTTGATATGCAAGTATTATCATTTAGTTTTCAATTTGGTTATTGCTGAATTACATTTTATACTGACCTGACAGGGGAACAATAGAAGAACAAGAGTAAACAAAAGACAAAGGAGAGAGTGAAGAGAAGAAAAAATACTAAAGATAGAAAACAGCTATAAAACCCAAATAAGAACCAGACAACCAGCTGTTAGGCCTGCAAAGAGACTGCACAGAAAACATTGAACAGTTTATAAGAAAATAAGGCAGAAAATACTCTAGAGCATCTACACTTAAATGAACGGAGAAAAACAGTAACAACAGTAACAAATGTATGAAAACATAACCAGAGCTAAATGTAATTTAACCTGCAGGATAACAGGCATTGTGTAAGTGTGTGTGTTAATGAATGCATGTTTGTGTTTGAGTACAAAATGTATGAGTTGTATTTAATGATGAGTGCAATCATACAAAGTCAACTGTACACCTTTCAAGGATCAATTCAGACAAAGAGGGCCCCAAGATCCAGGCAACCAGTGCTATAGAGAAGCCTGACAACCCAGAGTGGATCTACATGCATTATAACTGATGTCGTTTACTGTAATTCTGCCAGAGATTTCTGCCTCATTCAGTCATCTCTCTTTCTCTCACACAATGCGCGCACACATTTGCGCATTGTCTCAATGTTATGTACAAACACATGGATTTCAGCAAGGTACAAAAGGACGAGCCAGAGACAGAAGCTCCAGTGAAATAAGTGAGTAATACAAGACATTTCATAAAATGGCAGATGATGAATAGTGGAAACCACAGGAATGATTTTTCATGTTCAATGAAAATTTATCACCTAAACTAGCGTAAAAAAAAAGAGCTGCTCTAGATTTGCAGCTACAGCTGTGTTTACAACCTGTTATCCCATGACTCCTTCACTCCTTTACTATACTGCCACCTTCAAATCATTTCGAGCACATCCACACATGTACTAGAGGCTATCACAGTGACACACATGGACCAGCTATTTCCCTAGCTAATACTGGCTCAGATCCAGTTCCTATAAGCACAGACTTAGCAGGATTAACTACAAAACCTAGGTGAAATCTGTCAGGTTATTCCCTTGGAGAAAGTGTGAACCAAAAATCCAGTACAGTATAAGATTTATGTCTTTTTATGTTGTTTTTTTTAGAAGTGTGTTCAAGATATATCACCCAGTTTATGACCTATATACAGACACGGAAAAAATAGTTGGTACCCCTCAGTTAATGAAATGGTGGTCACAGAAATAAGTTGAATCTGACAAAAATAAATAAATAGAAATTCTATGAATTTAACCAATGAAAGTCAGACATTGCTCTCAACTATGCTTCAGCAGAATTAGTTTAAAAATTAAACTCATGAAACAGCACTGGACAAAAATGATGGTACGCCTAGAAAAGACGGAAAATAATGTGACCAAAGGGGCATTTTAAATCAAGGTGTGCCCACTAAATAGCGTCATAGGTGTCTACAATCTTGTAACCAGTCAGTGGACCTATATATACTGTAGGGCTACAGGCACTGTGCTGTTGTCTCAGGAGAATAGAAAGAAAATTATAGACAAGCATGTTAAAGATATAGTAAAGTCTACATCTCCAAGCAGTTTGATGTTCCTGTGACAGTTGCACATAGTATTCAGAAATTCGAGATCCATGGGACTATAGCCAAGCTCCCTGGATGTGGCTGCAGGAGGAAAATTGATGACAAATCAAAGACACGGATAATACAAATGGTAACAAAAGAGCTTAGAAAAACTTCTAAAGAGATTAAAGGTGAACTTCAAGCTCAAGGAACATCACTGTCAGATTTCACCATCCGTCGTTATTTGAGCCAAAGTGGTCTTAATGGAAAAAGACCAAGGAGGACACCATTGCTGAAAACAAATCATAAAAAAGCCAGACTCAAACTTGCCAAACTACATGTTGACAGCCACAAAGCTTCTGGGAGAATGTCCTGTGGACAAATGAGACAAAAATGGAACTTTTTGCCAAGACACCTCAGCTCTTCACAGATGGAAAAATGAAGCATATCAAGAAAAGAACATTGTCCCTACTGTGAAACATGGTGGAGACCCTTATTTTCTGGGGCTGCTTTGCTGTATCTGGCACAAGGTGTCTTAAATCTGTGCAGGGTACAATTAAAATATTATCCATAGGAAAAATGTGCTGCTCATTGTGGCTCAATCTCATCTCTTGAGATCAGTTGGAGCTTCTCCTAATGATATCATTCTGTGATCATTTGTTTCTGAATTACTTCTCCTAAGGATTCCTTAGGAGCAAGAGGTGTGCTAAAAAGAGAAAAGACATCACTGAGACGAAGGAGGTTGAGTGGACAAAACTATTTGAGCAATACTTGAGAAGTGGGATAAACAGAAGAGATCTCATAATTGTCTGCGCTCATTTCAGTTACGTCTCAACTAAGAAATAACTGAGATCAGGGCAGACAATTATGAGGTCTCTTCTGTTTATCCCACTTCTCAAGTATGGCTCAAATAGTTTTCTCAACTCAACCTCCTTTGTCTCGGTGATACCTTTTCTCTTTTTTAGCTCACCTCTTGCTCTGAGGGAACTTTTTAGGAGAAGTAATTCAGAAACAAATGATCACAGGATGATACCATTATGAGAAGCTCAAACTGATCTCAGAGATGACTTTGAGCCACAAATGAGCAGCACATTTTTCCTATGGGCAAGAGTATCAAGGGATTCTAGACAGAAATGTGCTGCCCAGTGTCAGAAAGCTTGGTCTCAGTTGCAGGTAATGGGTCTTGCAACAGGATAATGACCCAAAACACAGCTAAAAATTCCCAGGAATGGCTAAAACATTGGACTCTTCTGATGTGGTCGTCTATGAGCCCTGACCTAAACCCTATTGAGCCTCTTTGGAAGGAGCTGAAACATGCTGTCAGTTTGTTCATGTGGGGTGGGCCAAAATACCTACTGAGAGGTCCAGAAGTCTCATTGACAGTTACAGGAATCGTTTGATTGCAGTGATTGCCTCAAAGGGGATCATCATTTCCATCCAAGCCTGTTTTCTGATGTTTTTTTTTTATTATTCTTTTGTAGTATGGTTGAAAAGCAATGCCTGAGTTTCATTGACTAATCTTCATAGAATTTTTATTTATTATTATTTTTTCAGATTCAAGTTTTATATATATATATATATATATATATATATATATATATATATATATATATATATATAGAGAGAGAGAGAGAGAGAGAGAGAGAGAGAGAGAGAGAGAGAGAAATTCTAGATAAATAAATGAAAAATGCGGAAAATGAAAGTATGACTGCAACAGCATAGAGCACCTCGAAATCCTCAACTGTTTTGCCAACATTCACAGTTTGCTGAAATAAACAATTAAATCAGAACATAAAGTTCTTTGGAGCTGTGGATGATAAGCCAAAATTGTTCCTACAATGGAGGTCTTTAATAACAGGAGAAACTTCAAATTGGACTGATAGTCTTGGCTGCTTACTAATAAGCTGTGATTTTTTTTTTCTTTTTTTTTTTTTTTGCATACCCAATCATCAAATTTTGGACACACTTAATCCTAAATCCAATGGGAAAGTGTATCAAAACTTTTTACTGGTACTGTATCTGTAGTATAAACTGTAATGTAACAGTATCACAATGTTTTGAATGGTCTATAAACAGAATTTCCCCTTATTTAACTTTCCATAACTAAATGAAATACATGGATTCAGTCCTCTTGAAACAGCTTGAAAGTGTTCCATTTTTCAGTTTGTGTAGTTTTCACTTTAATAGCATAATACAAATAGAGATTTTCTATGTAACTTTCAATTATGGGAGAGAGTATCATTTTCACTGACAGCTCCTGGAACGTAATGGTAAATGCCAGAAAAGGCACCCCAAGTGTTTGGAACAGAGGAGAAGGTTTTGGAGTACAGGCATTTCGATAAATCTTATTCTCCACTAATGTTACATTCCAAGAAAACACACTCTGCTAAAGGCTGTTTTATTTCCAGTGGGTCTGGGAAATCTGCAGCTGCACTCTGGTAATCAAGCCTGTAAACATCATATTAGGCTTGGCCCATGCAGTGGTTAGTGCCCAGGTGCTCATTCATTCTGACTTTGATCAGTCCACTTTTATTAAATGATGAATAAGTACTTGTGCATAAAAACACACCTACTAAGAAGCAAAATATACATGCAGGTACAGAGAAGTAAGCTATTGATGCCCTCTAACAACTGATGCAGTATTCGTGAATGTAGGTCAGAGCAGAGAAAGGGAAAAAATAGAAGAGAAATAAATAGAATCTCTGAAGGTAACAATCTCTGTAACTTTTAGCTGAGCCTGAACTCATGCTAGGAAATTTTGAACTGTTATTTGACAGGGAAAGTTTTCTTCAAGACTTTAATTGTGCAAAAATACAACCTTGTATGTGGTGCCCATTGTGCAGTCGTAGCAACAAAGGGCTTGCTTTCATAGCATAAAGATTTTCTTCATCACTAGCAGATTTATTAAGCTGAATTAATTGTAAAGCTTATATGGTCAGTACAAAAACAACAATATTTACAGAGTTCAGTCACCAAGAACATGCAAACAGATTTGTTTTGTGACTTAGAAAGAACAATGATGGGGTATTAAGTAAAAAACTTTGGTAGTGCAAAGGTCTACAAATTAAGATTAAAAACTCAAAGGCTGAAATGTGTGACAAATAAAGCTATTCGGAATCTGTATTATATCAAATGTAACCACTACATAAAAGTACTTTCAACACACTGAACACACTTCAAATGATCTTGCTGTAAATGGTAATTTATCAAATCAAAAGTATTAGTTTGAACAAAGGGGCAAACTCCCCTGGAGAAAACTGAAGCCCCAGAAGTAAGCTTATAAATTGTAGTTCACTCTTCATCCACTAGGGGCTGGCTCCAAAACAGAGCAAATCCCCATAGACTCCCATGTTAAAAAGGCCAACTAAACAGCAGAAACAAACATGTTTACAGCCTGGTTCAAAAAATAATTTTAGGTAGGTCAAGTTTACTTTCGTGTCAACTGTGAAGGGGATGATTTCTTTTTTATAACTCATCTGTTTAGATGTTATTTAATATTGAAATTACACATAATTAGGGGCGTGTCCTTTTGACTGACCTGGTGCCATTTAGCCATGGAGTTAGCTCCCTGCTTGCCCCCTGCTTGCCCCCAGGAAGGCCTTAGCTTGTGGCAGAGTGACACAATGGTGGTTTTTAGCTGATTAACAGCAAGTCTGAACATGCCTTACCTTTAGCCCGCCTATCTTTCTTTGTTCCCGTTCATTCCAGATTAGTTCCTATCGCATTTAGCTTAGCTGTCAATCATTTGCCCCAAGGCTCGCAACGGCCCTCTCTGCGCATTTTAGTATTTTCTGGGAGTGATGTCACAATAGTGACATGGCAAGATGGCAACTGTGGGGACTGCCCAATTGGCTTCACTTTGAACTCTTCAGATGAAAGCAGGTAAAATGTCCATTATTTTTACAGTCTTAGGTTTGAACTGAAATAGCCAGATTCCAGGATCATAAGTTTAGGGGTAATGAGCACCCAGAGAGCTGCCTGGCCAGGCAGGATCAGTTTCATTGTTTTGTACAGTTTAACACAATTTCATTCCCACATTTGTTAAAGATCAGCAAAACACTATTTGGGAAAGTCTGTGACTAATTATCAGGAGAAAAGCTGTGATAGAAGATGAATTCCAGCATATTGGTGCCTTGTTACAATGCTGAACCAGATCCAAAACACCCCCACTTTTCCTTCTTGTTTACAAAGTTTCTGATCATTTTCAAGCCTCGGGTTTAAGTTCTTATCATCCAGCATCCAGAAACAAAGATATTTCTGGTGCTATTTAAAAATGCAAATTCAGTTTCATTTCAATGAGATAAGCTTATTTTGGGCACACAGGTGTTTTGTCTAAGCGGTAAACCAGATCCATCAATACCCCATTTATTTGACATTTTTTCAAACTCTCATTTAGAATATTTATCATAAAAACAAAGTAAGGCTATAACTGGTGCTTGATACAGTATATGCAAGGTGGGCAGGATCAAACCATTTTTGAGGGGGGGTTGCTGCATTTTTATTGTGAAAATATTACATTTCAAAAAGTAAAGTATGTTTTTTTCATATTTTTTTAAGTTTGTAAAATAAAGAGAACAAAAACATACAATTACAATATACGTACAATATATCTTTAAATAATTCTCAAATTTTAGGGGCACTGGGTTTCAGATTAGGGGTGCTTCAGCACCCCCCAAAATGGACTAAAATCAGCGTTTGCCAGATTCAGATTTACTAAAAATACCTGGAGATTGGTCATTCTACATTTCACAACCCTTAAGTTTGCAGTGTCATATTTGCTTGTAAAGTTTAATTCAAATGAAGTCTAAATCATGCAGACACTCTTTGAACAAATTCCCAGAAATACAAACAGGACTTTTGGAAGTTGGCTGAATCCACTTTTGCTACAAGGTCAGGCAGACTCCAGTGAATCTGTTCCCACCATCGCAGGAAATGCATTCGTCCCAACACTGCTACTTTCAGAGGCTGAGGTGAACCTATAGTGCCAAGATCCAGTTTCATGCTGTTCACCAGTTGTTATCTGTGCTGCTGTAGGAAAAGCATCTCACTACAGTCATGAAGATATGTGTTCTCCATGTCTGTAGGGTGCCGGATTTGTTTACAAGTTGTGTGCCTTCCCGTTTTATCATCTGCTTGATCACTGATAATGTCATGTGGATGACTTTTCCCCTGCTTTTCATTAGCTACAAAGAGCTGCAGAATTCCCAGACCCTAAAGTTCAAAGATAAATTGTCAAGTTACTAAAATTTAAGTCATAGCCGGTGACTTAAATACAGCATTCATTTCTGCCTCCTTTCTGGGCAATGCCACTCTCATGACTAACAAGATTCAGGGAGGAAAAACAGTCACCAAGGCTGTTTGGCTCTTGGCCTCTGGAGTGCTATTTTTAGTGAGTTTCCACTTTTTTGCCGTGGCGTCAAGCAGAGGAAAAATGACAGGAGAAGGGAGCCAGCTGAGTCAGTGTGAGTCTGGTTCTCATTTGTGCTGACCTTGTGTTACAGGACTCCCTCACTAGTGACACCACAGGAGAGAGGAAAGGGGCAGTAGAGATGGCAAAGAAAACCAAAGCAAAACACCACAGAACCCATCTGGACACAAAAATGGGATCAGATTTTGTGTTGCAGAATCAAAATAAATCGCGCGCGTTTGACCTCTGCTCCCCCATTAATTAGTGAGAAATTACAAGAATTGAAGGAAATAATTCCAGTTTGGTGCAGTTTTAGCCTCTCTAAAGGGCAACTGTTTGTACATTGTTAAAAATAGCACCACTAATCAATTTTAAATGTTAGAAAAATAAACTGTTCTCTGGATTGCAGCACAGAGCAATCAGTCAGCAACTGTATGAAAAATGCAATGTGCCTCTAAAAGAATACTGATTTCCCCACAGCTCCTAAATGTTTCCTTGTGAGAGCGCACAGGTGTCAAATATTCTGGTCAAGGCTCAAACACTTCACTTTGTGCTCACCAAGTCAGTGTGCTGTTTTTTAGCAGATTGAAAGCACCTTGGGCAACACTTGAAGTATTAACGCTGTCAAATTGTTCCCACACCTCTTTACAAATGTCAAATAAAGTTAGAGTGAAACTTGTAGTGAAGCATCAAAGAGTGTTTTGCCGCCACAAAAGACATGCAGCAATCCTTTTCATATTTGGAAGATTCCAAAATACTTTCTAGAGGATCTCTACAATCTGAACAGATAAAGATGTAGATTATGAAGATTGTGGCAGCAGCCAATCATTAATTTCCCATCATTTTCTTGAGTCAGCTTAACTTAAACCAGTTCACTTTTATTGAATTTTATTTAATAAAATTTTTGTTGTAAGTCCATGACAGGATCCCCTGTCTACCCTGCTGTGTCATTAGCAAGCCGTTGATGCGTCTGTCTGCTCCAGGAGTCACTCATTTTATTTGTCCATTACTTTGGGGGGAAAGTGTTTCATTGTCTTGGTAAATTATAGTACCAGTCATAGTTATGGTCTTTACCTTGATCATGCACCAGCACTTACTTGCACAGCTTTCCATGTTTCCTGGCTTGTTTGCAGCATTAAAGCAATAGTGTTAAATGGGACCCAAAGTGCAAAAAGACAAAAATGAGGTATGTTTTAGCCCTTTTCCCCTCAAAAGAAACTAGATTGATCCAATATCCAACTTGATCTGATACAGGGTTGTCCGCTGGCGCTTGTCTCAGCTGGGCCAACTACAAGGCCAGTGCAGGGACAAACAACCAATCAGACTCATTCTTACAGAGTATAGACAATTATTTACCTGCATGTTTTTGGATTATATGAGGAACTAGCCAAAATTTAAACCAGTAAACTTCTTGCTGTGAAGAGGCAGTAAGATCACTGTGCAGCAACCAAAAATTGCATATTTGTTAAAGGGACTAGAGGCAGGAATTAAAAAAAAAACCCAAACATGCATGTCCATTTTTTTAAATACTAATGGGCGATGAAGCGCTTAATACCAAAAATAACGTTTCCACCCACATTTCTCTCCATTTCCTTGAACAGGCTGTGTGCTGCAAAATGCGCTGCAATTCGGTGTCTGAATTTCCTGCGCTGCCCTGCGGACGTGATGCCAAATGACGCTACATCCGCAGTTTTGATACAGGAAGAAGACGGTCGCGGTAAATTCAAACACTGTAAGCGATAGTTATGGATTCTTTCGCCGTCAGCAAACGATCCAGATCAACTGAAAGACCACTAAAAAGTGTAACTACGAAGAAAAAGGTGAGTAAACAACATTATAGCTTCAGTTTGTGCACACTCCTGTGACGGCTTGGCTCGTGGCTGCAGTTACCTGAAGCGCCAGTCGCAAGTTTTGTTTCTTAATCTTGCCTCAAGTCCCTTTAAAAGTATTCATTTGTTTTCTCTTTTGTTTCTTGCCACCCCCACCTCCCTACCACCACCACCATCACTCCCCATTTTAAATAATTAATGATGCTCCTGAATACTTTACTCCTAAGGGCCACACCATACAGTGCTGCACAAATCACCTGCCTGACAACTTACATACACTAGTGCTAAACATTACAGTTAAACAAAAATGGCTCAAAAAGTGTATTTTGACTGTTTGCCTTACTCCTTTTTCCCACAGAATAGTATGTGTCAGCAGTGAACGGAAAAAAAGATTTGATCATGGAAGACAAGTGGAGGAGCCAAGTGAAGAAATACAACACAGGACACAGGCTGGTGAACTTAACTGAAGGCTTCATTTACAGAAAGTGCTCCTATGGCTGGATATTCAAGAAACTAAACTTGAAAACCAGTGAAAGCAAAGAACTCAAGATTTACGGACAAACCGAGAAAGACAAGCGTGACTAACAATAAACTGGCAGCGAACGAAGGAAGCCAGAACATAGACTAAGGACAACAAATGAGGAGCAGATATGCTGGCCAGGCCAGTCACTAAGAATCAGGTGTAACAGGTGTGAATGCACAACGGTATATATAAAAAAAAAAAATGTAAAAAAAAAAGCTTAAAGAAATAAGAAGTAAAAGGTATCAAAAATACAAACTGAACCAGAATTAGACTTGTACATGAAATGGTCAATAAGACTAACCCACACAAAAGAAAATCCCACAGACCAAGACTGAATGACCATTTCATTTACTGCGTAGTGTGTGCACTACAAACTGGTTTTGGCAGTTCAAAAAAAAGTACAGAAGCTGTCTATATAGGTAAGTCAAAATAGATCATGTTTTGGAGCTAGAAGTTGACCAAGTGTGCTAACTCAACTATTGCTAGCTGGCAGTAACTTTTGCAACTCTTTATATTGTAGCTAATTTTCTTACCCTTCGAGAATGCTAAGCAGAAAACACTTCTCAGATGTCCCAACCATGTGGTGGTTTGTCTCTTTTTCTGCTTGAGATTTTGAAATTTATTATAGTTACAGCTGCAGTCAGTGCTTCTACTGTAGATACATTGCAAAAAAAGGAGAACAATATGAATGCACATTTGCATCATAGAGTTTCAAGTCGGGTACGTTTACATGGAGACTTTTTTTTTCCTTTCGGAATGATTGAGGATTTCAGGGCAGCTGTTTGCATGAGAACCCATCCACTCAATCTGGTGTGTACATGCTCCAACATTTATTCACAATGGTCCTGTCTGACATGCACAAAATGATGTTACATCACGGTATTTATTAAAAGATTGATGACATAGAAGTAGAAACTAGTTCATGTAGTTGACATTACTGCATATTTAAATACTTCAAAGAAAAAAATGTAACTTTTTACAGCGGGCTATTGTTTTTAAATGCTAGACCTCCCTTCCTCAGTAAAGGAGTTGGGTGCGGTAATGATATGCAGCTTTACCTGGAGACCAAGTTCACTTTATTTTGATTGGCTACACCTTATTTGGCTATAACCTTATTTAGAGAAAGTAGGTCAAGCTGCGGTCGGAGTCTGCTAAGAGCTATCTGATAGCAACATGGGCATTTCAGAAAGAGAACAATGTTTATCAGAGAAGACAGCATTTAGAAAATAAATAAACTTACAGGTAATGGCAAGGTTGTGGTCGCCTCTCTAAGGGCCCGATTTACGAAAGGTTTGCGCTTGTTAAAACAGGCGCTATCTTCATTACACACGCAATAATCCGCCAGAGCTGATTTACAAAGCAGGGCAAAAGGAGGTTTGCGCCTGTCAAGGGGCAAAATAGCGCCGCTGTCCATTTTGTGCATCTGCTGCAGATGAATATGCAAAACTGGGCGTTTCTGCCAGAAGGCGCAAAATATTGGGAGGAGACTATGCAAAACCTCAGTTTAACACGCGCAATGTGATCTATCAACTGTTCAAAGGAAAGCGGGGGCAAAAGATTGCGTGTAATTTAGCACGTCTGAAAAGCAGGTATAACTGGCAGCTTTACGCACTGATGGCTGAAAGAATGCTGCACACAGGACTGCAGACATCGGGTCAGAATCATTTTTCATGATGTGTTCAGGCGACACGTCAAGTTTTCATTATTTAATTAAATAACAATCAACATCACTGTTAAACACGGTTATTCTAGACATGAACCAGAACATCTGCAGCTGCAGCATCATGGTAGTTAAAGCTGACATTAATTATGTCTTTTTATTTTCTTTTACTTTTTGCCAATGGCATATTTTTAAATTAAAATCATCTCCTGCTCCTCCACACCCCAGCAACTGCTGCTGCTCTGAGGTTGCTTTCCTGCGTGAAGTTGGCCCCCACCCCACAAAACTCAGTGAAAATAACCAGTAACGTCGCACAAACTAATAATACTATTTTTTTTACTGAGTTTTGCATGGGGTGGGGGGCAATTACGCAGGTCCCGCGCCTGGCATTGTGCCAAAGAGCGCGCAGTCTGTGCGTAATATCAGATCATCTTCAACAGCGTGTCCTTATCCATGTCCTTATACTGGCCTCTTCTTACGATCCACAGGGAAACCTGCTGCATTATTTTTATTTATAGTTATTATGAAGAGTTCATTTGCAAAAACAGACAAACGCCACTGTGGAAAAACGGAGTTAACTGCTTTTGTTGCTGTCGGGTACAAACGTCATCTCCATTTTACATCATTAAAACCCTCTACTTCATGTGAGCTTGATTTTCTGAAAATATTCAAAAAGTAAATGAAGAGTTTATTTGCAAAAGCAGTTAACTCCGTTTTTTCTAAATGGCGTTTGTCTTTTTTTTGCAAATGAACTCTTCATATTTATCTTATATTCTGTTTTTTATTTGCCTCATTATATCTCTGAAACTAACATCTCTCTATCAGGATGAATTTCATTTTGCGTTTACCACATGCTCTTCTGAACTTTCCGTGGCGCAGTCAGAGCGCACGCTAAATCCTCATTTAAATCCTGCTGTTTGCGCCTGTTACAGATTGCGCGTGTAATCTTTGTAGATCACCCGCAAACGCTAAAATGACAGCGCACGCTATTTTTTTTGCGAGGCAAAGACATTAGACTCGCAATTTGGAGTCTTTGTAAATCAGGACCTAAGTGTTGCTGCAGAAGTTTTATTTTAAAGTTATACCGTGTAACGTTTGGCAACTATGAGCGCTAAACCTGCAATGGCGCCAATGTCTCACAGGACTCACGGCAATGACGCAAATTTAAATCTCCTCTCCCGTGTTTGGATATTGAAATAAACAAGTCCATCAAGATTCAAGAATTTTCTAAAGGATTTTTCATCATTGGAGGATATACCCCTGGCGGAGGTATGCGCCTCTAACTGTTTCTAAATATGTATGTTTACATAGCTGAAACATCACAAACACAAATGCACAATGCAAAGACAAATGCGCAATCAAAACTGGCGATGAAACCAAGTTGTAGTTTTGTGCACTGAATGAAGTCGTAACTTTGGCAAAACTCATGTTTGTTATGAGAACGTCTGGATTAGCTCAGCTTACGGGACATTGCATTGGCTCTGCTTCCTTCTGAACAGCGAAAACCATACAACTAAACCAAGCAAACTGCTGATCATTCTGTTACTACTTTGATATTTGTATGAATTACAGAATACGCATTTATTGCTGCAAACCAGCCACAATTGCGCAAAATGTTTTAGGGAGTCACGTTAGCTTTGGTCTATAGTAATTCTAGCCGCGTTGACGTAGCAGATTCAGGGAAGATGGCGGAAGCAAAAGAAGGACAGGACTGTGCTGGCCAACCCCAGATAGCAAATGGACGGTGCCGCCACAGATCCGCGGCAGCTGCACTAAACCTTGGATCCGCCTTGCGGAGTCACATCGGAGGGAACTTGCACAGCAGAATGGATCCCCTGATGATCTGTTTACTAGGGGTGAAAAAATTTTTGATGCAATACATTTTTTATTTAATATTTTGTAATTTTAAAATTTTTTAAAAAGGAAAAAAAAAAAAAAATATTTTTTTTTTTTTTTTTTAAGTTTTTTAAAAAAAAAAAAAAAAAAGAAAAATATAAAATAAAAAACAGAGAGAAAAAAAAAAAAAAAAGAAAAAAAAAAAAAAAAAAAATAAAAAAAAAAAAAAAAAAAAAAAAAAAAAAAAAAAAAAAAATAAAAAAAAAAAAATAAGAAAAATATTTTAAAATAAAAATATTTATTAAATAATAAAAAATAATAAAAAAAAAAAAAAAAAAAAAATAAAAAAAATAAAAATATAAAAAAAAAAATATATCTAAATAAAAAAATATAAATAAAAAAAAATAAAAATAAATAATAGTAGGCGGGGGAAGGTGGGGTTTTTATTAAAAAAAACACTAGAATACGATCAAGGAAAAAAAGAAGAGGGAAAAAGGGGAAAAGAGGAAAGAAGGGAAGAAAAGAAAAAGAAGCAAGAAAGGGGAGAGAAAGGAGGCCCAGAGCCCACCGCCGCACAGCCCCCCACCCCCCCCCCGGACCTCCCAAGGAACATAGACCACCACCTCCTCAAGGCAATAAAACATTTTATTCAAAAAACCCGTTCTGACTGGAAATTCTGATGTTAGGTGGAGCATAGGTGGACCTAAAGCTGTAACTGCACCTTTGCCCCAGATCCATATTCGATAGATCATGTGCTTCAGCCGCGGGTCCAGCACGGATTCGTTATATGGTTGTGTTATTAATCCCCACTAAAAGAGGAAATGATTATTGAGCATTTCGATGGTCAAAAGATTATACATTTCAAAAAGAAAATCCCTCTTCTTACTAACTAGGAGCCATTGCGCATGTCAAAAGCATTACGAACATATCTGTCCATCAAGTAAATACAACCGATCAGATCACTTTTCCCTCCAGATGAATTATTGCCCATGTAAATGTAGCTACTGAACAGCATCTAAAATGATATTTCAGAACTTCAAACCTAAGTTGTATCACAATGCGATCCAAAATATGTCAACAGCTGCTTGCAGTATAGAGGTGAGTCCTCTATGTTGTGAACCTGTACAGTAAGTTAATAAATTAGTGGACTAGCTAAATGCACAACATCTCAATGTTCTTCTTCTTCTTCTCTTGGGTTTTATGGCAGTTTGCCATGCTCCCATTTCAGGGAGTATTTCCACCACCTGAACTGAATCCGGGACGAGACACCACATCGCAATCTGAGTCCATGTAGACATTTGATGTCTTGCAATGTCCCTCTACATGATGCAATGATGCTTGATGTTTTCCTATGATCATCTGTTGAAGTGTAGATAGATTATAACGTGCACATACAAAACCTTTGATGTAAAGATGAAGGAAAAGTTTGGAGGCATTAGTTCAACCACCCCCAGGCATCCAGTTCAAAACCCATTTCACACAAGATTTTTTTTAGTTTTCTTTTGCATTTCTACATTGCTTTCACTTTTAAATTTTAAAGTGGCACTACTGAACTTTGGCAGGTTTTCACACTTTGGTGTCTTCCTAATGAAGAATTATTTGTCATCTGTCTTGCATTCTGTCTCATCTCTGAGCCAGTGAGTAAAAGTCAGTCCCATGTTGACTCTTGTCATGTCTTTTGTCCTGTCAATTACTTTTTTCTATTTCCTCACTTTCTTTGATGATGACCTTTTGGGTTTATTTGCTGAATCAGCCAGTGTGCACATCCAAAATGACCAGTGTGTTGCTACTTTGCCATTGTAATTTCTAACTATGGATCACTACACTACAATTTTGTGAACAGAATTATTACACACAATTATTATATATAAAATATTTTCTTGTGAAACTGGGTTCCACCTGAAAAGATTCAGTTTTACAGAAAGTGCATTTTTGTTTTGTTTTGTTGTTGCAGTTCTTGTTTCTTGTTTAGTTACAAAATAAAGAAATTATGAGGCCAAAATTTGTGAGCAAGCAAGTAGGGTAAGTAGAGAAAAACATTCATGCCAAAGCTAAACTGAATGATGAGCCTGGCTTAATCTCATCTTTTATTTGTTTTGTTTTTATGAGACGAGAAATTTTGCGGTATATTCATTTGTTCTTTGGTGATTCTAAGATAATGAACTTCAATAAACTTGCAGCTATCACAGACACCCTCGCCCTCACCGGTGTGCTTATAATCT
Organism: Atherinomorus stipes; assembly: GCA_023101725.1. Classification (NCBI taxonomy): domain Eukaryota; kingdom Metazoa; phylum Chordata; class Actinopteri; order Atheriniformes; family Atherinidae; genus Atherinomorus; species Atherinomorus stipes. Next base: position 241,847 of record JALJCO010002606.1, read on the forward strand.
GACTCATTTGTTTTTTTGAATGGCAGGATTATGAATAAATCACAGCTACTAAGCCTGTCGTTTCTCTGAGGTTTGCTTATTTTAACGGCTGAAGTATTTTAATGGAAAAAAAATCATTGGTGTAAGGTAACACCACCACAACCAGAAAGCAAGACCCAAAATATATCCATCATTTGACACAACTCTGTGCTGCAGCCATCCACTACTTTTACTAATTAAGAGGAATGAAACACAGTAACCCATTTATTCATGATCTCATGTTCTGAGCCTGAATGGCCCATTCAGCCCTGCACAGGTTATGATGTCGCCAGCCAGCACATTATAGGGTGGAGCACTTTTCTGTTTAGTAATTATTTATTTGCAAGAATTATGTGCTGACTGGGGTCGGAGGTCATGTGGATGGCACCCAGTGGGAAAGCAAAAGAAAAAAGGAGGGGAGTTGAGTGAGCGATTGCCAGGATTATTCAGTCTTCTCCACTCTGCAAAAGCCCTAATGGAGTCCATACCTCTGCCTTCTCTGTTTCTCTCCCTTGCTGCATATTTCTACACTATGTAACTGCAGGAGAGCTGGTCTTGATACAAGTGCCTGTCAGCCTGTTAGGACTGTCATAATGTCAGCAGCAGCTCACTCTGTGTTCACAGCAACCTTCAGACTCCTAACTTATCTTTTTTTTTTTTCCCTCTAAGTTTTATATTTTTTTCATGTTCCTTCTATGTTCATGCCTCACTTTATTTCCAACTGCTTCTCCCCTATCTATCACACTGTCACAATACTCTCTCTATCTTTTGTTCTCTGCCAGCCCCATTTATCCTCTGCCCTCTCTTTTTTGTGCAAGATGTGAGCCAAAGGTCTGACAGAGATACAGAACTTAAGAAAACACTCTTGGCCCTCAATCAGGAGGGCTAAACCAACACTGTAAGCAGGGAGGAAAAAGCAACAACAGCAGGACAACAAAACCACTTCTTTGTAGGACTGCAAACACAGCAAGGAAGGTGGGGGCATGTGAAGTCTTTAAACAGGAGCATTATGGTGGCGGAGGCAAAATATGTTTCACATTACAATCCATTATGATGATTTATGATTGATAGATTGATAGACTGTGAGGCAAGCTTTTTCTAAGATGGAAAACTCTGTCTGTAAAGCTGCGCTGAATATTTTCAGCATTTTAAAATACCACAGTTACCCATTTATTTCTCTGGTGCTACGCATATCACATGTACACCTGATGTTTTTCTACTGTGTGTAGAGCAGATCCCAAAGCTCGGTAAGGAGGTGTGGGTTACCGACCCCTCACGGTCAAGGAAACATCAGGCATTATCCTCTGCAGATTTTTCAAATGAAAACAATAACCACAAGCTTTACTTGTGGGGTTAAAACTAGCATTCCATTCAGATTATTCGTCTGATACTCAAAATCTCACGCATGTAAACCTTCATAATGGATTCAATAAGAGCAGAGCAAATCAGCAGAGACATCTGAGCTCACTGCATCCCCTTACTGCTTTGCATTTTGGCCATACACAGTGAAAACAGTTGCAGAAAGTAGTTGCTTCACAGAGTCACAGGATTCTGTCCAAGTTTCCTTTAAATTGATTTCCCATTTCATCCTAATCTCCCATGATCATTATCTGTCAAGCATTTATTCAGACTCAACCCAAAGGCTTGAAGCCATGAATAATTAGTTTCCAGTGTAATTAAACAGCTTGTAGTGCTCCTGTGTGGCAACTTCTATCCATACTCATTTTATTTCTGACTTATCTCTAAATATTTCATAAATTTGCTGGCATTTATAGACAACAACTCCCTGTGTGGGTTTGTCATTTTGCTGCCTTGCCATCAAGTGCCCATCAGCAGAGAGAGAGACTGTTAGAAAGTAAGCTTTTAAGAAGCTGATAAACGTTAAATCAGATGAGATAGCACAATTCCAGCAGACTCCTAGATACCAGACAACAATGGGCATTTGGCAGGAGATAATGAAAGGTAGCTCAGTTATTACAGCCATGTAATCCATGTTCAACTCTCCAATCTATCAAAATCACATCAGTCAGTGGAGTCAGGTGCTGACGTCTCATTAATGTAGAGATGTTAAAAAAGATCTGCTTTTAGATATGCAACCATGCTGTAAAGAAGTTGTTATGCTTTGTAAAATTCAAGTAATACAATACATATTTCCACAAATAGCTTAAGCCTTGTCCTTATCACATGGTTTTTCCTGATTGATATGCTCCTGGAGGTCACCATCAGAACATCTTGGGTCCATTAACTCCATAAAGACAAGTAAACACCAACAAAAATATAACTATTCTTTTGACACATTATGAACAGAAAACTTTAATATTCTAACCATTATTATTATTATTATTATTATTATTATTATTATTACTATTATTTTTATTATTATTATTAATAATATAATAATAATGTATATTATTAATCTTCTTCTTCTTAGTAGTAGGAGTAGTAGTAGTAGTAGTAGTAGTGGTATTGTATTAATAATATACATTATTTTTATATTAATAATAATAGTAATAATAATAATAATAATACTTATTATCAATTATTATTATTATTATTATTATTATTATTATTATTTTTATTATTATTATTATTATTATAAACCTGTCCTGTACAGCATAATGACAGCAGATGATCTGGCTGTTGTGCTGTGCTGAACATGCTTGTTTTGACTTTTACTCCCTAAGGATCTCCTTGAATCTTAAATGTCATTATCTTTTATTATTCTATTATTCATTTTAATTAAGTTTTTTTTTTTTTTTTTTTTGCTTTGTTTTTTTTTTTTTTTTTTTTTTCCAAATTTGCATAAAACTGCTGGACCGGACCAGAGTGACAACAGAAGAGGAGGGTGAACACAGGAAAGAAAGAGAGTATAGAGAGAAAGGAGAAAGAGAGAAATAAACAAACAAACAAAAGGCAGAAAATAACCACAACAGTGCAATCAAACCTGAACAGAAAGACCAAACAACCAGCTGCTATGCCTGTAAAGAAACATTAGGCAAACAACAATTATTTAAAGCACTGGCTGGCAGAAAAACTCAAATAACCACTAACAACAATGAACACAACAGCAAATGTGTGTGTGGGTCTGTGTACAAAATATTAGGAATGAGTTTTGTTTTTGTGATAAGTGAATATGAAAATGCAGCTTCACCCTCTCCAAGGTTCAGAAACATACTGAGAGGGCCCAAGCACCAGCCAACCAGCAGCCAGAGAGCACAGAACCAAAACCGCCCACCAGTGCAGAAATGGCCCATACAGAAGGAGGCAAAGGAAGGCCACAGCCAGATCCCCCCACCGCCACAGAGTGTGGGCCCAAGGGGAACAGGGCAGCAGCCCGCCAGCCCAGCCAGTGTTGCCCACCTTCCATAATTAATGATCATGTTGGGATATTGTGTAAGTTCTTCTGTTATCTATTCACAAAAACTGATTCTTTTGTTCAACAGTGTTTTTTCATTAATCAGTAATCACTCCCATCAACAAACTGAAGTGCTCCTCTAAGTTCTGAATTTGCCGTTCGTATCATTCATATCTACATTGAACGGGTCGGCTCAGTGGTGGCTACCATGTCGTATCGCCATGTTTTTACGTTCAGTAGAAGCATCACAATGGGAAACCACAGAAACTCACCGGAGACACAAGATCTGTCAGCTCAGTTCGAGGTAATGTTTCTGAAAAGTCACCGTGGTGCAGTCAGGAGGAACCAGCGTCACACTGATGCTGGGTTCATGTGCAGTCAGGCAGACGGCCGTCCGTAACAAACCAGATGTCATTTTAATCACAGAAGCCGAGAGAAAGACAGAAAAACATGGATCAGGGAAAACAATACGACATCGCCATGACAACATATCAGATGTGGACTGAAGTCACCGTAACTGACAGACCACGTCTTCACACAGGCTTGTTTATGCCTTTACATGCAGCGGCTGTCGTCCGTCTGCCCAATTTCACGCGAACGCAGCATGAAAATTACAAGGGAGCTGCTCGCAATATACAATTGTTACACAATGTCCCTTTAAAGGTAGAGTCCGGAGTTTCCCCCTGAAAGTAAACGCTAGACTTGTATAAGTGAAATCCGTCTCAATCCGCACCTTTGGGCCTCTACTCTCATGTGGTGGTGACTTTTTTTTGCAACTTCCCCTCCCCCTGTCTGTAATTAGCTTTTTCCCTTTGTTTTGGTGTGTTTGGGACATTTCCGGGTGGAGATTTCTGTATATATCACCAACCAATGACAGATCTAAGGCATGATACTGTGTGGGGATAAGTTCATTATTGGAGTAGACATCAGTCAAAAAAAAAAAAAAAAGAATGGCTGATGCAGCAAAGAAAAGGAAGTACTCTGTGGTAAGAGTTTTAGCGAGTGCATGTTGGAAAACCAGGTTTGGTTTGGCCTTCCCTCTCTTCCGAACTCTGATGGAGAGGCTTGAAGCTGAATAGAAATGGGGAGGAACTCCGGACTCTACCTTTAATCATTTTCAACACAAATAAGTCTACCATATCCAGTCATAAGTAACACTGTAATGCAAAAGTGAAAGGACTGGAAAACGTTGTAAAGGACATGCCTTGAAAACAGGCATGTAGGTGTTAGACAAATAACTTTCACATTCCATCCTGGTCAGTGTCTGTGGCCAAATTAACAGTGTGAAACAACTACATCATCAGCAGCATCAAGCATGTCATCACAAAATGTCAGATGTCTCCATATCTACTAAATGAAACTATTAAAAGAACAGCAACATTTTGCTCCATGACCCAACAGTGATATTTGAAGTTTTAGTATGAGATTGGCTTGGTTGACTCACCACCCCACATTGGTGAATAGAGGATATTTGACAGTACACCAAAAATCTCTTCTTTTTACATCCCACCTTAAAAAAAAGAAAAACGTAGCTGGCATTGATTCCAAAGGAGAACATATTTTTCAAAAACAAAGCAACTTCACAGTGAGAACAATTTACATGTTTTTTTGTTTTACCTTCAGTTGAGCATAGAGTTTAAATGCTTTGCAAATTATTACATTGTGCCTTTTGGGAAAACATGGATATACCCAAAGAACACAGCTAAATTGATCCGATCATTTGGAACAGATGTTTTCTTTCTCTTATTTCATTTTTTTTCTCTTTATAATTTCTCCCTCACGCCTCAGTTATTCTCCAAACCATCTGAGTTAAATTTATAAGCAGCAATTCTGAAACTGTACTTTTGTGTTTAATGGCAGCATTCCCTGCCAGTGCAAAAAGTGGCGTAATGGTCATGCAATGCACTTTAAGTAAGATGGATGGACATTTACTTTCCTTTATTTATAATCTTTCTTATTTTGACCCGACCCTAACAATACACTAGCCACAGTTCAGTTTTAATGCATAGACTCACGTCAGTTGTGGTTTTGGTGAAGTGACCTGTCTATGTTTTTCTCCCAAGAATAACTCTTAACTCTCTATATTAATCTAAAAGGAATGTAAGTTGGATGTATGAAAGTAAAACACTGTAGTTTATAAAGTTATGATGAATTAAACACACTGTAACCTGTGATTTCTCAGCTTTTTTTCTTTGTAATTGTATTTTTCAGTGACAGGTTTTGGTGAAAAGTTTTTCTCCTGGGATATTTGTAAACCTCAAAATATTTTCACGCTATGTGATTCTTTGTACCTTTTCTTTTCTTTTCTTTTCTTTTCTTTTTTTCTTTTCTTTTCTTTTCTTTTCTTTTCTTTTCTTTTCTTTTCTTTTCTTTTCTTTTCTTTTCTTTTCTTTTCTTTTCTTTTCAAGTTGTCAGAATGTGTTTCCAAACTTTCTTAACCCCTTCCCCTTTCTGGCCTTGTTCTTGGCAGAGCCAACAGTCCCAGCAAATGTCAATGTCTGCCTTCAGTTTAGAGAAGACTGTGTTTCAAATGAGTCAAAGTAAGAATTAATGAGTATTTACAGAAAAAGGAGGACCAGTTGTATGGCGCTTCCTTGCAAAGGAGAAACATGGATCAGGCTTATCTTTAAAACAAGCTTACTGCTTTTCATTTCAGCTTAAAGTGACAGCCTGCTTAAGAACTTTAGGAACAGAAAAACTTGCTCAACACTTCATTCAGATAAGGTTGGAGAGGGAAAGAATTACGATGCAGCATGGCTTAATTCGAAAACTTAAATACCTAAAATGTAAGCAAATCCCATGTTCTTTTGAGAGATAGACATACAAGGAAAAGCAGCAGAATGGCCGTCATCAGACTGCAGAGACGGATTTGAATGACATGGTTGGCATTCCTGCATAAAACCTTTTTACATTTTAATACTGCTCGTCAAGAAAACTATCTTTTTTTTTTTTATTTCACTGTAAATCCTGATTTATTTATTGCGTTCTTCCAAGTTTCATTGGTTGGCAAGTAAAATATCCAGGCTGAGAGTTTGGCCTTGTCTCAATCCGCGCACTTGCCTAAGTGCACTGGAATTCAGGGCATAGTGCGCACTGTGCACTTCATCTATAGTGCACACTATTGTCTCTAAATGCTGACCCAAACAGAGCACTGCACTTACAGGAAGTGACAGACTAGCATTGCCCGCTAACATGAGCTAACTCTTCTGAGCCGGTATACCCACAGCCTCAAACACACGACCAGATCATAACGATCATCAGGGAGTGAACAGCTTGGATGCATGCTACAATATACATTAGTAATTATGTCTAAATCATTTCATAAACGTTACTTAAATCAAGTACAATACCATCTCCGAAGCAGCAAGGGTCGCCACCGCTTTATTCAGCGCCATTATTCAGCGCCATTATTCAGCTCTGAAGGCAGTTTGAAAGTCCTGCCTCTTCCTCCACATCAGCAAGATGGCGTCCATTTAGTGCGAGTAGTGTGCTTCATTCTGCACTGCATTTTTGGGCGTGATTAGGGCAACATCCTGGTACTTTCAGTGCACTGAAATTGTCGCTTAAATGACACCATGTGTGCACTACACTCTCAAAAACAGTGTTTGAAGTGCTCAAGTGCGCGTTTTGGGACAGACCCTTTGTCTTTATCACTTCTTACATAAACAAGCATTTTGCTCAGCAAGAGATGCACAGTCACCATGTTCATCAACTGACAATCTGACAAGTAAATAATGCCAATTTACATCTGCCTAGTCGGTGAAGGAGAAAACTCTTAGTGTGAACTACATGGAAAATAAATGTATGTAGTAGCTAGAGTTCATCTTCCTCTCAAAAGAGACCCCATGGGTAGTTTGTTATGAGATAATGGGCTCTTTAGACTGTGGGCTTTGGGCTCTGAACTTTGGGAATAGGCATTTTTTGGAGGCATATAGGATTAGGGACCTCGGGCCTAGTTCCTAGAACTTTTAGCTCCTACTCCGAGGCAGGGTCCTTTCAGGGTTCCATAGGAACAGAAATATATAGATGTTTGGTGATTTGTAAAACTAGCAAGCCGTGTCCCTTGCATGATCTCTGCTTCTTCCGGCCCACCACATTTAAAAAGTCCCACAGCTGTCACGACTGTTTACAGAGATCGGAGTAGCGATAAGAACTATCACAATAGGAGTGTACCAATTCATTATCAAATCAATCATAATGGTACATGTCCCGAATCGATAACTATTTTGAAATGTCCAAAAGGTATTATTTTCATACTAATTTAATGACCCAAATACAGCTGCAAAGTCTGGCAGTAGAATCTGCGGTAAAGGTTCTACACTGAACCCCGCAATGATCAAGTGATTCTACAGTACAGTACCACATACAGTACTTCAGCATGAACACGTCATAACATCCACCAATCTACATTCAGTAAAATAGTGCTTGACCTGACTAACCTCCTAGAAAGTGTCAACTGCTGAATTGCATGCCAATGCCTGGGGCAGCAGTGGCTCAGGTGGCAGAGCAGGTTGTCCAATGACTAGAAGGTTGGAGGTTTGAATCCTGCTCCCCCAGTCAGCCTGTCCTTGTGTCCCTAGGCAAGATACTTTGCCTCCAGTGTCAGCATCTCTGGTGCATGAATGTTTTAGGGTGCCCAGAAAGGCTGTTGGTGCAGATTGGTTGCCATTTTTCAGTCTGTCTGTCCCAGGGGGAGCTTGCCATCATGAGGGGTGAATGAATACAATAATAGTTTATTCTTTATTAATCCCAATTGAGAAATTGAACTCTGCTTTTAACCCATCTCACTTTTAACTTGAGGGCAGTGGGCTGCAAATCACGGCGCCCAAGGGTGGGGGTTTTATGTCTGTTTGTTTCTTTAATTGGGACAACGCATATAAAAACAAGGAGAAAAACTCCTAAATATGCCAGATTTAGCCAAAAGGCTAGTTTTCATCTGTTGTCCCCTGCCAGATCTGAAAAGGCCTCCTAAAATATGGAGGTACAGAAATATAAAGTATGTAAACAGCTATTCTAACAAACCTTTCCAAATCAGTAAGGATATTTACCAATGTTATTTTACCTGATTACCAAATAAGGGACTTGAACCTGGGCTTCCTCCACCAAAGCCTGCAGTGCAGACTACTGGGCTACCCTCTCCCTCACAATGTTGAAAGCTCAGAGTGCATTTAAAACCGCTATATAGAGTTAATCCATTATTATTATTTTTAACTAGCTGAAACAAACTCCTAAAATTCAGTCCCCTTGGTTGCATGCTTTATTGTCCATTCCTGTGTCATCTACAGTGTGGCCCTGATTGGCTCTCTTTTAAAAATGGTACTGGAAGTCAGCTCCATGGTATAACTCTTCAGCTGACTGGTCAGCACAGTTGTTAGTCATGGAGACTGGGGTTCAAAGGCCAGTCTTTGAACACTGTTTTGCAAAATGAGAGCATTCCAGACACATGCATTTAAAATACTTTTTATAACGTGAATATTTGAAGGTAATGATCTCCGAACCCCCAGATTCCACATACTTCACTCCGCTCTGTTCCGCCCTACACACCACAACAAATACTTTGCTATATTGTCATCTATCCAACAGGACTTGAAGAATCTTTTCTCCAAAAAAAGGGTTCTTTGTAAGAATAATGGTTCCTAAAGGAACCTTTTCAATGCAGAGAACCCTTGAAGAATCCAAGATGGCTGCATGTGAAGTCTCAAAACTATAGTATGTATATTAAGGTAATGCTGTAAAAACTATGTTTTGTTTTTTTTACCTAAACCCAACCAAGAATTAACAAAGTTATTCAACTCAAGTGTTGTCATGTTTTTTTTTTGTTTTTGTTTTTGTTTTTGTTTTTTGGGGGGGGGGGGGGGGGGGGGGGGGGGTTGTTGTTGTTGTTTTGTTTTTTTTTCTTACATTATGAGTGTATGCCAGAAATAATCAGACATTTGTCATATCTGAGTTCTGAGCTGTGCTTTCCACCTTTCTCCTTCCCCATCTTCACAGGGACTTTGTGGATTATTAAAGAAAACACTAAAGATTAGCATTTTCTCTGATGTGGAAAAGTTTAATCCTTCCTGCACCCTGTGGGGATGGCAACTTAGAGGTTGCTATGAGGTGAAAATAACCTATGTGGATATCTCATTTGAACTTGTTAGCTCATCTTCTGCCCAGTAAGAGGGAAAGTAATATAATCTTTATAAGACTGGGTTGAGGTGTAAAACTAAGTTGATTCCATGATCATAGGGACTTGATGATGGCTGCAATTAGCTGGAAAACCTGAAAAAGTCATGCTATGCATGCATAGTTATTATCCATTTATCTGTTTATTGTTGAAAGATAACAAGAATATCAATTGTAAAATCCCCAAATTCTTCTATTGCTGCAGTTTTGTGGTTGTGTGTTGGAAGTTTCAGTGGAATTATTGACAAGTTCAAACTGCCTAACCCACTAGAAGGCTTTCTCACAAGGTAGTTAATGTGGTTGCCGTTCATCTGGACAGAACACACAGAAGAAGAACACAGTTCCAACAAATGATATCTGTATGCTATTGTAATTTTTACATTGATGATGCCAGTGAAAAATGGCTTCAACTCTGAGAAATCAGCAGGGAAATTGAGTGATTCAGCTTGCTAATTATATAATAAATCTTTACTGTAAATGGTATCCAAGTGTTTCTTTGAAAATTCTGAGTCACAGCAGAAGTCAGTAGTAGTAGTAGCTGAGTCAGGATTGTGGCTCCTGTGTTTGATTACAACTCAGTGCGTCTTAGGACTCCAAACATCTCCCAGAGTGTCTCTCAAAGGCTGCTTCTGCAAAGAAATTGGGGAAAAAAGGACAATGTGTTTTGGCCAGCATTACTAATGCAACCACATTTCTTCTCTCTTGCACGAAATGGAGCCAGGGAAGAACTGTGGTGCTGCAGGGATGTGAAATCATATAAATTTATAAGGTTTTGGTTTTCCTTCTTCCAAAAGTGTTGCTTTCTGACTGAAGAAGGTGTGGGCTGATTTATAAGTGGGTTAAACCTGGCTCCATGTTTGCTCCACAGCTATTTATGTAGTTGAAAGGTCAAAAGATCCAAATGAACTGTCCCAATCAAAGTAGGTGGTGTAGCTCAGACAGTAAGTCACATCTGAGTGAGAATGTTTTCTAAAATGAACGGTAAGAAAGGGTTTGGCTTTAAGACTGATGACAACTGCTAACCGCAAAATAGAGATATCAGGCATGGTGAAATGTGAATAAGAAAGATTTATGGGAGCGCTGTGGACATCCTCAAAGTGTCTCCCATGGCCTCCATATTTCCTCTCATGTCCAGAGAGTTGACTCCCTCCATAACCTCACCATAGGAGTTCACTAGTCACTACCAACTCCCCTACTGTGTCCATTCCTTTCACCTCCCCGAGCTTCAAACTCTGATAGTTTATGAGATTTAGATGGATACATTGGGGTTCTGCATCTTTCCAAAGCCCCTTTCTGTCATACTTACAGCACACTGTCATTCTGAATTATATCCAGTGTGGAAAAACATGGACTTAGTTTTCTTAAAGATTGAGGAAAAACAAGTGCTGGATCAGTATTGCAGCATAGAACAAGGAAAACTTATCAAGGAAAATTATGGTATTTTTGCAAGTCACTGTTAGTGTAACTGCACCACTGATCTCTTATTATCTGCTTCTGATATGATGCAATGTCTCAACAGCTGCTTGGTTCCCTTTCAGCTGTATTTTAGTCCAAAGACTTTACATGATTTTATGCTTGTTTTAACATTTGTATTTCATCAGTGTCAGAGTGAAAGATGGTTGCACACTAGCTTTTTTTCCTGCAGGAAAGACACAAAAAATTTGGATGTAAGCATGGCTAAAACATTAACAGTAAACATGACATGCAGGAGGGGGTTTACACAAAGCCCGTGTTTCCATTTCATATTTGATTCATTTCATTGGTCACACTAACACACCGAAAAAACATTCCTTAGTGACATTCTTTTCCAATAAGACACACATTTGTTTGAATATAAGTATGGCAGTTGACAGTCCTGTCACTATGCTTCCGACTGATGATGTGCCCTGGCTACTTGACCACAGGGGTGTCCCTTTGGCTGAATGGTGAGTGTGCATGACATTCACCTGGGAGTATGGGGATCAACTCCCGCCTGGGTCCTCTGTAGTGTACATTCTGGCGTTGTCGGCAGGATCTACCAAGCGCAGAGACATGTGTTTCTTTTTTTCTTTTTTTTCCCTTGCTTTTCCCTCCTGTTTTTGTTAAATATTTGTATTCTTTTGGTCCAGATCGGTGTTAAACAGTTGCCCTTGTATTGCTGTGATACCCCTAAAGCAAAGAACAGCATTAAGAGTCAAAGGAACAAATTTAACCCAAAATGTGTTTCCCCATGAACTCAGGCAACCTAAATAACTAAACCAAACTCAGGATAAGGAAAATAATAAAGATAATAATAGTTGGCCCACTAGTAACTCTTCACACTTAAGAATCAGTCCAGTAAAAGAGGTTGAACTGTCATCACACAAAAAGCCCTTTACATAGTCCGGTCAAGCCTGTGAGGATTAACGCGGTTCCAGTGCAGGCGGGCTTCAGACGTAACCAGCCACGATACCAGCTGATTAAGGCGCCCCAGACTGCACAGCCGCAGTTAAACAGGAGCTGAAACAGAGGCATCGCAAAACGAGCCTAAGTTTCTCCTAAGTTAACGCCCCTGGAGTTCCCCAGATCACCTGGCCCACAGAGGCATAACTGCCGATTACGGCCACATTCGATTTACAGCGCTGATCACGAGCGCTGCAGCCAAGAGCATCTTGTCTGTGCCAGTAACAAGCAGTCGAGGTGACCCGGAAGCAAAACGGAGGAACCACAGGAAGAGAGTAACAGATAATGCCACTACTCCGCTTTTATAGGGTGCCCTCCAGAGGCAATTGGCTGACGCTGCCCCAGCAGCCAACGCCCACGCCTTAAGGAGCATGATGAGATGTCCTCCTGCCACATAAGGACATGGACTTACTGACTGTCTCCTGTGATGACAAATCAATTTTTATTAGTTTTATAAATGGGGAAATATCTGTTTTTCTAAAAGCGAAAGACAAGTTAGTAAAAGATAACATGGATTTAAGAGGTTGACTTTTGAGAACTCAAGGATAATGATTACAAATCTTCAATGATTAGCTGATAGTAAAAAGTATTTTCAGCTCCCTTAGATCTCCCCATCTGTTTTAAATATTATTCGGAACATCATCACTCAGCATTCAAAGTTGCTATTTGCCACTAAAGCAATAGATTAAAAAACAATACCCTCCTCACATTCCTGATGGTGTAATGCTGACGGGCTGCAAGTTTCATTTTGGTTTCTTCATCTCCCGTGAAACTCCATCCATCCCCTTTTCACGCTTCTCTTGGCTCCTGCTGTGCGATTCATCCAGATAGTAAAGGATATGGTTTGTGGTTACTCATAGCTCAGATGGGCTGCATTTTTGACAGTGTGGCATGTCACTCTGAGAAACAGTAAGATGTCAAGCCCAGCGAGTCATGTACTGTATGAAGGAGGGAGAAAGGGAGGGCAAAAGATTGTGTGTTAGAATAAGATGGATGAAGTGAGAGTAGCATTTCATTACCAAGGCCAGTCAGATAAAGCCAGATCTTTTTGCTTAAAAAAAATCTGCTATGATTTTTTTTTTTTGGGGGGGGGGGTAACAAAGGTCTCAGCCAGCAGCGTTCTTTTACCATCAGATGATTTCTGAGATGTAATGAAGTGCCATTGAGATGTATTACACACATCTAGCTGACCCATTTAATTTCTGAGCCTGGACTCTACAGACTATTGAAAATATGAAAAATAATGTTTGACATTTGATTCTTGCAATGAATTGAAGTATTTCAAATATGCGTTGATATTTTTGTAACCAAACGATTTTTCTTCAATCAGCTACTGTAAGAAGAGCGACATTAAATTTTTGAAGCATGACTTGAAAGTTTGGCCACTGGTTTTGAGAAAACAGTTGAAATAAACATTTATATTTAATTTTATATTTCATGGCTCCATTTTTCCTTGGAAAACTACAACTGATACAAGCTAGTATGCTGCATCTTATTAAATTGGTGTTTGCCTAAATATAAACTGGGGAGGTGGAGTAAAGGATGCAACCCTTAGGGTTGCAGGCTCTTTTAATCTAGTGTGAAACAGCTGGAAGATGCTCACTGATGAGCGCTGATTGATCTGAGCTGACAAACAAGCGACTGGAGGTGTGGGTGAAAATAGTTCTTCAGTGCTAATCCGCACACATAGCAACTAGATTATTTTAGCTGCGATGGTCTTGTTTTCCACTAAATAATGGGAGTGTAAGAGATTGTTTGCAGAAGAAGTATGTGCCATTAATCATGGGCTAAAAATAAAACTTAAAATACTCAGTGAGTGAGGAGAGGACAAAGTTTTGTCTCTCCAGAGACGCATGGGTTGGTGCGAGCAGCTTAATCACAACCTACTTAATGTGTGCATGTCTAACCGTGCATGTACCTTTACATTCAGAGCAGAGAAATACATTTTTTATATCCATCTCCACTTCTATCTACTATACTTTTCCACAGAAAAATAAGCCCAATAATGATGCTGTCATCACAGTGTTTGACTGTGGGGTTCATATTAATGAGGTGGTGCTCAATATCTGGTTTCCCCCAGGCATGCTGTTAAGAGCTGTGGCTACATCGTTCAATCTTTGTTTTATTTATTAAGAGGATTTTGGTTCTCATGGTCTGAGAGTCATTTGAGTACTTTATATGAAAGTCCCTGCAGGCTGTCATGTGTCCTCAAATGAGGGAAGGCTTTTTTTTAAGGTCTGATGGTTTGAAGTTCTCCCATCTCAACAAGGGAATTCTGTAAGCAATGATTCATTGATGACCTGCATTTCTTACTGTTTGGTTGGACAGTGAAATCTATGAAGTTTGTTAACGGGTACAAAATGCTTTGGCTTTGTAATGGTGCTTTCAGCACATAAAATACTACAGAAATTATCCTGAATTCTTCTGTAAATCTTGTTTTTCTGACATACCACCAACTGCGATAGCTTATTTAGACAGCTGTTTACATTTCCTCACCAAAACAAAACCATCATCAATACCAAGTGGGCTCAAGACAAGATGCAAAAGTTTATCAAGGACAACACCCAGAAGAAAGATGCATTCGTTTCAAGTCACAGTTTTCAGATCAAAGGGTCGAAATACCCCCCCCCCCAAAAAGAAAAAACATTGGCTTTGTCATTGCATGCTTTTAAGTCAGTTGATGACCAGAAAAAATGAAGCCATGACAGAAACATAACGGGAAATGCAGAAAAATGAAAGTGTCTGAGGATATTATAAATGTTCTTCAAGGAGGCAAACTTATTAACCTGACTACACTCATGTTTTGTATGTTTGAAGATTTCAGCAGTTTTGCATATTTATATACAGTGAGCTATAAATATGAACTGTGTGCATAACATCTTTTCATGGCCAAGTCAAAATTCCTAGACATCCCCACACTCTTTAGTCTTACAGCTGTTGAATGAATGGCAGTTTGTCATGCCTGTCACATAGAGGTTGCAGCACATATCACAGACTCTTGTTCCTACAGTATGCAAGATGAGTACACACTCAGTGTTAAGGACTGCAGATGGAAATTAGCATAATGCTAAATCTGGTGCAGCCTCTTACTTTTTGAGTATAATCAATGGAACTGCACACAGTCCTTAAAATAAAATAGAAAGTAAAAGAAAAAATGTCCGACAGCTCATTTTTTATTCACATAGACAGAAAGAATACAAGGGCATTGTGTGTTCACATGAAAATAAATACTGTGGTTGGTTATTTGCCTTATTTGGCTTCATTGTCACGTTACGCATGTGCATGTTGCAAACACCATTCTACGGGGAACAAAATAAACCATCTCAGCATTGTAAGCTGTCACCGTACCTTATTGTGTGACAGATCCACAACACTGTCAACTGACCTCTTATGAACCTCGCTCAGCATTGTTTAGCTGCAGTATTCAGCAAGACATCACATTGTTTTTGCTTTTGAGGTTTCTTTCACATTCTCCCTGTCATTGTGGAGGGTCTCTGAAGTGACCCCATGGGGCAATCTAAATGGCCGTAAGCTGTTATGTTCTGTGCAAGCTTTTTTATTCACTGCAGCAAATTTTCAAATGTCTGCTCACATAGAGAAAGTGCAGTCCTACAATCTTGTGAGCGAAGGCAGGATTTGCATATGTGTTCCTATCTGTGGTTTAAAGCTTCTTGTTGAAGGGCCTTGAACACAGGTTGAAGAAAACTGGAATGAACTCAGAAACAGCGAGCAGAGCAAACACCCATCCAAGACTTCAAGTGGAAACTATTCCAGACCAAAGGCCCATCTGCTTTCACTTTAGTCTGACTCTAACCTAAATAAAGATCCCTCCTGAACGCTTTTATTGCTGTTCTCCTCCTATCATCCTTCTTTCTGTCCTGCTCTTTTCTCTGCATCTACTCTTCTTAGCGCAGAATTTCTTTATTGCCACTTTGTGAGCTTTAGAGAGTTGACATGAATGTGAGCAGGTTACATTTACTCCTCTTTCTCTCTTGTGTATAAAAGCGTCCTGTGGTGATATGAGGCAAAATGTTCCCAGTAAAGGTCAGATCCGATCCATCTTATATGCAACACTTGGGTTTACTTTTGCTACTTTAAGAAAACTTAAATGATTTCAACTCGTTCCCTATTCCTGCATTCTTGTTGTTATAGGGGCATATCTAATAACCCAAAGAGGCTTTGTTCATGGCTTAATCTAAGGTGCAGACTGAAACTATCTGAGCCAGTGGTGCTTTTATCAGATTTGTGTTACCACTGCATAAAAGTAGTCTAGGAATAATGTTTTTAAAGACAACCATTAGGCAGATAAACTATGACAACTGACTGCACAGAGAAATAATGGTAATGCTCCTATATATTTACATTTAGAATTGGAGATGTGGTCCTTATAATTTCTGATTTCAATCTTTATTTTGTTGCCGTCATTTTCTATTTTACAGCAAGTGAAGAAGCATACAGCTCATTAAGAACTTTTTCACATTTTTGCCATGCCTTGTCTGTGCATCATGTCCACCCTAAATAGCATTATTCCAACTCCACTTGGGTGCTACCTAATTGTTTCCCTGTCTCACCTGTTCTCAACACTACTTAAGCTCTCTCCAGTCTATTTCTTTCAAATTATTGAAAGCCTTGTGCCAGTAGAAGTCCAGTGGTCTGGTTATGATTCTTGTTCCAAGTTGCTCACCAAGTACATGGCATTTCTCAATCTGTGAACTTGTGCGTACTTGCAATACAAAAGGATGGTACAAACTGGGGATATGTTATTACATATGTTATCATGGAGATTTATACTGTGGCAGTAGCACACTAAGTAGGCTCCTTGCAGGCCTTGAAATCATGTATATTATTATACTAAAATATATAAAAAAAAATGTTGGTCTCCAATCAGCCAACCTCTATCATCTTTCAGAAATGGCAGCATTGTCCTGGTATGTGGGGGCACTTCGGGGTGTCCTCTCCTTCCTCTGGCAGGCCAAATTGTGGGGGACAGCCACCATGATGTGTCATGTCCTGCCTGGGCTGGCCCCTAAGGCCTTTTTTTTTCACCGAGCTGGTTTCCAGTGCTGGTGTGTATGGCAAGCTGTTTGGACATTTATTCCGGCTTGCCTTTCAGCAGACATTTATGTTGGCCAGGCAACCCCCTCCCCAAGCTGTTGATGCAAGCTATGGGAACTGGTTTGTCACTGGCCCAACAAAGAGTTGGTGCCTGTTTAAAACCAGTTTCGAGAGCCGGGAGCCAGTGCCTAGTCTGGCCCTGGCTCAACATCTGTGGCAAGCCATTTGAGAATTCATTCCATTGCCTTGATATCGGACATCTATTTCCTTCACTAACTTGCATTGCGCACAAACTAGTTAACACATGCACATATTTCATCAATATTTTTGCAACTCAACTCGAATTTATTCATAAAGCCCTTTACAACAACTATAGTTGGAACAAAGTGCTACTAGACTAGGGGACTAAAGATTCTTACGAGTCATTGGTTTTCAGCAACCAGTGACACTTTTGTCCAGCTAGTTCTAAGAACTACACAGGTCTCTGGTGACGACATCAGTTATGCAATGCAGGCATGTAGCAGTGGGACCCCAAGAGGGAGTGGTAGATGTCTTATGATCATGGTTAAATAAAGCAAGACACAAAAGAACTAACGAGTATTATTAGACAACACAACAGCATTGAGGTTGTTGTGTGGTGTGTTTTATCATGAGAGTGTGTAATGCCAGGTTTTTTGTTTGTTTGTTTGTTTTTTAATTTGATGTTTATCAAATAAGACATTTCTTTGCCTACAACAGCCAGGGGAGTTGTTCCAGTACATAATAGCCTGACTCTTGCCAAGTGACAGGTGTGCCATTCTCCATCAGCCCTGGATTAGAAGCAGTAGAAAAAGCAGTGGGTAAAGATGGGAGAATAGATGGTAATGTTTTGCCAATACATTTTCAGGAAAGAAATTTGAAAAATAGAGATAGTTTGGTTTAAAGCAGGGGTGTAACGGTAAGCCAAAATCATGGTTTGGCACATACCTTGACTTTAGGGTCATGGTTTGGCTCATTTCAGTATAGTCAGGCCCAATCTCAATTCTCTTTTTTATCCCATCCCTTACCCCTTTACCTTGGCCCTTACCTCTTGAAACAAAACAGATAGGGCTGAAAGCAAACCCCTACAAATTGGGACACCCCTTCAAAAATCCCATACGTCATCAGTGATCGCACCAGCTTATGTGTAAATGGATGCGCGCTGAGCTGTTGACACAAATCCTGAGAACTCAAGCCGTGTACAGCCGTGGATTAACGTTAACAAGCAATTTCAATTTGTGCATGACATTCCTGCTCGTGTTATATCCCACGAAGGACTTCCATGTAAATGAACACCAGCAGTGATTTTGCAGAAATTTTTATTGATCATCTATCACTGTAGATTATCAGGGTTGCCTACAGAGCACTGCTGGTTTTCAACCTGGTAGCGTTTGTGAACTGAAGCGTCAATGTTGTAGGCTACTAGCGATTTTTTTCATGTGCATTTTATAAAGAAAATTACCATTTAACATTTAAGCAGTGTTAAACTAGACAAATCAAGGGTTTTTATTCTTTTAAAACTTTATCTATGGGGATAATATTTACATTGGTGGATTTTTTGGGACTCGGTAGCAGCCATCTTGCCGGTGATTGTTATAACCCTTCGATGTAAGTGTGCATCGGAAAACCCTTCGTTTGAAGGGGTATATACCCCTACCTCTCTGTCCTAACAGAATTGGAACACCCTTACCCCTACATGTCAACGCACAAAAAGGAGGGGAAGGGCTAAGGGGAAGAATTGAGATTGGGCCTAGGGGAAAAAAATAAAACTGCTTATCTTTTCTGTAAATAAAACCGATTATTTTTGAGGCATTTTAGAGCTTCTTTTCCGTGCGGGCAGGGCAGAGCTAGTTCTCGACACAAGACCATTGTCTAGATCTTGGTTGATGTGCATGCCTGGCCAGAAAGCCTCAAATATACCATCAATCCGGCATTCAGACTACTCAGAAACTGCACTGGCAAGCCAGCCACTAGCAGTTAGGTTTTATTGTGTATCATGTTTTAAATGAATTATTACTCAAATGAATCTCTTTTATGAATAAAGCTTGAGGGAACTAAATTTCAGCATAGTGTTAAATTGTAAAACTGTATACTGCAGTTTTCTGTTTATTTTTATGTGAGCTCATCAGGTTGTTTAGACATAGGTACTTTGCATTGGCCATTTATGGTTGACTGTGGGTGTGTAGGGGGCAGGAGCCAAAGGGGGACTTGCAGTATGCAAACTTTAGGTTTTGTGCATACATATATACTATTAGGAAGGGTCCTGTGCAAGGCTTCATAAATGAGACCCCTGGTCTCTCTTTCTGATGACTGCTTAATAAATTTGATTGGGTAAAAAGGATTCAATAAAGGGATATCCAAAAGACAGATACCAAAAAAACAAAAAACAAAACGTGTTTCAGAGGGAACAAAGCATTTTCTAGGATTAAGACATGATTTACCATCCTTTCATTTGCGTGCCTTGAAGATCATAACTTGACAGCATAGAATATAAATCTCTTCACTTTCTCTGAGGATGAGTCATAAAAAGGCTCATCTCCGAGAACCAGACATTTACCATATGCATTGTTGTGCTATCCTTGCACAAACAACCACAGAGGAGCACATCAGCTTCAGCTACTCCAAAAGATTCCATAAACAGAACCATTCAGTCTTTGCTTACAGGGTGTTATGAAAAATAATGGTTGCCACATCAAACCAAGGCAATATCACCAAGTCAACACTACAACTTTGAGTTGCAGTAAAATCTCAGAGGGATTTAAAAAACAGAAAATGCTCCACCTCTAGTTCTGCTGGAGGTAACCAAGAGCCTTTTGAATCCATGTTTAAGTGTCCAAGAGTTCAACGCTGACAGAGGGAGCTCCTGCGCAGTGAATTACATCCATCTGCTAATGTATTTCCAGCATGCTGCCCTCCCCTGCCTCTCCCTGCATGCTATGGTTTGGGTTGTCACACTCTACAGCCAATGATATCACTGGACTAACTCCCAGGCATGTGCTGCAGCCTCCAGCAAGCTGAGGCCTTATTTTTGTTTGTCTTAACAGACACTCTCCATTTTTGATGTCAGGTTTATTTGGGGTTTTTCAAACAAACACCAAAAGAAAGGATTGCATTTGTTAGGCACATAACACAGATTTTCTTATCTATGTATAACTCATTAAATAAATGTTCTCCCAGATTTGGAGCAGCATTTGTTGAGAAAGACATGATGATGAATTTGTGCCCGACTTCTGCATATCCCACAGAGACATTAACTGTACATTTATGAGGAGGTAATTCTGTTTACTGACCATCATTCTAAGTCAGGCCCATAACACTAGAGTCAAAGGAGGGCAGACTGGGCTTAGAGTGCTTCTGTGTGACCTCATGGTGCTGCAGACATCAACAGGCTCACTGCACTGCCTCCCATCTATCTAATTCTTCCCATGGGACCCTGACCAGCAACACAGAGCGCATGAATAAGTCATGAAGTACAGGCATCTTTTTGTCTGAGGTGATGCTCCTCTTTCTCCTTGCCACCCCCTTCCTTTCCCCTGTTCCTTATTTAAATTCAGAAGAGGTCTTTTTTATTAAGGTGAATCTAGCCGTTCATCTTTGCTTCAGGGCCAGTTTTCTTTTAAAAGATGCACACTTGGCCTTTCATTTGCCTTGCTTTCCCTTTTCCTTTGGGTCCTCTTGTGGTGAAGAGGGCAATTTATTCATCTATTGATTTACTTGTTTGCATGCTAGCCCCATGTGGATGTGGGTGATTTCTCTGTGGGATTCCTGAGATTACTGCAGGGAGACCTGCCTCAGTCAACCAAGCCAGATAGAACAGATAAGTTAGTGTCCTTGAAAAGCATAGACATGTACTATGAGGTGATAAATTAGTAATTTGAATCTTGATCACAAACAAGGTGGAAGGATGAAGATTTATGTTCTGCTGACTAGTTTCTTTTCCACTTGTTCTGTGTTTTATATTTCTGTCTGAGTCTCGGTCTGACCCCCAGAGAACGAGACCTGCATGATGTGGGTGCAGAGGTCAAAGGTTGACATGCAAAGTGCTGAAGAAGGATGAGAGAGGCTTCCAGGATGATTGACTGTGAGAGAAAAGAAAGCAAACTGAAAAAGTAACCTGATGCCTCTAGGAGTTAATTTATGTAAAATTGTGCAGCAGAGTCAGAAAAAGCACAAATAACATTCAAGTAGAATGAAGCATGACTGAAAAATGATATATCAGCATTTGGTGTATTTATTTTATGCATTTATTTATTTTTCAATATTACATACCAAAAAATGACAACACTGAAGATTCGGAAGGAAACTGAATTTATTTGTTGTTATTGTTGATTTTAGCTGCTCAACTGTTCAGTGCCTCCCTTATAGCATTTTTTGTTTCACAATGTGCCAAATGATTTCAGTGGATGGCAAGTCTAGAGTGTAATATGTATTGAGTTGCTCCAATAAGCAAGTTGTTTTTTTGGTTGTTTTCTTTTTTGTTTTGTTTTGTTTTTCAAAAGAAGTCATCTCATTGGCATATCATTCGTTGCTAATGGTTGATACAGAAGCAAATGGTTATTTTCTTCCTTCAAAATGGAGATGTAATGACATTCTGACCAAAGAGCACAGCACTCCTCTTCTGGTTGTAATCTTTGTTGCTCTGATGTGCACTGTAGCAGCCAACACAGGTAGAGCAGTTTAAACATTTTCCACAAGGGGAGTAATAAGCTAGAGCAAAACTTGAAGTGGTTCTCCTGAGACAGGGAAATCTACAGGCTGGTTGAAAGGTTGTCATTTTACAGTATTTTATTTTATTTTGAATGCAAAATCAGCAGTGTTGGAGTAACACTTTAAGAGTCAATTTTAACACTAAGCCAGGTTACATATGGTCCTGCCCTGTACAGTGTTAAAGTTGCACTGGACCTCGTGTTGAATTTTAAGTGTTAATTTAACACTGACATTGTTAATAAGCTTTTACTCTTTGAGATAAGAAACACCCTATAGTGTTCATTTGAAATGTCAAAACACAAGTGTTAAACACATCAATTTCATTAACATTGTCACAAAGTAAAATATATTATTGACTTAGGTCCATTCAAGTTTTAACCAGGATTGCTGTCCTTGATCACAGTGATGGCAAATGGGAATTGTGAAGAGAGGTATCACCTACCATCTCCAACAACTTTGACAGTTTAAAAGCACACCAAGGAAACATAAGTTTCCGGTCTGCTGTCTGTCAATAAAAAAGGCACGCCCCTATGTGTAATTTCTAGATTAAATAACATCTTAACGGATGAGTTATAGAGAAAATTAACTCCCCTTTCACAGTTGACATGAAGGTAAACTTGACTTATTAAACCTAAAATGATTTTTTTGAACCAGGCTATGAACATAATTATTTCTGCTGTGGAATTGGTCTTTTTAACATGGGAGTCTATGGGGATTTGCTCTGTTTTGGAACCAGCCCCTAGCGGATGAAGAAAGAATGACAATTTATGGGCAACCCAGAAGTAGCCTCACTGTTCTCCAGCGGAGTTCGCCTTTTGGGTTGAAAACATTGCATAAAGTATTTGTCAGTTTGCATTGTTTACTCGTTGCCATAGCCTCCTGGCAACTTGTAAAGTTAAGGGCAACAGTAGTGCAAGAACTTAAGAGTTTGAACTTCTAAATTTTGAGGAGCAGTGACTGCATTGTGATCTTAAATTTAGGTTTGGATTATATATATATATATATATATATATATATATATATATATATATATATTTTTTTTTTTTTTTTTTTTTTTTAAAAGGGGGCTGGGCAACACTGAGCTGGGACTGTGCCTTCCTTTACCCTGCAAATGTGAGAATATATCATCAGATCTATGGGGTATTGTACATGTTTTATATATTAACTAGTGTCCCAGCTTTATTTGGAAACAGGTTTGTATAAGAGCGTAGCATATCAGCAGAGTAAATGTCAAAATATGATCCACAGGAGATGCTTAATTTGTTTTTACTGCCTTGTATGTTATGTGTGGTTGCTAAGTGACAACATTTATCTAAACATTTACTGCCCCACTGCTATTCTACACCATAAATTCTTCATCTAACAACATGCAGCGAAACATATTTCAAAGAAAACGTTTCTGTAAAACAAGCAAGAAAATATAAGTTTGGCAGGAAGAGGCAAGTGCAGAAAATATGGCAGAGCGAGGAGGTGAAGTAGTAAATCTGTTAGTTCGAGTATGCCTCTGGTGTATGTATGCACATGTCCTAACACAAGTGTAAACTGGTCAAAAATCTGCCAATTTTTACATCTGCATTTGCAGATTTTTGGGTGGAATTTATTTGACAATGTTTGATAGATTTATGAGCTGATTTGGAAAGACAAATTTGCTCTGGCTGTCATTTGTGTATTAAAAATTTTGAAATACTTTTATCTGTTCTTATATCCCTTGTCCTGCACAAATCAAATCCTAGAACAAAACCTATTGAAAAGGGGAATAGTTGAACATCTCAGCATTTCCATCTTAAAAATACCCACCCACACTTTTTTTTTTTTTTTTTGCATGGATCTTGCAGCTATTACTTAACAAGCTTTCATCAAATACAAGTTTTCCAAAGCTTCAGCTGGTCCCTGCACAGTCAGTCATGTATATTGTGATTTTTGCTCTCAAGCATGTAAAACAGGAGTAAAAGAGAGCTGATGCAGGGTTGAAATGAATACATTAAAATGTACCTTATACACCCCAGTTATAATTCATTATAATTCAGGATTAGAAAAAAAAACACACTTCAATGGTAGTTGAAAGCTGAGCCCCAGGCACTCAAGAGCATTAAACTGGCTCTTAAGCTCCCACAGATAGATATGCAATGCTAAAACCCAATTCTGCTTTGCTTCTGATATATTGTACACTCTGGATGTTTCATGACTGTGAAGGACATGTGTCTCAGTAGTATCAGCAGCACTTGCTTTGCTAACATGAGCCGCTTTAACAGTAAGCCACAATGAAAGGCTCTGAGAAGCCATGACGAGCAGAGTTATAAGCTGCACTCACACAGAAAAAAGTTAAGACTTTTGTTTTTTTTTTAAACTTTTTCTCATTCGAGATCAGGATTAGCAAGAGAATGTGGGGATCACTTTGGTTTTATGCCAACTTTAGACATTTTTATCTACAGTTGTTTCAGTTGGCAAACTGTATAACATATAAATTACAAACCGTGTAAGGACCAAAACTCCCAAAACCAAAAGGGGACAAGTCAATTTTTACATTAACCTATAAGTAAGGAGTTCAAGTTAATATTCGTTTGCACCGACTTATTTTTTTTTTCTATTTATTTATTTTTTTTAAGTTCTTACAATAAGCACAAATAGAAATCAAAACTAATTTCCGCATCATCACAGTGGCAATAAAAATCACCTGGAGTTGCCTCTTTGGCATTTTCTGCTAACTCAGATTCACAAGTGTTCATAAACTCTGAGCACACAAAGACTTTTGCCCAGCCAGCACCAGTCAGAAAGAAATACAGCATGGCCTTATAAGGACATTAAATCTCACGATCCACAATCTCCAATACAGCTCTGTGTGTGTGTATGTGTGTGTGTGGGTGCACACACGTGCACTTTGTGAGTTCAAATCTTACTTTTAGACTGAAGATATTTTTGGAGAGTGAGGACATTTTTATGTCTTCAAAAGGCAGTTTTAGGGTTAAGATGAGACATTAGGGTTCAGGTTAGAAGCTGGATTATGTTCTGCTCAGGTTAGGGTGCGGGGTTAAGGGTTAGTCACTGTGAACAGGACTGTGACGGTCCAGATTAAGGCTGAAGTAAGGGAATGTTCTCTATCACTCTGAAAGTAAAGTATGCACCAAGAACTGGGTGTTTAGCACTTTTTGCAAATTTCATTTTGTGCAATATAGTGCTATTTTGGTATTATATTTTATCCAAACCAATGTCTGTAATGTTAAGGTGACTGTGTGATTTAATCTCTAGAATCCCCTAAATCAAAACCCTTTCACCCACTTGATTGGATCTTTAGGGATAAAACACTGAATGCTTTTGGAGAGAATTCTTGAATTAAGAAAATTGAGGAGGTCAAGTCAAGTCAAGTCAAATTTATTTATAGAGCACATTTAAAAAAACAACCTCAGTTGACCAAAGTGCTGTACAGACTAAAAGAATAAATCAGAAATAAAAGCAGAATAAAAAACACAATCACATAAAGAGATAAAACCAAAAATACCAAAAAAATATAAAAATATAAATATAGATAGATGTGACACTCTTAAACTGGTTAGAAAGCCAGCGAAAACAAATGAGGAGGTGACTAATCGACAGTAAAAGTCACTTTAGTATTCCACTAACTACGCAGAAGGCACTTGTAACTTACTAATAGGCCCCTTCACTGGCCTCTTCTTCTGATCGATTTGACTGGTAAGTTCATTTTGATGAGCAGTCCTACCCACAGCAGAGAGGCTTAGGAAGTGACTATATGGGTGGCGGCAGCCCCCTGCATACCAAAAGCCTTGTATGCTCTATAAATTAACCCCCTTAAGGAATTCATACCCATGAGTTTGTACATCTTCCAAAGTCTCTTTCACAAAAATTTTGTGGTCCAGCCGGCTGCTTGCATCGCAGATATTTGAATGAAAAAAAGAGAGAGGGAAAAAAAAACTGGGATAGATATATCAATTTGTCTGCCTTTAAAAAAATGTATCTTTCTTTAGTAGGCTGTTAGTGATTCTTTGGACTGGATGATTTCAAAACTCACAGACTCCAGCGTCTGCTGATGAGTGTCAGTTCAATCACTTCAGCAGCAGCTTAGAGGCAGAGGTCAACAACTGGCTTTTCCTTTATGCATTTCCATTACTTTGTAGGTGAAATCAGGAGGCTGGATAAGAGTGGACGAAAGATGAGGAGAACATGAATGGACTGGATTGTTTGCTTTTTTTTAGTTTTTGTTTTTTACAGGAGGGAAGATGGTCTTGTCATTTTAAAGGGTTTCGAGGGGATGTTTGCTCTTCCTCTTAATGGCTTAAAAGGACTGGAGGCATCTATCTTTCTGTCTGCGCATTTGGGAGGTAGGGTGGGGGTTTAGGAAGAATGAACAGAATCTGCCATGTGACTTACACAACTCCAATAGATATTCCTCAGCATGCCTGGAAAAATATCATTATTAAAGTAAATATTACAATGGAATTTCTGCTTCACTGACTTTAAGCTGGGATATGCTTCTTATTAGCCAAACCCCCCTGAAACAATTTTACATCTTAATGCACTCATCAGAAGTTCAGGAGATTATTATTACAAATACAAATCTATGTTATAGTAAAATTCTGATGCTGAGCCTAATGCAATTACATATATATACATATATATACATATATATATATATATATATGTAATTCTATAAATACACAGCTAATATATATATATTTAGAAGAAATCCTCTTCAGAACCTTGTAGCTGTTTGGGTTGAGTGTATGTGTGGAAAACAATAATGGAAAATAATTTGTGCAAATATTTATAGGTGAATACAAATGAACCTCTAAATCATTTACCCTAGCTGTCACTGAGCATGTCCAGTGATCGCACTCTGCAAGACCTCTGTCACATGGAGCCTGGCACTGGGGTTGACAGCTCAGACTGGGGGAGGGGGCGAGCTGGTTAGACTCTTTCTGCACCTCCATTTCTCAGACATCTGGCCCACTGCAATGCTCTAATGGCTGTAGGTAAAAGTGAGGAGCCTGCAACAGATGAAGTCTCATACGTTACAGATTAATGATTTCCGAGGGCTTTTTTTTTAGTTGTGTCCATGTATGGCCTCTCTGAAATATAGATTACTTTGTGAAGGTTTATACTGTCTGTGTAGAAGCCTCTGTGATGCAGTTACTTGTTAATAGCTGCAGAACTGGCGGTCATATTGGGCTTGTCAGTGGTTTGTTAGACCTAAATCAGGACTTCATTCTTTAAGACCAATGCTCCAGGGATGCTCATTTTGGTGAGCGGACACATTCTTGGCATCTCTGTATGTTACTTAATACAACTTTGGATTTGACAATATTTGAAAATACATTTAGAGGGAGTCACAAAGATTTTACGCTTTTATCTCCAAAGTCCATTTTAAATTGTTAATCTGTCCTATTTCTGCCTTATGGTTTATTCCTTTTTTTATCTTTTGCAGAGCTGACCAGTGGGATGAAAAAACCCCATGCAGCAGACTCAATACACTGTGATGTCTCAGTGTAGCATCTTAAGATGCTAAATAATGTACATGTCACCAGACAGCCCAGACATAGAGCCCAGACATAAAGAGGGTTAATGTCTGAGTGTGTGGATGTCATTTAACACTTTCATCCTCTCAGAAATATATGAGTAATTTATTACTTTCCTTCACCAATGACAAAGCAAAGTTAATGCTGAAATTTCACACTAGCTTATAGCAGGGTGCCAATAGCAAAACTTTTTCTTTCTTTCTTTTTTTAAGACAAAGAATAGACTGGAATGCTGGTGGCTGACTGGATGTGACTGCCTCATAAACCCAGGGAATGTTTGGTGTTTCTGTGGCAGCTTGCCTGATTACAGTCCATTTCCCTTCTCCCACAGCCCCACCAGGTGGCTGCCTGGCTCTTTTCTATAAAACCAAAGCGACTGTAGTCTGTCAGCATATTAAGGTTAGTTCAGGTCCTTTTTTTTTATCAATGAGAAAATATATATGAGCTCATCAGTACATCTTCGCTGAAGATTTGGAAAAATAAAGAAAAAAAAGTCAAAGAAATGTCTTAAACTTCCTGATTTGAAAGGGATGTTTTACATGGAGTACATAACATTTTGGGGTTCCTCTGAGCTCATCAACACTGCTTAGTCATACATTTCTGTAAAAATCTGCTTGGCTTGATTTAAAAACTTGTAAAAAAACAACCTTTTGATGAGACATTGAAACATCATAAGCAGATGAGTTGTATTCATGCTTTAAATTTTGTGTAATATGTACTGTATACAGTATATGACAAAGGTCAGTGGAAGTGATCCAGGCATGAACTTACTAATCCAACTGGACAAATCACCCTGGCAGGCTCTGAAAATGTCACCTCAGGAAAAATAAAGCTTTGGGAAAAGGGTCTTGACTCTCATTAACAACTGATTAACCACAGGTGGTGTAAATATTTAGGAGACTGCAGTTATTTATTTTCATTTTCCACATTTTTTCTCCTTTCATGATTAGACATATAGATCCCGTGTTTCCTGAATGGATTAGCTTGTTTGCTTTGATGTGGGTACTGTCCTGCTTAGTGTGTGTGCGGGGAGGCCTCATAAGCCTGTGTGTGTGGCAGGTTTAATGTGAGGGGGGCAGGTCCATGCCCCCTTTTACTCCAGCAGTGTTTAGATGTAGTGCGTGACCTAGAGTGCAGAATAAACCTGCAGATTCAGGAACAAATACAGCTGTAAAACACCAATCTTGGCAACTCAGACATACACTTCTGATCACAGCTTGCTCCTTTGGCCACATCTGTTTGTGTTTGTGCGTGAGGCAGTTCCATGATGCACGTGTACGTGGTTCATTCGCGTGCTTTTTAACAAGTCGACTCGAGTGTGTTCTGCCAAATAAAGGTAGCTGCATTCAAAAGCAAAATAAACTCAGGAAGTACTTAATAACATCTCTGGCACACATTTGAACACTTAATGCTTTCCAACGTTTGCAAAAGCTTCCACTGGAATTACTGATTTTTCAAAGGGAGAGACAGCAACAGTAAGATCATGTTCAATATGCATCAGCACTAATATGCATCAAAAGCTTTTATGCAGAATTCTAGTTCAAATTTTATTATCAGCTTCCTGGTTTGGTATTGAAGGAAATGCATAACATTGGTAAATGCATTTCTGGATAACTTGTTTATTTCATACTGTTAGATATGGGCATTTCAGTGAAGTTATTCAGAATACCATAACATGTGTATGTTGGTGAGAAGCTCAAAATGTACGAGTTTTTAAATAATAATTGTGGCAGGGTGAACTGCATGTGTGGGTGGCAGAGTTGAGCCAGGGGGGCAGAGTTTATAAAAGCAGGGTGGAAAATTGTCATTTTTCCCCCCTGACTCGACACACCTGGGAGCAGCAGAGGCCCGTGTGTGTGGTGGTTCATGTGGTGAGGACAATCTTGGTGTGGTTCTTTTATGAAATAGCCAAGATTAAAGTTTTCAGTCACCTCCACTACTGGGAGAAAAAGGTGGGCACCTGTGATCCAGCAAAACCAGTTATTTCACCAAGACATCAGGTGTATACCACTGCTTTCCCCATTCTTAGTCTTATGGTTGATCCATTGAATGGGCCACTTTTGTTGGTTTTATTTTAGGACATGGGCTGTGTTAAAGGGAGGGGTCTTACAGGAGAGGAGGGTTTTCTTGCAGCATGTTTTGTTGTGTTTTTGAATTATTGATGGTTTGTTTTCGGTTTAAAGTCCATGTATAGTATGATTTGTAACTGCTCTCCTGGGCCTTTATGATAACCAGCATTGTCTTTATTTTCTTTTGTTTGGTCCATTTCTTTGGTCAGCCAAATGTTGATTATCTCTCCACCTACTGGTTATATATCCAACCTGAAAACCACCCATGTTAGGCTTTTAAGTATTTTATTTTTATTGTGAAATAAATTGTGTATTTTTGTACAGTGGTTTCTGGTTTCAGTTTATTCTAAGTTTTAGCGGTTACTACCACTTGTATAAAAAAATATTTTATTATGGAGGGAATTATGAGATACAGTAAGAGGATATACCTGTAGTAATACATTTTGCAACAAAGGCTAAAAACGATTTTAAATAACCATTTGCTGATTTATGTTCACACAGAAATTCCTCTTACATCTTGAACAGTAATGTCTCAGATCAAAATCTCACTCCAAGTGACATCTTGATGAGGAAGGGGTGTTATTAGATTCTAGTCTACCATCTCCCATGCTGGACTGCCCAGTTTGACACCCATTCCCACTTTGGTCTCACTTACCTCACTTTTCTGCTTCATTCTCATTCGCAAAAGGTTAGGGCGAGGAGTTACACACACAGGCAGGGTTAATTAGAATTAATAAACACAATTAAGGGTTACAAATTTCAGTATTCTCAGGTCTCACTTCTTGTCATATTCTGCCCAACAGACAATGCAATACTGTACTGTATGTTCTGAATTTTACAGACTGGAAATGATGTCATCTCACAGGGTCTAACCATGGACAGTGACAATCACTGAAAGGTTTAAACACACTTCCTCTGAGGAGAGAGGTTTGTTTCTATGAAAATGAGAAACTTTCTAGAGAACATCAGTTTGTTAGCAGCATTTAGCTGTTAGGAAGGCTGGTTGAGGCTGATCTGGGTTCTTGAATTGCTTAAATCACTTGTGATCAGAGTAACATGGCAACTGGTGAGAAGAAAGGCATCTTGTTTTCCTGCAGCAGATTTATATGCTTTTGCTTTGTGTGTTTAACACACTTACAGTAAGAGCAGATATGAGCACCACTTGGTTTAAATTTGGAGTTTGATGCCACCATGAGGACATACTGGGTATCGTAAAAACATGAGGTTTGCAGTCATTTTATGGCTTAAGTGATGTGATGGAGTACATTAAATGTGAGCTGCACTTTTGATAGTTCTCATGAGTTCAAAATGTGCGGTGTCGGTGGAAAAGGCTGTCTGCACGAGACCTTCCCGCATTTGTGAGTGTTAATGTGAGTCAACAGGTGAGTCTGCACGCTAATGACTGAGTAAGGAATAACATCTCCTGATTCCAGTAAATTGTCGCTTTGCAGCCAAGTTCAGACTTCATGTGGTCGCTGACTAACAAAGATCAAAAACTTTCTCCAACTTTCTACAACTGTTTAACAGAAAAATATGGACTTACCTTCAATGTGCCAACTCCGCATTTTCCATCTCACTAATGAGGGGTCACACATAACTAAGTATATAGTGGGTGTATTCTACATTAACATATAGTGAAATTATTCTTTTTGTACATGAAAGAAAACAAAGAAAGGACAAGGCAACAGAACTTGATCTGATTTGAAGTCAAGGACGTCTGAACACTGCCTCTTTATAAAAGCAAATCACTTTGACAGCACATCCTTCATATTTTCAAAAAGTATCACTTTGCCCTCTTAACACATTTCTTAGAGGTAGATTTTACATTACATTTACATTTTCAGAAAAAAAACATGTCATAAACCAGAAATACAGCAAACTGTTTGAATAAAATGGAAGCACAAATTTTATGTGACCATTTTTTAATGTATTTTAAACATTTTAGTTTTTCATTGACTTTGTAGCATTTCTGTTGCAGGTGTAAATGCACCTAGAAACTAACTCATCTGTAATAAAATTGAACAGAAGATAGATCCTCTCCATCTAAGAAGTCAAGATTAATTGCACCATAAAACAGAACAGCTGTCATAATGAGAAATTTATGGTAGCTGACCAATCTTTAGTGGGATTGTGATGGTTGTAGGCTATAATTGGACTGGACAGTGCTGTGCATTTGCAGTAGCAGCAGCTGTAGGTAATTACAGTGCATATGATTATATTGTTAACATGTCTGCAAGCCATAAAACATTTTTTGTTTCCTCTAAAAAGGAAGAGAAGAAGAAAGTGCACTAAGTACAACACTATTCATTGGAAAACGTAGTGATGGCACCAAGTAAAAAAATACTCCAAAAGCTGGAAAACTAGTATTTTGCTAAAGCGCACTTTGAGTAAAATGTTCCCATATGAATTTTCACACCTTCTTCCAAAAAAATCCCACAAGAGTTTTTTTTTGGCTCTGCACTTAGATCAACTTCTCATTTATTCATTTATAAATTGCTCACTCTTTCCCTTGCTTTTATTTCCGACCTCTTTCCTCAGATTCTAAGAGACTGCAGAGGATGTTTGAAAATTCACAGGCCATCAGTAATGAGCTCATTCATTCATAGCTCATATATAGCTGTGTATTTATAGAATAAATTTTGCAATATGTGTCAATGTTTTGCTTCGAGTTTGACATTGTTTCTTTGGTCATCTACCACAGAGAAGCTGAATAAAGAAAAACATAAACCAACTCATGAGCTTGTCAACATCAGAGCTGTCATCATTCCACTCCCCTTCCTCATTAGGAGGAAGAGGAGTGGGGTGAATGGTGTGCGGCTGCATAGAACCATACACTTTCAAGTGATGTGAGATTGGGGCCAAAAAATGACAGCATCTTCTTTGTTCTGGGAAGGTTTTCATTCATTCAGGTCATACAGTAGTATCTGATGTTTCTTGATTCAAGTCAGCCAGACTGGGTTTGGTTATTGAAGATGTTTCACTCTCATCCAGGTGAGGGTGGTGGGATATTTAATTAGCCTGTGAAACCACTGATCTCACTGATAAGTCTACAAGTGTCATTGTGAGTTGTGACTCATCTGAGGTATGAACAGAGTGACCATTTCTCCACATTCACCTGGAAAAGCTACATGGCATCCTTCTTTCAGTTTCTTTCTTACTTTCTTTCTTTCTTTCTTTCTCCTGAGTGATACATGATCAATAACCCGACTACACTTTACTAAGTTGGGTTTAAACAACATTAATTGGTTGGTGAGAGAAAAAGACCATGGTTAGTGTTACAATGTGTCACCTTCATGGACACAATAGTTGTCTTGGTTACGTGTAAATGCAACATATGAGATGAAAATGAAACTTCTTCGTTGCCTTAGTACAGCAAGGTCAGGAAAGTATCACTGCTGCTGTCAGAAACTCTTTACAACGTACCTATGTCTGTAATGGGCTCACTTTTTACACTTCACATGCAGTTGCTCTTATGACCGCTAGATGTCACAGATTATTCTAATCTAAAGTAATAATAGGTTACATTTGTCTACATGGACATGTGGCACATTAAGACATTTTGGGAAGAAAGATGGTGTCTACTTAGAGTAGACTATGCAAAAAGTTTTGTGTGGCTGGTTTCGGTTACTGTGAATAAAGAGGTCAAATATAGCCTTGTTTCCACAGCGCATCAAATTAAAGCTTTGTTGCAATATTTTTGACAAGTTGTCTTTTTCTCTGTCAACAGGAATGTGATAATTGCTGAAATATGTCTGAAACTCATGAGGAAAATTAGGTAATAAATCAAATGGTAATCAAGTGAGAAGTGGCATAACTTTCTTATACTTTTTTTTTCCCCAATAAAACTTGTTTTTGCAGCCACAAGAGTTGCCAGGCTTCAGAGAATTAATGTTATAGCACTTGACATTAGTATCACTCCTCAGTAAAATGTAATTGTGCACATAAGATCTGTTTTCTTCAGACAAATTTACCTCAATGTAGATTTCTTACAGTCTGTAATAAGGATATGTTTTGTTCTTGAATCTGAAGATTGTGGTCCTCCACTGCCACCTAGAGTATCTGTGCTGTGGTGATACAGTGGAAAATATAAATTTGTCAAGAGTTGTTCTCACATTCTGACCTTTAGATTGGGTAAAAGGATTTTTCTTATCCATGCTCATAGATATTGCTCTGCAGAAGAATCTTTGATTACTCATTGATGTTTGCACATCGAAACATCTCTTCTCCAGGAATAAAACCTATAAAATGCAGCCATTATTTGATGCTTCAGATTTCTTTTATTCTTACTAATTTTATAAAACTATATAACACTGTCAATTAAAGTTTTCTGTTTAAAAAATAAGTTCTGACCTAACACCAAAGGTGATGCCCTCAAATAGAAGTTTGGAGTCGTAGATAAGGGTTTCGTGGAACCAAGTAGTTTAAATGAAGCCTTCTCAGTTCACAATGCTGAGTGCTGTAACATTTCTTTGAGCACAATTTAAAGACCACGGATGACTCACTCTTTTGCCTACGAATGAGTTCAGCAACTGTCATTGCTTACTTCTCCCAAAGATAGGTTTATGCCAACACTTTTGAAAAATAAATCTTGACGTCTCACGCTGTTTAAAATTGTATTCATAACTCTGTGTTATCGGCCACTCATGACGCACATTAAACCAGAGGGACTTCTCTAGTGGCTGGTGCATTGATGATGCTATGTACTTTATGCTTTTAGTTTAAACCTTTGGCTCCCCCCCTGTTTTGTTTTTGTTTTTTTAGTTTTGTGTTTGATGAATGACGTGCTTTACATCCAGTCAGTGTATTTCTAAACAATGCAGAGTACCAGTTTTGCTAACAGTTAAACAACAAAACGTTTTAAGGGGTGTGTCAATTGTGTATCACAACTGTATTATTATACGTTAAATTTGAAGAAGCAGATATTTGCTGATTAAAAAGTGATCAAAATTACGCCAGTTAAGCAGTGCAACGACGATGGTGAAAGCGTCAGGTTGGTACCACTATGGAAGGTGTTCGGAGTGATTCATCTTCTCAAATATCGACGTTCTTCGTATCGGAGCGCGTCTGCAAAATGAATTCCACGGTGTCGTCAGTTCCGTAAAGCGTTCCCTCTGGCTTCATGATCAGAAGGTGGAGCGATATTTACGCAAAGTAAAGACAAACGCAGTCATAGTAAACCCTCGCGTTTTGGTGAATTTCAAATGTTATTGAACGAGAGTTTTCCTTTGGCAGATTTCATTTGGATTGACAAAAGGCACGGCAGTCTCCCTTAGCTGCGCACGAACTGGGATGCTCTATCGTTAGCTAGTTATTAGCTTGCGCGTTAGCTTCTCGCAGAGCGCTGCATTTACGACAGGACCAAGCACACCGTAAGTCAAACTGTCTTAAATGTACTTTATAGTATTTTATCTGTGTTGTAGTGATGCTGTCGTTATCCAGCAAAGTTCTCATGATGAACTCGTATCTATTTTTCTTGACGCTATAACCAGCTTTATTTTTTAACAGCTGCATGCTTGAACTGGAAGCAGGCCTTTTACAGTAAGAAGATGAATTAAATGCCCTAAAAACTGCTCAGATAAATGACATATTCTCATTAGAAAGCTATCATTATGTGTTAATTTACTTTAACCCTTTACACGAATCTCCATTGTGGGACAAAATAGATCTGGACAAAAACCACATGCACTACCTGCCTGGGTGAGAACTTTGCACCTGTGCTGGTGCACCTGTCGAGGCTTGCAGTCATGTTTGACTTATCATTTTTATCCCTTCTCTCTATTTTACGTTGGTACTTTTGGCCTAAAGTGAGTGATTTTTTTATGTGGAAATTGTATAAAAATAATTAGCTTTGTTTAATTTGTTCTATTTTGTTCCCTTCATATTCTGAATAGATATGTCATTTTAAAAACTGTTTTCTTAATACTTGACTGTCGCTGTAGTTTAAATCGATCTCTGCCTCGATCTGTCATCATTTCTAATTTGTTTTGCCAACTATAAATGATAATAAAGTGTCTAATAGTTTTCTAGTTAATAATTTCATATTCCATAAACAAGCTCTGATACAGGTTTGATAATTTCTGAAATCTGTTGAACACTGTGGGGAAAGAGACTCCTACTGCAACTAAGGACTACAGTTAACAGAGATGTTTCATGCCTCTGGGAATGGACTAGGCTTGGTCAAGTGTACATTTAGAATGGAAAAGCCTTGTTAAGTGAGGTCAGAGCCAATGTAAACAAGTAGCTGCCATACCTGTCATGTCAACATTCCCAGTGGTGCCAGTAAGTAAACTAACTCTGAAAACTGCTAAACTTGGTAGTGAATATGACATTGGACTTTTTTGTTGTTGTTTCTTTCTAAGTTTTGCAATAATACCGATGCACCCTTCCAGCCAATGTATGCTGTATGAAGGTTTTAACAGGTTACACATAAGTTTGGAAATCATATTCTTATAACTAGTGTTATCAGTGATTCTGAGAACTCTGTTTTGCTTCTCACATCAGGAGAGTGTGGTGGTTTAAAGCAGCAAACAATTAAAATTGTCAGTACCAATCCCCACATGGTTCACAAGAGATCTTGTTTTAAACTTTGTCCATCAATTGCTTTTTTTATTTGTTCATTTTTATCCATTTCCATATTAAGTGTGCAGAGCACCACAGGTAGCAATTGATTGTTTTCTATTCCAGAAAAACCCTAATTTAGCACTCAGAGTTACTCTGCAACCTTATTAAATGGCCTTTGCTGAGGTCTTCTGAACTCTACTACTCTACTGGTTTTCAGGTTTGATCTGAAATTGAGCTCAACAATGTAAAAACCTGATAAGCATCTTTCAGATCTGCAGGGATTGAAATTCCCTACAGGGATTAAAATTTTGTAGGGATTGAAATTTTGTAGAGAAACTTTGAACAAGCAGTGACTGAAATAGACTTGTCATAGACTTGTCACAGGCGTTAGAAGAACTGAATTCATTAAGCTCTGAGGTCATTATTCCTGTCTAAACATATAAGAGTAGATGCAATTTTATTACCTTTGCAGAATCGTTTTTGCAGCATGTCTTGTTGATTGTCTTTAAGTTACGGCTGCTCGATTATGGAAAAAAAATCATCCTGATTATTTTGGTCAATATTGAAATCACGATTATTCAAACGATCATTTTTTAAAATTTTATTCAGCATTTCTCTCTGTCCAAAAATATTTTGTTATTGATAATTTACGCAAAACATAACACACCTCATTCACTCCTGAGCTTCATGAATGTAGGTTGTAGCAGGACCGTGTGGAAAGGAATGTATTGCGTTACTTTTCTTTCCGGAAATTGTGTAAAGTAAAATGGCACATAAATTGTTTCAATTCGATCATATGAGTTTGAAGATTGTTTGACATGAAAATTGAAAAACAATTAAACTCTGATTAATTGCACAGCCCTATTTTACATGTGTAATCTGTAGCTGGGAGTTTGAGCTGTCAAATAAAAAGCGTGCATTTCAACATCTCTCTGCCTTTTCCTTCTGAGGCTTTTTAGGGAATGGTTGCTGGTAACATGCAGCCTTGTATTTGAGATTTAGTGGAGTAGCCACTTCAACATGACAGCTTATTGTAGTGGGGGCTCCTTTGAGTGTTTCAGGAGGAGGCATTCATAGGTGGGTTGTTTTTATTCTGAGCGGTAGCCTTGCTCTTTGAAAACCACCTCCACTCTTGTTTGTGATAATTATATTCCCATCTGCTCAATGATTAGTCTGTTTTGGCTAAGCTCTTTGGTCTCTCCTCTTCCAGGCCACGTTAGGCCCCACTGTTTTTCTCACATTATTTTCACCCATTGGTTTGCAGTGTCCACACACACTCTGTCTCCTGCTTTTGCCTCACAGACACAGTGCATTATGACGGACAGCATTATGAGTAAAGCTGCCACGATGGAGATTCCTATCAACAGTAACGGTGACACAGGAACACTACCAGAAGATGACGGCCTCGAACAGGTGGGTCACAGCTTTGGTATTAAATGAGAGTCCACTATGTAAGACTACCTTGTGAATTTGTTTTTAAGAATAAAAACTGTTGGATAAGGAGACTGAAACAGTGTTTTTGCTCATACTGAGCTTGACCTTTGTTCACCTTTT
Source organism: Atherinomorus stipes (assembly GCA_023101725.1). NCBI lineage: Eukaryota > Metazoa > Chordata > Actinopteri > Atheriniformes > Atherinidae > Atherinomorus > Atherinomorus stipes. The sequence goes on from JALJCO010002606.1 coordinate 279,301, forward strand.
CCTTTACTGCTGAGTTTATAAATATTCCTACAACATCAATAATGTGCTTTCTAGTAGTGCTGACCTAAATGTCCCTGCTGTTGCCATGGCAATCAGCATGAATTATGATCAGAATACTCTCGTTTAGCACTTTAAACATATATTGATTGCTTTAAAAATTCAAGGCATATGAAATATGAGAATGACCACCATATATCAGTGAACTCACTCACTGACCAGAAAACTTTCGAATAACAGCTTGATGGTCTTCCATTATGCAAAAGTGCAATTTTATGTGACATTTTGTGACTGATTGCTGAGTGTTATGCTATTAAAGGTGCTTTATAGGTGCCTCCTAAGTCGTTTTCACACATGAACACAGGGGAATTTGTGCAAGATGACCAAAACATTAGATCTGGACATTTTGCAGGAGTTGCTTTTCACACATGAACTTCACAGTGGGAGTTTGTCCACTGGTGATGTGTTTGCACTTCAAAGAAACACTCTGGGTTGACAGTCAGGAAGAACGCAAGGCATGTTGCAAAAAGATATACTGTTGAAATTGCTGTGTTTTGTATACATCCCATTGAGAGGGAATTAAAAAAAAGAGTAAATTCTGACATCATGGTGTTAGATTATTGTTAAAATGTTGTTTCATCTGTTTAAAATTGTAACTGCAATAATCAGCTGCATTATTGAACAGTATTTCTTATTAGTGGTATTACAAATTGGTGGACAAAAAGTAGTCTGGCAGTCTTGGGAAGTGTTTACAACTGTTGATTGGTTGAATGTGTTTATATTACGTTCTTCACATTGCCTATTTGTAATATTTACTGTGCAGTTTAGGGATCAGTCTCTTAAGTTAATGCACCTGCTGGTGTTTAACACGACCCTGATGGTTAAAGTGGAGTCAGTTGCTTATTGTTGACTTCATTTTTCTTATTTACCTCAGTGTACTTGAAATGAAGTGCACATTGCCAGATTCAGATTTTACTTTAAACTTTTTATTATAGGTGTGTAATTCTCCTTTGTAGTCTGTGAATGTCTTATTCTAGTGACCCCCTTTTTATCACTATGTCCTGTGCTTTATAAGTTCCTTGTTTGTCCAGAAAACCTCTCATGTTTTTTAGTTTTTTTTGTTGCCTAGTGTTGTACACTGCCACAACTCCTTGCATTGTATCCAGCTTATCCACACCAGCAATCTGAAAGGGAGATCAGGTATTGATGTCCCGCTGTCTCCCTGGACACAGTGCTCCTTCTAACAGCTCTAGTGGCCTTGTGTTTGGGCTTACAGACACAACTGGTGTTTTTCGTTAACCTTAACATTAGGTATTGAGCTGAAATGCCAGCTTTTCAGAAGTTTCTTACCACATGAAGACTGAGACCCTCACAAGGTTATTCATTCTTCTCATTTGAAGACAAAAGGCACGGTTCATCAGTGCAACAGGTTGTTAATTTTCCTGCACCTCAAGGCACACCTTGTTGGACAAATAGACTGAAGATCCTGGAGGGACGCACAAGCTGTTGAATGTTATTTGCTCACCAAACTATGTGTCTGCTCAAGCTGTAAAAAAGCAAGCAAGCAAGAAACACCCTTTCCTCTTAGCAACCTCTCACTGGTAGGCTACCATTTGGTGTGGCTGCTTCATTTTATTGTTTATGTATGAGAACTGTTCAGCTCCTGTTTAGTTCTGGATATTAACCAGTCGTCATAGCAACTCTGCAGTTAATCTAAAACTGGCAGTGCTTTGTCCTTGGGTGACAGCGCTCTTACATCAGATTGATATCTACTGAGCAGCACTTGGTTTAAAGCTGTAGCAGTCTGTATTGGTCATGCACACAAAGATGAAGATTGGCAGTTTAAAGAGGAGTGGAAAATCTGGTTTCAGATGATGTAGCATAGCGCATGTGTCAGAACAGGGATGGTGACTGTCAGACACTAACAGAGATGGGATTGACTGCCAGGAGCATCCTTTCAAAAGAATCCAAAGTATCCCAGTGACTTACAGGACTGGGGCTTCATTTATAAAGCATGCTTACACACAAAACCGGGCTAGGAAGTGCGTAAGCAACTTCTTACGCAAGAGTTGGGATTTATTTATTTTTTTAAAATTGCTTAGGAATGTGCGTAACTTTAAGCAAACTACAGACCTTGCTTACGCACAAAAATGGCCCAGAGGAAAATAATTTTGGAAAGGTGATCTCATAAAGGTCTCATTTACTTCTAGAGAAATGAGAGATCCGGGTGAGAGCTAAATGAGACAGTGGCTTATTTCTCCTGTTTCTGAACCTTGTCTCCAGATGGAAAAGTTTGTCAAAATCTCAACCTAGTCTCACTTCCAGTTCCAAAGAGCTCAATCATTTCTCAAATAATTCTCAGGATGTCTGCATTAAGTCTCAAATTAAACTATTTCTCTTAGTGAATTTTAGAAGAAACAAAAGAGACATTCATGAGAGCATTTTGAAACCTGACTGAGGCTGGGATGAGATCTCTTTTTGTCTCCTGAGATGCAAAAAAGAAAGCTTTTAGAAGTAAAATTTTCCTCTGGGTGGAGTTCGAGCCCCGTGCAGGCTCTTCATATGTCCTGTCACTCTGACATTTAATTCCCCCTTCATATCAAATTACTATCATAGATTGACTTTATAGGATTCAAACCAGCAGCGTTATTTATGCTGCGCAGGTGAACTGAAACTATTGGAACCTTTCAAATAAATAAAAAGGTCTGTGAGCAAACATATGTTAAATCAGCATTTCATCAGTTTTCTCTCACTATCATATTCCTCTACCCAATGATCATCAGGGTGATAAACTGTATTTACCGCATTAACACACATGGTGTGACAAGGTGCACAGCAATCAGATTGATTGATCTAAGCATATTAACTCATTGACTACCAGACCTTTTCTGGGGAGAGCGCTCCATATTGGTAGGTTTTTTGTTTTCCGGACACAAGCGGACAGAACGCGGCCTTTCCTCCCCCATTCCAAATTATAAAATAGAGATATCTCATTTATCACCCCCCCACACACCAACCCCCTCCCGCAAATTAAATATTTTTTGTGTTTTTTTTTTTCCCACTAAAAAAAAAATAAAATTATGTTTTAAAGCCCCAACCAACCCACCCAACTTCCTCCTCAGGTAAAATAAATTTATTTTTTTTTTTTTTTTTTGTTAGGATTAACAAAATACAAACATCACTTTCTTTAATAAGAAGAAGATAAATTATTTTAAAATATGGAGATGGGGGTGGGGGGCAAATCCAGCAAACTTCCAGGAAGAGTGTTATCGATAAAGCGGTAATCGCTTGAATCTGCGCATACACACGGTTTTATAAATCTGAATATTTTTTGGTGTACACAAACTTTTGGTTTTGGGCGTATGTACACTTTTAGTAAGGATCTTATGCAAAGTTTTATAAATGAGGCCCCTGGTGTCTACTTAGACATAGGGATGTAGCGGATGTCTCACTTGACAGCATGGATGGTGAGTTTATAACTCACTTAGGCGTGGTAGATGCAACAAAAAACAAGGAAAAGTGATCAAAGAGCAGCAAATAACACTTGGGTCGGACTGGCTGAATAACCTTTTGCTGGTTTATTATTCACTTTGAATGCTCACGCGATTCTTGAACTGGAAAAAAATCCAGCTGTAGCAGAGACGTTCTGCTCTGAAAGGCTTCTGGTGTAGCAGGATGATGGAGGTACATTGCCGCTGCTCGGCCAGTTACTGTGATCTCACTGCAGGCACTAGATGTAGATGGGGAACCTTGGCCCTCATCCTGCAGGTCTTCCACGTGTCCTTGCTCCTACACACCTGATTCAAATCAATGAGTCTCTGTGCAGAACTTGATTGGCTGTTAGATCCATTTGATTTGAATCAGGTGTGCTGGAGTGGGGAGAAAGCCTGAAGGGACACCAGCCCTTGAGGACCAGGGTTCCCCACTGCTGCACTAGATCCTTTACAGCCAGCGCACAGAGAGGAGAAAGTTAAGAAAGCTTGTAGGGCTGTCAACGAATATTCTAAATTCGGATATATCTTTGAATTATTAATAGAAACCCGAGATTTGGATGTGAAAATTAATAATTAAATATTAAATAAACAGTGGGGAAAAATAGCCTATTACATTAGGCCTACATTTGCGACACTGGTTTGATTATAGTCCGACTGTTTCGAGTTGTTCCATGTTTATTACAGTTTGCATGGAGCATTCAATGTTCGTTAATTTAATTTTAATTTGTTGGGACTTTTAATTGCTCACATAAGTTAGGGAGATGCAGGGGAACTGCAGCAAGTTTATTTTCTAATTTCCTGGGCATTGTTGAAGATGTTAATATTGAAATAAACATTAAAAAAAATACTTATAGACTAATCCTGCCAAACGCCACAGGTAGACCGTCCGCCATTGTCTGGGGAGCCTTTCTGTACATGTGTAATTAAACGGATGAGAATCTGACTTTTTTCTTAAAGTTTCGGTCTTTTGTCTGTGCTAAAGGGTTGATGATTTTTCGGGCCAATATAAGGCTGCGCGTGTCAGCCTCTGAGCGGGCTGCCCTCGGCAGAAACCAGACATCGTAACTTTGGAGAGGCGGGCCGTCGATGAAAGTGCCGTAAAACAAGTTGCTTTACGGCTCCTCATAGATAAACCATACAGCCTATGAGATAAACAAGAAAGCTGTCTTGTGCTACTTTCTCTCATTGCTCGAAGTTTAGTCATGGCGGAACAAAGTAAAAAGATGAAAGTGATGTCTGAGCAGGTCAGATCAAAAACACGAGTGGACGTTGGAAAAGAATTCAGTCGTTGGAGATATAAGTGTGGAAGCTAAACCCCATCTCTGTTTGCCACCGTATCATTAGACTGGTAAGTAAGTTTGTCTGTTGTGTAAACATACGAGAATGTGATGCTTTTCTTTTTTTCCTCAGCGTTTATCCAAAACAACGTCAATCAGAGCCGTATAAGCTGCCGATAGTTTCCTGTTAGCGAAACACGGCTGGAATTACTATAGACCAAAGCTAACGTGCTCCCTAAACATTTTGTGAATTGTGGCTGGTTTGCAGCAATAAATGCGTCTTGTCATTCATATAAATATCAAAGCAGTAACGGAGCGATCTGCAGTTTGCTTGGTTTAGTTGTGTGGTTTTCATCGCTGTTCAGAAGGAAGCAGAGCCACTGTAATGTCCCGTAAGCTGAGCTAATCCAGAGTTTTTTATAACAAACATGAGTTTTGCCAAAGTTACGACTTCATTCATTGCAAAAACTACAACTTGGTTTGTGGGGTTTTGATTGGATTTTTTTGCATTTTGCGTTTGTGTGTGTGATGTTTCAGCTATGTAAACATGTAATTGGAAAGTTGAGGCGCATACCTGCGCCAGGGGCAGATCCTCCAATAGTGAAAAATCCTTTAGGAAATTCTTGAATCTGATGGACTCGTTTGTTTCAATATCCAAACACGGGAGAGGAGATTTAAATTTGCGTCATTGCCGTGAGACCTGTTAGACGTTGGCGCTGTTGCAGGTTTAGCGCTCCTAGTGGCCAAAAGTTACACGGTATAACTTTAACAATATGGAGAAAATCTATAAGGACTGTTGCATTCCTGGTTGTTGGAACAGCAGGGAAAAACTTTAATTGTGGTAATAAGTGAAAAAGATCACAGACCTTGAAGCTTGTGCCTTCTTCTGCAAATTTCATTTGAGAGGGCATGGTTTTTGTTTGAGGGGGCAGTGCCTCTCTTGTCTCTGCCTAGCCAGCCCTATTTTGAAGATGTGGAGCTAACAATACAGCCATGACAGTCTGCAACAGTTGAGTCACAGGAAACGCTGTACATTCGAAATGCATACAACTTCTCACCCCACCCCCTGTTTTACAGCAGCTTTTTTTTTTTTTTTTTTTTTTACCCCATAATTTCATCTTCTGCAGACTGGCGGTGACCATTTTCAATTAGTTTCCCCCAGCAACTTTTAAAAATTCAAAATATGTCCAGGCATCCGACTTTGTCCTTTTACAGGTGGAAAAATGTCCTCAGTAGTGTCTGTGGTGCTTTTTTTGCCTTCCGCCATGTGTTTAGAGGCCAAACACTGCGCATGCGTGCCTGTCTCCAAGGGACCGCTGCTGCTTTTCCAGCCAAAATAAGCAGGAATATAGCAAGTTTTTCTAAGTGCGGTAATCAAACCCTGTTTAAATGTTTATTAAAATTTGAAATGGTGGTTTACCATTTTACCAGTAATCTACATCCCTACTCAGACATTTTTTTTGTCTGTATAATTGAACAAAATTTACAGGGGCTTACTTGTTTGTTCAATTTGTAAAGTGGTTCAGTAATGTTAGAAAATCATGACTGATCCCTTTTTTTCAAAGGGGCTTTTGTTCTCCATGCCATATTTCCATGTCAAAGCTTATTTATTTATTCATTTATTTATTTAATCATTTGCTGGAGCTTATACTGTTAAACAAAATGTCCAGGGAGGGATTATGTCTGTGTCTATGATCTCCCACATTGAACAGTCACCACAATATGGGGCAGATCTCTCAAACAGAAATTCACTAAGTAAATGAAAAAGATCACTGTTGTTAAAGTTATACCGTGTAACTTTTGGCCACTATGGGCACTAAACCTGTAACTTCCCACAGGCGCCACAACTGTCTCAAAATTAAACCGTCTCAGTCCGTGTTTTGGAAAAGTGTTGCAGACCACTTTAGAAATCTGATTTTTAATTCATCAAGCCATTAATCAAAGCGCTCCAGGTCACATGATCCAATGAGAGACGGGCCCGCTCCTGAGGAGTTACAATACCTGGTTTTTGAGAATGGCAGCCCCCTCGGAGCAACGACATGCGTCAAGTGCTCTATATTGACCGCAGAAATCCGCTATAGTTACTTATATTAACAATAATGTTAGAATATAATGTTTCATAATATTTGGCTAAAAGGAAAAACGGATTTGCACAAACTGGATATAGCTCCCATGAATATTTATTTGCAGAGCAGAGTGACGTTTCGGGCACATGCCCTTCTTCAGACTCCTTCTGAAGAAGGGCATATGCCTCCATACTTTGTAACTTTGAGTTTGGACTCTGTTTTGAATGCTTGTATGTTTTGGTTTTTGTTTTTTTTTTTTCGTCTTGATATTTTTTTTCCCCCATTCTTTGATATTTGTGTGTTGTGAGTTGCTAAGTTTATTTTTGCCATGTTTTACTGAAACCTGTGTTTTGATTGTACAGACAGTGATGAAATAGTTTTGATGACACATTTGATGATGAAACGCAAAGACTTCAAAATTTCTCTGAAGCAGATGATCCACTTGGTATTTAACATCATTCAGCCAAATGATGAATGCCGACCTGCTGTGATAGCAGTCATCACTGCTCTCCATCATGCCTCACGACTGTCTGTTGCATTCAGATGCTTTTTTGTTGTTTCTTGGTTCATGATTTGAGTCATGGATTTTTCTTTTTGTCTCTTTCTGTTTCTTTTTCTGTTGTTATTATGTTTGTTGACCTCCCCCTCCTCCACCCTCCATCTCTGTGCAGGCTGCAAAGTTGCAGTGGAGCTTAGATGAGAAGGTAGGGAGCTCCAGAGGCACCAGGGTGAGCAGGCCATTTGTGTTTTTACATGTGTGGTGTTGGTGTGTAGTACTGTTCAGTGGTTTGTTGAAAGTGTTAGATTTTCCTGCTGAACCACGATAAAGCTTGTTCTGATGCGTGCTAACATTACTGCTAAAAGCCGTTGATAGGAGTGTGAAAACACTGATGTTTTTGAGGAGTTTTCTCCCAACTGTGTTAACAAATAGTTAACAACTAACCCTTAAATCTCAATATAAAATTAATTCATTTAATTATTAGATTCAAATTCATGAAATGTGTGTTGAGTGGACTCATTTGATCTAGATTCTGTGTGTAGGTGTGTGCATGCACACTTTTTATTTTAAAGTGTGATCCTTTAATCTCTTAGGTCAGTATTGATAAAACATCATTTCATTCTATTACACATCATGTCATACTAATTCTCTTTTGTTAATGACCTCCACTTTTAATGTGTCAGTTGATGATTCAGTTTTTTAGAAAGGAGGAGGAAGAAATGTATTCTGGCTTCAAGTCACTGCAGTTCTGTCTTGGCAAATAGATGTGTTGAGACAGGAACTTTATACATATGACCTCCACTACAAATTACAGCAATTTTGTTTTGCCTGCATATTGTTTAGAGAAAGGAAATGGTTACTTCCTTCTGGAGCATTGTGATATGGTTTCCTTATGGCAAACCTGCTGCAGCCTTTGTGTGTTGCCATACAGCTTTATTTTCTCCTTTTGTTTTCTGAAAGACTTGAGATCAGGAGAGTGCAAGAATTTTTGAATGAAATTAAAGATAATGCAGCCTTCCATGCTACAAAGAAACAAAAATATCTATATGGTAAATAAAATGGAAAGAGATTAAATTTAGTTGTCTCATACCCTGAATAAAAAGGAAAATGTACACTGGAGGGGGGGGGGGGACTGCTCTGAAGTTTGGTTGCATAGCACCAGATACTTGGGATCCTTGTATCACTTTGTTCAATGTGCTGCCTGTTTCCTGTCTGAGACAGAGGTGGTGAAGTTCTCAAGTATCATTTTAGATACCAAAAGACAAGTCAGCTGTCTTGTTACGACCCGGCTCGGGTAGCTGCGGCAAAAGGGAAACATGACAGATGATAAAAAGGTGAACCACAAAGTTTATTGCAATGCTGAGGATAAGGTATGTATTCAGCAGAGCTGGGGGTCAAGATGCTGCTCAAAACAACAAACTTGTCTGAAAAAGAAAACAAACCAGTTAGTCCAATGACATACAAAAATACTAATTCTAAAGCAAGAGCAGCACTATAAACTACAAAAACAAAGGAACATAAAAGATGTTCCTACTTCCTACATCCTACAAATGCCTAACTAACCCAGCACTGGGCTAAAACTATCAGAAGCTAACAAAAGGTGAGCCAAAAGGGCTGTTAACCATAAAACCAAAGGCTTAACACTGTTCTCAAAACCAAATGCAAACTAAAAGATTTAAGACTAAAAGACCTACCAATACAAAACTAGTAAGACTAAAATAAAATACAAACTAACTAACTAAGAATACAATACTGCCGGTGACTGATCCAGACATATGTTGCAAGCTGTAGCAGGCTGTAGCAGCACAAACAGTTGCCTGCCACTGAAGGGTCTGCAGGCCCTTTTGTAGCTGGCTGGAAGGCAGCTCCAGGTGCGAAGGATGAGTGTTAACAGGTTGGGAGAGGGGAGACGGTGCTGGATGCCAGGCCAATCAGAAGAGAGGGATGGAACAGGAGGATTTGCATGCAAAATGAAAGACAGATGAAGTTAGAAACTAGACGGCCATAACAGATGATTAGTGATCATTTCTGTAAATGCATAATTAATAATGTTGCTAGATAAGGGAATTTTTGTCTTGATCATGAAGCAAATGTCTTAGGGAGACTCTTGGAAATAACGACTTCGTCCGGACTAAAATGCAATCCTGCAATTTTTGAACCGAAGCGTTCTCCAAAAGTCTCTTCAGCCAAACTTGAATGATTTATCGGTTATGTAATGCTGCCATTTCACCCAGCAGAAAGCCGGCATTTCAAAGCTGTTGTTAATGCGTCTTGGTGTGAATGGGGCTTTAATTCAGTGAGGGATTGGGGAAAGAGAGAGTTTTAGTTAATTATTGACTGGCACTTAATTCATGTGTGTTTTGTCCTTTACTTGCTTTAGCTTTCCATCTTGGCTTATTAACCTTCCTAACAAAGTCATTTTCCCACTCTAGTAAATACAGTAGACTGTTAAACTACATTGCCTGCTTTGAGAATCCAACACTGAAGTCATTATCTGTCTGCATATCCCCATCCCTACCCACTCCAAACCCGATTTTTTTTCCCCTTCCTTTGTTTTTGCTGTTCTTTTTTTTATTTACCAACTTTGTAGGACCTACAGCAGGTGATGGTATCAGGTCCCAATCTTAATGAGACAAGCATTGTGTCAGGAGGCTATGGAGGAACAGCAGAAGGGATTATCCCCACCAGCTCAATCAAAGGTAGAGTCTTACTTCTCTCTCGTTTTAGACTTGGGTTTCCTTTTCAAGTTTGTAAGATTCTGCAATGATAAATCGGCAGTGTTTGATCACTCAGAGTTATCCCAGCCATTAAAGCTTTGATAATTAAAACTAGCGTCTAAAGTCCTCATAGTTTTCTTCTGTGTGCTCTTGAGAAATGTTCAAATGTTCTGTGAATGCAACATTTGCTTGTAATTTAGTATGCACTACAGAAAAAGCTACATAACAGTTTTATTTTCTTATAAGGATTCCCAGAAAACTCATTAATATATTCCCTCAACTGGCCTTTGCGCCCTTCTGTCAACATTCATCTCTTACTGAAGCTATTTGACTGCCTAAATGTTTGTTTGATTTGTAAATGGGTCACATCTCATAATTGTAATGTCAATAAATGCCAATGCTTCTTCAAGGGCGTAATTGTTTTTTTTTGTTTTTGTTTTTTTTTTTTTTTTTTCTTTTTTTTTTTTTTTTTTTTTTAAAAAAAAAAAAAATAATTGTTTAATGCAGGAAGCTGCCATATAATCTTAACAGTTGCATGTGTCTATGCTAAATAATGCTGCTTCTCATTCGTTGTTAGGTTTTTTTTTTTTTATCGTACAGTTTTTCCTTGATCATTTGTTGGTAATATTTTGATATTTTACTGTTTCATTGTGAGAGCTGGATACATGTTATTGTTTATATCTGAGTTATTCCATATGTAATGTAAATGCAGTGTAGTTTCAAGGGATAATGGCACTGTTACTATACCTACATTTTTTGTCCCACTGTCTCTCAGGTCCTGCTGTGCGCTACAACCCAGAGTTTAACAAAAGGATCCCAGTTACAGGATTCGGTGGATTACACCTAACTGTTTTTGATCACAGAGAGCTTCTTTTCAAATTGGGATGTTAAAACAAAAACATTTTATGAGGGATTTGGGCTGTTTCATATTAGGTCAAATTAGTAAGTAATATGGTTATAAATTGCATTAAAATTGTGTCATATTGATTTTTTTCAGTGGTATTATTTTAACATGATGAATATCTCAGTTTGAAAAGACGCTCTCTATATTGAGTATTTGATACTTTTTGAATTATTTTTAGATGGTTGGGAAGCAGCTTCTCTATCCTTTTTGATCCCGTTTTGTCTTTTTCAGCAGAGAGGCAGTAAACCTGCATCTGCCTGCTACTCCTCCTCTTGTACATATTGCAGCTTTTTTCTTCCACAGTGTTTCTTTGGCTTCTTCTATGTTTTGAGTCCACACCTTGTCTTTCATTGAATGGCTCACCAAAAGTATTTCTGGACCTTGTAGCTAAACACACTGTTTTTATTTGTACCTTGAAAATTGGTAGTAAAGTAAGTTATTGACACACATGGCATATTTTTCCATTTCTTTTCGTCATGTCCATTTATGGTTACTTAATGGAAGAGTTAACTAGTTTAGTGCAACTGAAGTCCAGACTCCTCTGGGTATCATCTTCACTCATTTGTCTGCATTGCTCACAATTGTTTTCCACTAAATCTTGTCTTTTTATCTTTGTTCTTGCCCATTTTTTCCTCCCATTTCCCTCCTTTGTGTATGTTCCTTATTTTTCCTTTTACTACCTGTTTTCTGCATTTCCCTTTCCCCCACATTTTGTTGATATGTTAACTCTCCATTTTAATTACTTTTTCAACTTGAACAAAAATTTTCAAACCGTAAATGAACAATTATGATCCTCAATTCTAATCCTAAACCAAATATTTTTATATATGAAAAATAAATCCTACACTCCACCTTAATTCATCCTCCATCAAACCATTCCTTCATCCAATCCCTCCCTTATCAACCACCCATTCATTGTCACAGACCTGCGTATGAAGGCCAGGCGAAGTAGCGTTCCTTCAAGCAGTTCTGCCATCTGTCACATAGAAAGCCAATCACATGATCACCAAGGTACTGGAGTGGGGGAAAGGGTGAGGTTGATCGCCTCTGCATCTATTTATCAAATGTTTAGCAGAAAAATAGCATACCAAACATCCATTTTAACTTTTTTTTTTTTTTTAAGATTATCCCTTAAAATAAATTGGTGTCTGCCTCGCTACACTTTTTATTGTCTGTTTCACTAACATCTAATTGTAGTTGAATTCTCTAACTTTCTCACATCTGTACAGGTTTTTCATTGGTTTAAAGGTTATAAAGATTTTAAAGGAAGTATGTGAGAGACTATCTTCAGTTTTAAATGGAGAGCACTTTGACTGGTTGGTCTAATCTTAGTGGGGGTTAATCCCAGTCCACATGAAAGTTTTGCTCTTGTTTGTTGACAATTTTTTATCATTTCTTATATTTCTTAGGTTCCAACATGCACCACAGCAGCAGCAACCTGTCATTGACGGCAGAAGAAGCCACCCGCGGTGTGGCTGTGGAAAAGCTAGAATCCGTGAGGAAATGGGGTCTCAACACTTATAAGGTACCACCCGTTCTGTAATGTTAAAGGCACTACAGTATACCCGATTTTATCTTAATCTCTTTGAGAAAAATGCTTTTTATACAGTATATTCTGTGAAAAGAGATCATTTAAATAAAAAAACAAAACCTCATTGATAGCGCATATTTGCAGGTCCAGGCCTTTTTAATTTAGGTTTCTAACTTTGCTGTGACGGTTTTTTCTCAGCCAATTACTGAACAAGGAAGTTGCCGTAGCAACAACGCCGTCTCCCCTAGCGCATGCAAGGCAGATGTTGTAAATTGAACAGCATAGCAGCCACAAAAGGGAAAGTTAGGGTACCTCCTCTGGCTGTCACCACATATACAGCAAAACAGCCTAAAAGGATTAAAACTGGGGGGAGGGGAAGTTGAAACGCAAGTGTGACCAAAGATTAAACAAAGTCTGTGTAAATCTCTGTACATCGAGGTAGAGAACTGCGTGCCCGCTGCAGACTTAAATGTTGGGGGAGGGGGTAACCTAGTGGCAATGTCGCGGGCTTTGTCGCAGGGGACCTGGGTTCAAGTCTGTGTCACGACACTAAGGTGAACCACTGTGGACCCCTGAACAAGGTCCTTAACCCCCAGAACGCAACTGCTCCCCGGGAGCTTTAAAGACACAACGGAAGTTTTTAGCAGTTTTCTCAGTGACGCGCCCCCTATCGGCGACTAAACTAGCAAACATCTTGTATCGTACCTGCACCGTGAATCACTCCAGCCAGTAAAAGACAGTCTTATCTTGACTCTTGTTCTGTCCCTTCCTCTCTTCCTTTTCCTCTCTTTCTCCTGTAATGTTTCCTTACCGAATCCGCCACGATGTGCGTTCAAAACATTCGCAGGGTTGATCCCTGGTTTACATCCGTTTGCTAGTGAGTGATGCGGTGCTGCAGCCAATTGACCTATGGCTAAGCCCCGCCCTCTCCACTCACTCGGACAAACAAACATTCGGTGACAGGCGCTATGTGACATCTCGGGAGATGACAGCTGTCAACACGGACAACAGACGCGTGATCAGACAGAGATCATGACAAGATAAATTAAAAAACATAAAAACAATACAAACAAACAAAAAGAAATTGTTCAGAAGTCTTAAACTGGGAGTAGAAATCAGCCTGTGAATCTCTGGATGTGACTCGTGTCGCTCCCTCAGTTTCTTGCACAAACTGCTGCACGGCTGCTGTTGTGCCAAAAAGTGATCATCAGACAAAAACTGATCAAACAGCCACGGAAGCGGAGCAGTCTGGCTGCAGCTTGGAAGCCAGAGGCGTGTCGTTATCGACGTTACTACACCACACCTGTACTACACGACAGCGTCTTATGGACCGTTACCACGTACCAAAACTAGCATGTTTAGCTAGCGTTAGCCAACTTAAACTAACGTTAGGGAAGGTAACTTCATATTTCTTTCAAGCAAAGTGACAACATGTTGCCTCGAATACGATGTTGCCTTACCTTAGAACAGATGTAGACATCCTTGTTCATTTTATCCACGTTCAGTTGATGTTGTGGTCTGCCGCATAACTTTGGCTTGATGTGACTTGGTAAAAGTAAAAAAAATACGCCCTGTCACCCAGCCTCTCAGGATACCTAGTATCGGAGTTGCATGTACCCCATGCACACGTTTGACCATTTTAAACTAAAAAGAACACATAAAAACGAACAAAAACGGACTAACTTCAATGCATTTCAATGGACGTTCAAGCAGAGAATGTCCGAGTGTATGGGATAGCTGTGCGCACTGTGATTGGCTCATCGCGTTTGGGGGCGTGGTTTAGCCATAGGTCAATAGTCGGCTGCAACGTCACAGTCGTGTCCCGGATGGGAATCTTACATAGTGCTGTTTCTGAGCCCCGGGACGCCTCTGGGCAGTGACGGCTCGAAAATGCGCAAAATGAATGTTGGTGTGCCATCAAAACGAGTCAGAAACCCAGATTTTTAAGGTCTAAAAGTTACGTTGTGTGTCTTTAAGTAGCAGCCCACTGCTCTCTGATACTTCAGAGATGGGTGAAATGCGGAGCCCTAATTTCCTCTTGGGGATTATACCAGTAAATTAAAAAAATTTAAAAAATGTGGACTGAAAACTGGCTGTAGTCCAAGATGAGCATGTTTTCATAAATTTTCTTCTTGTTAAGATTTCTATGGCCTCGGCTCTACCTCTGGTGGTTTGATCGTGTCCACCTCTGTGTCTCTATACCATTTACAATACATTGTGGTATTTACACCGTAATGTGACCAAGTCCATGCTAATGTTAGCATTTAGGCTATGTCCACACCACAGGTAAATGCAACCTGAATCCGATCTTTTCGCTCAAATGTGACCCATATCCGATCTGCTTCTGACCGTGTGAACAGCGCAGGTCGCATTGAATCTGACATGTTTGGATCGGATTCAGGCCACTTTCAAATGTGGTATTGAATCTGATACATATCCAATCTGTGTCGAAGCGACCACGGTCTTTACAGGCATGTCGCATCCCCTGACCACTTCTGTGAGACCGAGGGGGACGTGCATATTTCTGCGCCAGAGGAGACCGTCACGGAACGTAAACAATGGACAAAACAGTTCAATAATATTTTTCTTGCTCTGACTGAAAGAAAGAGACATTTACTGCAGCAGGTAGAGAGAAGAACAGCGGATGATAAATGTGCAGCATTAAATAAAGCCGCTTCTCTCCACTGCAACAGGTTCAGAGTTAAGTCTGGGAGTTAGAGCCGAACGAGAAGACTCTTTTTCCTCTTCCTCTGCCTTTACAAAACCTGTTCATACATTTGCCAACTGCCACCACAAATTGCTTTCAATGTGAGCCCGCAAATGCCGGTAACCTCCTTGTTTTTTTGCCTTGGTTTTTTTTATGAACACCGTCACGTGCGTGATGTAATTCGTGTTCAACTGAGCATGTGTGTCACTTCAGAAGCGTGAGCTGTTTATGTTGCAGTCGGTGGACAGGCCACATTTAGAAATGTGATGTGAACACCCACACAAAAAGATCGGATCTGACAAAAATTTGGAATTGAGCATTAAGACCTGCGGTGTGAACCTAGTCTTAGCGTGCAGTCAAACTTTAAACTTAGCAGTGTGTAACAAAATTAAAGGTCAGTGGCAGAAAAATGTAATATGTGATTCAAAACTGTGTTAATATTGATGTGTAACAGAATAACTGTTTTAAGTTTATTTGCTGAGAATGAGTCATTTATATCTACTAGCTGGGGTCCACATATTTGTAAGCTGCCATATTTGTAGCAATATTCTTACTACGATGTCCCTTAATGGACAAAACAATGTGTGTGAAGTGACAACCCTCTGAACTTTAAAGTTGCTGTACCAGCTTTGTTTAAAGGGAGTTAGAGATTGTTTGGGATAAGTAATGCCTTAAAAGACATTAAAAGTACCTGTAGTACAGTCATCGCTACATAGATGAAAACATCTTTCTATCTGGGAGAATTTGGACCACTAACGGCCACTGTACATTCACACCAATGCTTGGAATATGAAGGTATTGCCTTACCAATCTTTGCCACTAGATGTCAGTAATGCTTAAATACTGTAGCTTTAAGAACAAACAAACAGCTTCACCTCACATCACTTTCAATTGCATTGGCTGATTAGATACTTTACTAGGTTGAGATGTTGTAATATAGCGTATCACATTACGCATTATAATGCTGCATCTGTTTACATATCTGTACTGTAGTTATGGTAAGCAAACAATTTATGAAAGAAATGGCTTGTTATGTTAATATTTGTACTAGGGATTTAAGTGACATAAAATTTCACTTAGCTGATAAGCATCCATTTACTGCAACCAAAACAGTAAATACACTGGAAAAAGCCAGTTTCCTCTGGAGAGTTTCCTTGTGTACAAGTATGAGATGTCCGTGTTATTTCATGCATGTCAAGTTGAAGGAGAGTATAATTGAGAGTAGGAGTATTTGTCCCTGGGAAAAGCAGTTGGGGGTGGGGCTTCTAGTAAGTTACACTAACCCCGGCTTTACACCTGGTCCATGACTGCAGCGCAGCGCAGCATCTTTGCTGTGACATCCTCGGCGCGAGCATTTACACCGTTCACTGTGCGGCCGCGCAGCGCACCCGCGAGTGCACCAGCTGTTGTTAGATTCGTGACATCACAGAATCATGAGAGGACTGCTAGATCGCCTGTGATTCTCATCCAAATGGTTTATTTTGTCCACACGTTTGTGCGTCATGGTTTCTTATTTCACTGTAACCTTGTGGACACGGAGATGTTGTCATGTTCAGGTAGTTCAGCAGTTTAAAAGCTGCACAGTGGCTTTTGTTTAGGAAGTTACCGGATGTTTTACACTGAATCTGTGTCTGACTTCCTGTCTGGTTCGATCTGAACTACTGATATTGACGTGGTGTCGGTGCGTGGAGCGTCAAAAATAGAGCTGGTGCGTATCTGTAGCGCAGCTTGCCGAAGCGACGACGGACCGCTCGCGCGCTGCGGCGTGATCAATATGTTTCAAACCATTGATTACATGGGCGCGATCCGGTCACGTCACGGACCAGGTGTAAAGCCGGGATAATGGTTTGAAAATGTGCAGAATCAGGTATAGCACCTTTGACATACGAGTGCTGCTTTCAGGGCAACCAGACAAAGGAGCAAAAACTTGGTTATCTTCTCAAAATTATATTTGCCTTATAAATAGGGGGTGCCAAAATATCGATACACTGAAATATCATGATATTTTGTCTTGCGATATCATATCGATATTTTAAAAACCTGTATCGATATTTTTACAAAATCTCGCGAGATTTTGTAAGAGACCAGTGAGATCTCGCGAGATTTCGTTGTTGTTTCTGCAGCGGTTCAGCATGTAGAAAAGTCCCTGCATTAGCACTGATATCTATGTGCAGGCTGCAGGTTCAGGTTAAACTTTAAACATGGTGTAAAGTACAAATTAAAATGTGTGTCCAGGTTTTCATAGAACACCTAGTTGTTTGAGATTATGAAGAAATAATGACTGAAATGTTTATTTTTTATATGCTTTCTTAAGAAGAACCACTGTGCAATTTGTTTTACTGTTTTTCTCATTTCATATGAACTGATGTCACTTATGTGCTACTGATTGATAATATTTTGTAATTCATTTCACATGGATTCACTTTGGTCGATAAATTTGGAATGCCTTTAGGGACAAATACTGGGGTCTATCGTAGATAAATGTACTGCAATATATTGATTTTTGCAGAATTACTGTATCGTGATATTATCGTTATCGTAGGCAAAATATCGTGATAGTATCGTATCGCAAGGTACCTAGTGATTCCCAGCCCTACTTATAAATATGATGCAGCCACTGGAGTAAATTTCATAGTTAATGATGTCTCTGTGCCTTCTCTCCTTATTTTAGTGTACAAAGCAAATGATCTCGGAGCGATTTGGTCGGGGGTCTCGGACGGTGGATCTGGAGCTGGAGGCTCAGATTGAAGTGCTGAGAGATACCAAAAGGAAATATGAGAATGTGCTGCGATTGGCCAGAGCGCTGACCAATCATTTTTACAACATGGTGCAGACACAGCACGCGCTGGGTGACACCTTTGCTGACCTCAGTCAGAAATCCCCAGAGCTTCGGGTGAGCTTCAAAAATGTATTCTTTAATCTTCTTGCCTCTTGTTTTAGTCATTTGGAGCTTTGTTGGTGCCAGTGTATGATGGTAAGAATGAATTTTTGGCAACATTTAAAAAGTTGACCTTCTTTACAGGATGAGTTTGGCTACAATGCAGAAACTCAGAAGCTGCTGTGCAAGAATGGAGAGAATTTACTCGGTGCCATTAACTTCTTTGTCTCCAGCATCAACACATTAGTCAATAAGACTATGGAGGACACCCTGATGACGATCAAGTTGTATGAAAATGCAAGGTAAGCACATGCATTATGAGTTATGCCAGATCAAAATGTTGTTTTCACACTTATTCCAGAAAGTATGAACAGTGGAATCAACAATAAATAAAACACATTAAATCAGATTTAGTTAGGACCTGTTTTCTGTTTCAACCAGGGATCAGGTCACTAAGGCTGCCTCAGTAGGGAAGTTAGTGATTCACAGAGATATTTCTGTCTCACTGTCATCCCCTACCAATGGCCCTTTTTCCCCCTTTTCATTTCAAAGTTCTGGCATTTGTGCTATAACTGCCAATTGGTAGTAAGTTAGCAAGCGATGGGAAGAGCTGACAGCAATAGATTTCTTAACAAAAGGTCAGAGCAACAGAAAACAAAAATGGTAAAGAAACAGAAGTGAAAAGCACAGACAAGAGCTGCTCTTGATAATCATCATTATCCAGGGAATACTTGGAATCACTCCACCACACAGCAGGACTTTGTCCACTTTCACTTCAGTCATTTCTAAAGTAAATGGACAAACAGCAAAATAAAAAAGGGGACTTGACTGTCGCCCTATGCACATCTCTGCAGTTTCACAGCACCACCTGCAGGTACTGGGTCTTCAGGAGAGTGGCTGTACTGTTTGTACAATAGCTCCTTTTAATTGCCTGACTGGACCCCATAAGCAAAGGCCACCCACTTTATGTTTATTCTAATGAAACTTTGCTCAAACTAAACTAAGTATTTTTTGTTGTTTTTACTAAATGAATGGGTTTATTTATTTCAAGAATGAGATCACTGAAAGTGGCTAAAGTGAGCTCCAGATCTGGATCTCTGCTGAGTTGAAACATACTGCAATAGGAAGATTAATGAACTGATGACTATGTGAAGACATCAACTTGTCTGTTAATATTGTTTTGGGCAACATCAAGCTTCAGTTTTTGACAATTTGGTAATAATGTAGATGTCAACACCGATGTTTCCTTCCTTCCTTTCTTGTTTTTTAGGTGGTTGTGATGTCAATGATGGGCTCATGTTTGTCCACTGCCCCCAAGTGGCAAAAAAATCAATTACCTCAGATTGAAGAATCAATTTCAATGTTATTTAATTCATTACATAGATTATATATCTAAAATGATATATCATGAAATATGATGATGGAGTTTAATCAGACTTGCATATGTTGGAAACCTCAGCACCCTTTTCTTGTGTTTGTTATCCTCTCTGCTCTGATTTTTGTCTATAGACTGGAGTTTGATGCCTACCGGTCAGACCTTGAGGAGCTGAGTTTGGGTCCAAGAGATGCAGTAGCCATGGCTCGTATAGAAGCTGCTCAGCAACAGTACCAAGTGCATAAGGAAAAGTATGAACGCCTTCGCTCAGATGTTACCATTAAACTGAAATTTCTTGAGGAGAATAAGGTCAGTCTTTGGGGCAGGTCTGCATCGTTGTTATTTCTTAATTGCTAAAGTCTTTACATTTAGTCAAGTGTAATTTTTGTGAAATGGACAAATGTGACTCCCCAACCTCTTTTTTTCCTTCCTCTCAGGTGAAGGTGATGCATAAGCAGCTCCTTCTCTTCCATAATGCCATCTCAGCATACTTTGCTGGAAATCAGCAGCAGCTGGAGCAAACGCTGAAGCAGTTCAACATAAAGTTGAGGCCTCCTGGGGCCGATAAGCCCTCCTGGTTAGAAGAGCAATGAGAGGCCTTGCTGGACCTCCTCCAGCTTCCTTCTCAACAGCCTCCATCTGTTACCTGTTGAAACCCCCCAACTTTAAAAGGACCACTACAGAGGGAAACGGATAATTTGGTGGATATAGATATGAGCGAGTGGTGAGATGATTGGACTGGTGTTGCAGGGTTTAATTGAAAAATGAGCTGAATACAGCAGGAAACTAAGTGGCCAGTGTCATGAACATTCAGGGGGCTTTTGGTGCCTCGCTTCCCAACTTCCTTTTTTCCACACTATCACCTGTCCCTTCCCTCTCCTGTTCTCGACTTAACTTCCTCCCATATCTCAACACTATTATGCTGTGTGAGCTTGTGTTAGTCATGGTTATGGCCATTATTGTACTCCTTAAGTGCTCCCAGTGCTCTGAGTAAACCTTCAACCCCACACAGTCTTAGTAACAGAGGCTGGTATAAAAAGGAAAATGGTAAAAACCTGTTGAAACACAGACATAACTTAACACTACTTAAAAACTTCCAACCCTTATCACTCTCCCAGCGTGCCTCCTTATTTTTGTGGTCACATGTGAAATGAACTTGTGGCCTGTAGGAAAGAAAATCTGAAAAATATTTCCAACAGCACATGAATAGGATTTGTAGAGTACACTAGGAAGGAATGTCCAGACATTTCAAATCAATGTAAAATTCAAATTAAGGACTGTTTCACTTTGAAATAGATATTATATGATTGTTTGTAGCTTATAAAAACACATTATTGTGTTTACTTTTGAGTAATTTAACATCGCATCTCTATATTTTTTTATTTACTTGAAGTCAGCTGTACTGTACATCTGTATGATTTTGGCTGGTGTTTTGGACTGCAAGCACCACAGTGCACCAGAGACTTCACCTTTAACCTAAAAAAAAAAACCCTCTTAGACTTTATTTCATACAGTATATGCAAATCATTTAAGGAACACTGCCACAGCTTCCCAAAGTACTGATCTGGGTTTATACTTATTGTATTTCATTTACCCAAAGAGAACTAATAGAGATGTTGGTTGGATGTAGACCTTTGCCTTGTTTACATAGGTTGTTGAGAAGTAAAGTGTCACTGTGGATTGTACCCAACTCCTTAAAGGGTTTTTCAGTCCTGCAAACTTGACTGGATTCACTCCATAAGTTAAGTGTCAATGAACTGTATAGAATAGGAAATCATTAATTTTGTTTTTTTATATTTTAGATTTTGTCCTACATTTGTCTAAATCTAACAAATACATGTCATCAACATCTTTCAGTCCTTCAAAAGCAGAATATATCAGTCTATGGTTACTCTGTCTTCACACTGAAGATTACTGTAGCTGTCTGTTATTACTTATTTTAATATTTTAGCTCAAATTTAGCGATTTAGGGGTCTGGCAGTATGATGGCACTAAATGTTTTGGTTGTAGCCAGTCATCAATCATCGATGATTAAAAGAGGTGTGGGTAGTACGTATGTGATTCATTTTTCAAGTGTCGTATTTATGTTTACAATGTGCTTAATCAGTTTTAATCAAAGTTTTTTTTTTTTCTTTAATGTTTAACCATGCTGCATTCATCAGAGCCTCTATGAAATCAGTTAACGGTTCAGTTTTCCAGCTTCTTGTCTCTGTATTTGCATGGCAGGCAGCAATCCAAAGGTGCAGATATGTGTGCTTGCTTGCACTGATGCACTACTCTTGGCCTTCTGCGTGTCAGCTCGCATGGACTGGCATAATCCCACGCTTATGGTTGTTGATTTATATGCTGAAATTAGCTTAAGTGAAATCCAGAATTTGTGAATATGTAAAATTCCTTTCATATGGCACTCATATGGACAATAAAAAAGAAGATGTGTTAAGTTTGTCTGAAAAAGGCACTCTGTAAGACCTTGTCTCAGTTTCATGGCCCCCCTCTGGTCTGCTTGGCCACCACAAAGCAATATTAATGAAAATGTGATTCCTCTTTTCTGAACCTTTCCTTTTGGAATCCCTTACCCAGTGCTTATACATGAATGAGAAATATGTTTTCTTGGCTTTATTTAAAACCCTCACATGAAAAAAGGTTGACAAACATTTGCATTTTGCCAGAGATCTTTAGATTGTTGCCAAGAGAGAAACAAGATTTCTAAACTGAGATACTTTATATGTGTACAATCAAATGTTTTTTAGACTGAGCTGGTGTATTGTACTGTATGAATGATTGCACAGAAGGTATTTATGAAGATAAAAGAAATTGTGTAAAGAATTGATGTGATACTCTGCCTTCATTCCTCACTCAGACCCAAAAAGTTCCACCCTATACCAAGGGAGCAAAATTAAAAATACACATTTTCAAATGCTCTGGCTCTATTTTCTTTTGTTTGCTCTTTCATTCCATTTGCATTTGAGTCCCTGCAACATACAGAAAACCAGTCATCTGGATGTAATTAGATAAAGTAATTGTGTAAATAAAATCAAACTTTGGTATCCAAAATGTCTTTAATTATACTTTTTCAAATTTATGATCAAATTTGATAGTGTAATCGTTGCTGGAGGCAAAGAAAAGTAATTTCTGAGTAACAAATTATTTTTTTAAGGCCAGCATACGAAAAGTGTGGGCTTTTTCTTTTTGATGGGTTTATTGATGAACAAACTTATAGTTTATGGAAAAAAGGTCAACAGTACTTGAAATTAAAGGAAGCAGAAGAGGGGAAAATGCTCCATTATTGCAATAATCATTTTATGCTAAAACCCCGTTATGTTCAAAAGCAAAAACCTAAACTAAAATAACTGTGGTGCAGCTTTTATATGTTACCTTTATTTTTCCCTTTAAAGAAACTGCAGTAGGCTAACTGTCACTTAGCTTAAAATTTGAGTAACAGAGTTTCTGTCTTGCAGGAATTTCCCTAAACTTCACATCAGCGATGCAACTTTCAATATTTTTCCCTCATGACATTTATGCATTATTTCATGTTCTAATTTTCCACCCATGATGTCGCCCAAAAACGTCTCTTACTCAGCAGTTTGAACTGAAGAAGCTTGTATTCCCTTATGATTTTGATTAACAAAATATACTTTCAGTTTAATTTCCCTACATTTTAAGTGGTTTTCCCCACTGGTGTTCCCAATGCGTTTTTTTTTTTTTTTTTTTTTTTTTTTTTGAGGGCGTTCCCGCACCTGGAAACTGCCTTGAATTTGATTGGTGAAGGCTCGCGCGTGCACCTGTGCCTGTTGTCTGTCAGTGACAGTGAGACAGTATGACAATGACGATCTGCAGGAGCACGAGCACACATCGGCGCTAGACCAAATTTATCAGCCAGCTATTCTTTAAATAACACAGTAAGTCATATAACGGCTTTTTAAATTAACAGGCTGTTAATTTACCTTTATTTTTTATGTTTGATTTTATTCTTTATTATGCATAATTTAAGCTCCGGTGAGGTGTGTACGCCTTTGCGAGTTAGGACAGCAGATTCCTGCAGTTTTGCATTTTCTTTCAATAATCTAACAAGATTCGCAGGTGACAACATAGACTGACTCACAGATGGACAGCACTCTCGGTTTATTAAATCTCAAAATTTCCAAAACGACCCAAGAAAATTGGCTGATGACAAGGTTTATTGCTCAGTGGACGGTGTTCACGCTATTTGTGCCTAACAAGTAAGAACTTGAGCAGTTCACTTATTCCGCAGTAGGAAGCGTTTTAGGTGAATTTTCCTATCATTGATCAAATACTGTATGTGATCGTACTGTTTTACATTTCTTAAAAGGCAGTAGGCTAGAAGAAAAATCAATGATGAAGAAACTTGGAGCACCATGTTCATACAATTGCTTTTTATGACGTATGAAATTCAAAATGACATTAAAAAGTTAAGTGAAACTGATCGTTTAATGAAAACAAGAAACAGGTATAAGTTTTAGGTGATATTTTTGCTTGGTATGTTAATATTTAGAAATTGAAAATCATTTGTGTTTGTTGCTGTTGTTTTGGAGTAAAGCAGAACATGATTTGTAGCATCAAGTGACCGCCTTTATTTTTTAACACAACATACGTGGCATGTTTTAGACCAGGGGTGGTCAACTCTGATCCTCCAGGGCTGATATATCTGCAGGTATTAGCTTGATGTCAGATCTGCTAATTACCCACTGATGGGAGTCAGGTGTGTTGCAGCAGGGAAACTCCCAGCACCTTAAGGATACTGCCCTTGTGGACTGGAGTTGCCCACCCCTGTTTTTAGACCCTGTATGGTATTAAATTTAACATCTTTGTTTGTCTATTCCAGCAGTTGTTGATCTATTGCATGCTTTGGTCCACAGCTGGAGACTTCTGGTTTGACAGCTCCAGATGGAGGGAGTGTTGCTTTTAAAATCGGCCTCTCCTTCCATGAGTTCGCCTCAAGATTCTTCAGATATGCCACTGGATGCAAAAGAAGATTCACATCTCCAAGTATCTCCCGTGGCTCCTGTCATACATGCCACAGTGGCACCTCCACCTCCCCCACCTCCTCCACCCCCTGCTCCTCCAATCTCTTTTGACTGTCGTGATGTCCAGAGACGTTCTATGAAAAGACTGAACTGGGACACCATTCCCAGCCATAATGTGGTTGGTAAGCTGAATGTGTGGACTTCCAAACGGCCTCAGAGGGATTTGGTACTGGATATTCGGAGCATGGAAGAGTTGTTCAGTCATGTTGACAAACAGGCATCACTCCGCAGTTCAAGAGGCGTAGGTCTACGGAAGTATGGCAGCATGAACCTCGTTCCACAGGAGCCTCGGGTAACAGAGTTGTTGGTTTTTTGGCAAGTGAAGCTTGATTTCCAGTTATGGGTATGATTTTTATGTAAGCGTGCACATAAGTAAGGGAAGTATAGAGCACGCAGATGGGAACTGAATTTTTTTTAAATGTTCCATGGCAAACCTGTTATCAGAGAGGAACTGCAGAGTGTTTGAGCTTCCTAAAATAAAAAGTTATATGAATCCCCCCCCCCCCATCTAAATATGACCGTCATAATTTGAAGCCTTTTTTGAGTCCTTGTTCCTTTTGTCTCTTAGATCACAATTCTGGACTCCAAGAAGAGTATGAATATTGGTATTTTCCTGCGACATTTCAAGAGGTAATAACACACCTGCAGTAGTTAGTGGTGTAAATGAATTTGTCTTGAATGACGAGACGAAAAACCTTAGAAACTAAATGCAACATGGACACTCACTGATTGAGTTGGCTTTCATCCTAGCTGGATGTTTCATGTGAGAGTCTTGACACTGCTCTGTTGTACTAATCATAAACCAACGGGTGGCTCTTTATCTTTGGACACAGGCAAATAAATGGAAATGCCTCTTAAAATATAAATGGAGAGCACTTCGTTGCATTATGTGGACACGTCATTAGTTTTTACTTGATAGGAAAACTTAACTAAACTTAATGATGTTGAGTTGGTGGTAAAGGAGGTCACACAGCAAGCCTCAGCAGCAATTTTGCCTGTACAATTGATTTTTGTGGCGGAAGTCAGCAGATCAGGTGTCAAGTCAATGCTATCAGACATTGCCACTGGTTTTAGTATAGAAAATTGCCTAAAAGTGTTGTGACTAGAACCTGACTGAGCCTAAATTTTTCAACTGGTTTCAAAGACACAGTATATAAACTTTGCACAAACGGTGAGGAAATCAGTGTTTTATTTCTCCCTGTTAATAATACCAACTGTGTTGTATTATACATTGCTGGAAAGCTTTATTAGTCCCCTTCACAATGAGTCATAACTTATAAGGATTGTGCTTATGTGCAACACTGGATGTGTGGGTAGTCTGTGCCATCCCACAGCAAAATGAGGCCAAGGTGGTGACCAGTATGAGTAGAAAGTCCCAAGCTGTTGTGGCAGCATATAGATCTTCCACAGGCCGCTGAGCTCCCTGACTGTGTGACATGAATAGTGTCAAAATGCCCAATATGGTTGAGGAGGGCAGTCATCCACCTTACCAAGCTTCTCAAAGCAAGAGTGAATACCAACAGGAGAATATTGTAGTAGATGTTGGTACTTTGGGGCGCAACCCGTACATCTAGCTGTGTTGCTCATTTCTCAAGAGGCACGGTCCTTTCAGGTTATACCTTGTTGTAAAAGTGATTACAGTACCAGACTCTCCAGTGATGTATAAATGCCACGCTAGTTGCACTTCAGTATATTTTCTGCAAATTAGCATAAAAAAAAACAACGGGGAAACAATAGCTCCTTTGTACACTTTTGACTAAGAGTGTAAAAAATGATGAAAGTGACATTTTCAATAAAAGACGTAAAGAATGCAGGAATGAAACGAGATGCCTCAGTACAGGACCTGGGTTTGTCTGATCATTTATATATAGCTTGGAACCATGCAAAAAGGATTCACTGATTATAATCTCACCAACCTTACTACAAGCTTGCAATGTGATCAGTATGTTCCAAGTTCAGCTGCAAATTAATCTTGGTTTAATTTTGTTTTGAGCATTGGAGCCAGTTTCAGTGTTTGCATCTTATCAGGATGCCATACTGAGTTTGAATACCAAATACTCTCGCTGTCTGTTAAAATTTAAATAAACTAATTTGTCCACTTTGTCAGCAGAATTGAAACTCATAGCTACTGTGTGGTATTTTCCTGCATGGTGTTATTTGTTTCAGTTTGACATGGGACTGAATATCTCTGGTTATTTGTGTCCCATCATGTCTGGAGATTGAGATTCTAAGAAACCCAATAACTCAAATCAAGTTTAATGTCACAACATAACTTCCCACTCTTCTTTACGGAGTTAAGGACTAATCTCATTTTTAAGTTTGCATATTTGAACTGAGTTTCCGATGTTTCATGGCCGATATTTGTCTTTGCACAACAGTGTTCAGTCATGCTGATAATGACAGAAAATGCACCTCAAGCAATTTCTTATCAACAGGTGTTGTCTCCCTCTGCAGGCCTGTGAAGGAAATAGTAGAGGACATCCGGCAAGGGAACTGGCTCAGATTTGGAGCAGGCAAACTAAAGGAGCTCTGTAAACTGCTGCCAGAGGAAAGTGAGGTAACAGCAGTTCAAGGCTTTTTCTTCCTCCCTTAGTCTGCAGATGCCTGATAAATCTCTACCAGTTGTTCCATCTGCATCTGTTTTTGTGTGACCTCTCAGAACATGCAAAAAAGAGGGTATAGCATATGACTGCAAAGCATTTTTATCCAGTGTGTGGTACATGTCACCCCAGGGTCTATTTTGTGGATGTCTGTTATTCTGTCATGATGAAGACCTGTGAGCAGATTAAATGGACAAACTGGCCTTCTAATGCAGAGGTCACCAACTCTGGTCCTTGAGGACTACCATCCTGCAGGTTTTAGTGTTTCCCTGCTGCACACACATGACTCATATCAATGGCTCATTAACTGACTGGTGCAAATGTTAACTTCAAGCAGTTTGAGAACCTTTTAATCTGAATCAGGTGTGTTGTGGCATGGAAACATTTAAAACCTGCAGGATGGTTGCCCTCGAGGACCGGAGTTGGTGACCCCTGTAACGTAAGAACAGCAAGATCTCAGCTTTCTGAGAGCAACACGTCTCTGTGACAAATGATCTTGAGCCAATGTACGTAAAGAAAAATGGTGTGGTCACAGTTGACAAAAAGAAGCTATGCCTCAGCTTTACACAAAATCTGGCCAACAGACAACTTCCTATGAATCATACAAAAGATGACTCCCATTTCTCTGACTTACTGCTTTGTTGTTTTACAGTAACTGCTATCCTTCACATAATTTGCTCCCTTGCTGCTCCCCATGTTTTTCCCCTTGTGCAGCCAAACTCTCATTTTCTGTTTCTCCTGTAGTTGTATGGGTCAAAGTTGCCAACTTGCATATGCTGAGTGTGACACACACAAGTGACACTTTCCAAAACTCATACTTTACATAGCACCTTTCATTGTTACTGAAAACGCAATTATAAAGGGGTAATTGTCAGCATGTACAGACAATTCTGACCAGCACATGACTGGGTTACGCAGCAGCAGTGTGTGTTTCAGACCAGTGATGGAAATTTAATAAATGTATTTCATTTCAGCAGAGTGCAGTGTAGCTGGAAAGTTATGTAGTGGGTTATAACAAAAAAGCAGTGACCCAAAGAAATGAAATACTGTTGTCATATTGTATCGCAGCGGTGGATGTGCTGAGATTAGCCTCACACAGAGGTTCACTTTCCAGATTTAATACAGTTCCCACCTGACTTATGTCAGTTTACACGCATGAGCTTGAGTATTCAGGATTTTGCATTTTAAACATTTCCCTGTGAAAGGCAGAGAGAAAAATAAAATTAGAAAACATTAAGGAAATATGGTCCATCCATTTTATGGAATTTTACCTAGTTTTTAAGATTTATTTTATTTATGTTAATTTATTTCATCATATGTCGTAACTGCCAAAAAGCACCCCCCCCCCCCCCCCAATTTGGGAAAGTACATGTACACAAAAAGTACCTTTCACAAATTCAGTTAACTACATTAGCTAGGAATGAAAGTTTTCCAGAATGTCAGTCTTCCATTTTCTCCAATGCAGCCTCATATCTGTAAGATGGAATAAACGCATAAATCTGATCACTCTTCATTAAAATTCTTGTGCCAACATTTAGGTGAAGCAACTACGGTCGTTCAGAGGGAACGTGTCTGCGTTACCTGAGGCTGACCAGTTCATGGTGCAGCTCATCAGAGTTGCAGGGTGAGGTCACAGCTGTCATATTACCCAACTGATACAGTATATGATCATTTATATATTAATAATTAATTGAATGTTAGTTTACTCATTATCTGAGTTGCAAATTAATATTTTAAAGAAGCTACACGTCTTTTTTTTTTTTTTTTTTTTTTTTAATGATGTACTTTTAGAGCTACAAATCTGAGAAGCTATTATGATATTAAAGCATGAAGCTGTAATAAGCAATTGTTTGCTGGTGTCTTTTCTTTAGCTATGAAGAACGGCTGAAAACGATGGTGCTTAGGGAGGAATTCTTTCCTCTCCTAGAGGAAGTGAAGAACTCTATCACTGTAATGACCAAAGCAGCAAATGGTATCTTTACTTGCATCTATCCAGCTGCCAACAGCTCCTGTCAGTTCTCTATGATTGAGTTTTCAGCTGATGTTTATACTAAAGTCATTTGTCTCTTTTTTTTTTTTTCCCCCTCCCCATCCATAGAGCTGTTGGACTGCGATGACCTCCACTCAGTCATTCGACTGGTACTAAAAGCTGGGAATTACATGAATGCTGTTGGTATTTTTCCTCACAATCATGGTTTTATTTCCTCCTCCTAATATATTATTTGATGCATTTTCGCTGCCCCACTGTGCTTTTTAGTCTGCTTTTATAAACGGATGAATGAGCCATTCAAATGCTTTACTCTCCAGGGTGGTTACAGTTCCAATGCCATTGGCTTTAGGATGGCTTCTCTTCTCAAGCTGGCAGATACCAAAGCCAACAAGCCTGGCATGAACCTCATGCACTATGTTGCCAAGGTGAGAAGCACTAACATGGATGCATTCACCCTCAAGAAAATATTTGTTAAAGCTCAGTAACCTCTGCTGACACGTCAGCCCAGCTGCTTTAATTCAGTTTAGCTAAAATCATATGCTAGTTGTGAATAATCACTGATTCTGCATGAGTTTCTACTCTAGTCACATACGTACTGCTCGCTCACCTTTCTCTTCCGCTCTTAGCAAGCAGAAGACATCGATGCCGAGTTGCTGACTTTTCCCCCGCCAGCTTGATCACATTGGGATGGCTTCCAGGTGGTTATCATCTCAACTAACCACGGATACTGTCACATTTAATTCAGTCTATCGCTGGTTTGTTTCTAATCATGTCTAAATTTTACCTCCAGAATTTGTAAAAACGAAGTGATCGCAGACTTTGAGGGGGAAGTTGAGAAGATTAAAGAAGTGAAACTGTTCAGCAGCAGTCAGCCTGGC
The DNA here is from genome assembly GCA_023101725.1 of Atherinomorus stipes. Taxonomy (NCBI): domain Eukaryota; kingdom Metazoa; phylum Chordata; class Actinopteri; order Atheriniformes; family Atherinidae; genus Atherinomorus; species Atherinomorus stipes. The sequence goes on from JALJCO010002606.1 coordinate 309,259, forward strand.
CTTCTGCAACAGTTGGAGACATTTCTTATGGTAAATTCTCTCAACTTGTTAGTCAAACTGAGCTGATGATAGGGATTGGCGATATGGACTAAAAAATGTATCACGATAATTTCTCTTATTTATCACGGTAACGATAAGTGACGATAAAAACTATCAGCAAATCTGTCACTAAATTCTGTCTTGAAAGCCCTACACTTAACTAGAAGCCACTAAACTATATCAATTAAGTTCAAGTAGTGCTCCTGTATTGCAAAACTGTAGTGACACCAATCAAACAAGTCTGAAATATGAGAGACCAAATTCTACATTTATTCAAATGATGCAAACAGAAAAACTAACTTGGCTTATTAAAAAAAAAGCAAAAGTAGTGCAACTGCAAACACAACCTGATAAACTGTCATATCACGATAAAAACGATAAATTCAAATTATTATTGTGGGGAATTTCTTTGACGATATATCGCACACGATGAAATATCGCCCATCCCTAGCTGATGACTATTTTCTTTAGTTTGAAATGTGCCTCCTTTTTGTATTTTCTTCTCTCAGAGGGCAGAAGCCAAGATTGCAGACGTGGAGGCATCTCTCCAGGAGCTAAATGTTGTGAGCCATGCTGTTGCCGAGTTCTTCTGTGAAGACCCAGCTACTTTCAAACTGGAAGAGTGCTGCTCCATCTTTAACTCATTTTGCAAGAGGTTTGATACAGCTTTACAGGTAAGAGGAGACAAAAGTTCAATAATATGCAAGTATACTGTTAAAACTGTAAACCCCTTATAGTTTAGGGTTGAGAATTTTGTGATCTTAAATTTTCAAGTCCTCTTACCTCCTGAACCTCTTATTCTTAATCCTCCTATCTTGTATCTTTCTTGAATATATGCTCTCTTTACATGGATGCAGGAGAACCGAGAGCGAGAGGCTGCAGAGCAGAGACACAAGCGGAAGGAGAGCATGCGCATATCAGTCAAACGCCGCTCCACTGTATCTTGTGCAGAACCTGAACTTAATACGGAGTCCTCATGCTTGGAGTCGGCCCTGCACAACCTTCTCACCTCCGTTCCAGGTGGTCTAACCAGATGCAGGAGGAACATGCTTCCCCCAGTTGAACCATCACTTTCTGAATGCAGCTCTCAAACTGCAGAAAAAGCAGCAGCAACAAGCCGTACCAGCCAAGAGAGCCCAGACAAGAAACAAGTCAAACTGCAAAACGAGGGTAAGCAAGCATCGAAACTAGAAGACACAGAAGTGGAGAGGATGCGCGAGGTAACTCGGAAGGTGCTTGACTTCCAAAAATGCAAGAGCAGCCTGGATGGTGACAAAGTTTCAGGCAGTCATCATCCAGACAGAGAACAAGGGGAAACTGCCACCCCAAGTACCCCTCTACCTCGAACCAGAGACTTCTTCTTTGCTAACAATGGCGATGTTGGTTCCCCGTGGACTATTCTGAGCCCTGTTACTTGTTCCCAAAGAGACAACCCGCTACGAAACAGACTAGCCCAGCAACGCAGAGTTTCATGGACATCCAGTGGAGAAAAACCTGTTGATGGAGTCTGGAAAAGTGCTGAAAACTATGGCCAACCCAACACCTGCAGCGAGCACAGTCCAACATCAGCTGGCTCTGCATCTCTTCCCGAGTGCCTCCGTCAGAGGGTTTTGTCACAGAGTCCAGTTGTCAGGTCTGCATCTGTGGATTAAACCATGCGATCCCCTGCAGCTGGCTTCCGACTGGGAGGCTTGTTCCAAAGGAGCTCAGCTCAAAGGTCTTATTCTTCTGGCTCAAGGACAGCAAATATAAGAGAAGATGGAGCTGTCAGGAAGGCAGGAAGTCGCGTAGAGGGGCAAGCCAGCACGACCGGATTTATATCCTTCTTCAGACGTATTGGAAGCAGAAGTAAATCTGGTGATTGGGAGGAACAAAACTTTAAAGGGTTCAGTACTTGATTAGAAATTTTCCTTAATATTTTCTTCTTATAGGTTTATTTTTGTGTGTTTTTAGCTTTCTATAACTTGTTTGTCTTTTTTTAATGTTTGTCTTTTTAACTATCACGTTCACCCTTCAGTGGGAACAAGGTAACTTTGGACTTGCTTTGACCTCCTGAGGGTTTTTGGTGGTCGACACATCCAAAAGTCTTAACAGCTCTTTTTTTGTCTTTGCTTGTACACAATAAAGGAATATATTCTACATTTAGTAAACAATTTAATCTGATTGGAGACCCTCATTGATCCATACTTTCCAGGTTGAACTGTTCCCGTCCTGTCAGGATCCTCAGTTGTCTGATCGGAGCCAATATCTCCTTCGTCTCATGCTCAGATTCCACTACTTGCCTTTCACCTCATCTATTATTTCTGCTCTCTGACATATAGCCAGACTATTGTACAAGCAGAAAATGTGTTGTTTTCCACTTTTAGGCTTTTAACACCTGCAGGACAGTCAAAACCATGACGGCATTTTGCGACATAGATTTCAAGTTATGTAGGGATGTTATTCTGGGGATGAGCTCACTCCACTCTGGTGAGGCTGACGTTGTGCATAACAAGGAGACTTTCAGCTGTTACTTGGGCAACATTTGTTTACAGCCATTTAATTCGACCTCTCCCAGTGTAATAACACTTTCTTTACAAACGGCTTAATGCAGGCCCCTTTCTGGCTGTTCTGTTGTCCTCCCACAGTTATCCCTCCCTCTGGCAAGTGCTCAAAAGGAGCATTTGCTGTTGCTTGGTATTTGAAATTAGTGGTGCGAAATGAATAGAATAAAATGTGTTTGTGAGAGGATGTAGTTAGGGTAGGTAGCTTTTTAAATATGGATCAACTGCTAAATATCAGGAATCTTTTTAGGATCATGTAAACTATTCTTTGTGTAATGGCGAAATGCTCAAAGCATTGCCTTGTGCTCAAAGAGAGATAAGAGAAGCAGAACGCTACGTCAGCAGCAACTGACCTGTTTGATGTAAAATGAGACCTCCGGAGTACAATTAGGCCATTGTGATAGAAAAATGAGTGCAGCTGAGGACCATCTCATGTGAGTCAATTCCTTAGGACTGGAGGTGACCTTCTGTCTCAGCCAAGTTTCACTCTTACCACAGCTCTGTTAATGAACTGCGCTTTCAGAGTTTAGTGTGTCCCAGTGAAAGATGAGAATCAGACATGAATTGAGAGGAGAGAGGAGGTGGAGTGGGAGAAACTTGGACCAAGTCAGAGAGGGAGGGGGGCTCGCAAGTCGTATTGTACTGAGGCATTAAAGCTCAGGGGAGCATGTGAGAGGAGGGGAAGCCAAATGAGAGCACTCAATGGGAATGTACGGGACAGCTGAGGCTGAATAGAGGAAGACATCGGGAAGGACCAAAGCGTGAAAAAGCAGCTTTCCTGGATGTTGTGGTTAATGTGAAGATTTGCAGCTGAAGCGTAAAGGTACACTGCTGTAGGAGCGTGTTTGAAGAGTGCTTGATACCAGCTGTAAGGTACATTTGCACACTCGTATGTTTTTGCTTTGTCCTTTGTCAGAAATCCTAAAATTGAATACCCTGCCCTGGTATGTCACAACAACACTAGTCTGTGATAACTGCTTGTTTAACTTAATCCACCATGGCAGTTATGGGAATTAGACTGTTCACAAGTGTCGTAATTAGATTTGTAGCTGGAAAGGAAGAGCATAAAGAATCCCGTTGTAATGTGCTGAGACGTGTTTTCTAAAACTGTATCACAGATATGCCTCTGACAGAAAGGTAAGAATGTTAAACCTTTGACTTTTATGGTGTTATGCTTAATTATGTAATCACAAGATTTCCCCCAAAACAAGGAAGAGAACAAGAAAATAAAGACTGAATAATTGGAAAGATAAAATAGTAAATAGAAAATGTAACTTCAGTCACGAGAAAGCTCCTACATGAGAAAAAGAACAAGATACATCATTATTTAACCAACACTGAGCCAGAATGAAGCAGTCAGTGAAAAACTACACACTGCTGAATAAGAAGCCAAGCAGCAGCCGGCTGCTGATTGGTGTTGATCAAATGCAATTATTGATTGATTGATTAATGAATCATTAAGTGAGAGCACCTTAATAAAAGTGGATGTTTTGGGAGCTTTCTGTCTGGACCTCTGCTGAATGCAAACGGTGCCAATGAGGAAAGAGATCACTAAAGAAGAAATGTTCCCCTGAGCTAGAACAAAACTGAAGTCTTGTTTCTTTGGGCACCCCCCCCCCCCCCCCCCCCCCCCCCCCCACCCCCCAAAAAAAAAACCAGCATATCCGCACCTTATGCCTGTCAAGCACAGTGGTGGAGGGAGGGGTGATACACACTATAACACCACACAACTCTAGAAGTAAATCTGATGGGGGAAAATGTTCTGTATGAAACAGGATCTCGCAATAAGACTGTGATCCCACACACAGCAGTGAAGCTGCGAGTGTCAGATCGAAAAGACGTTCAGATGACATCAGGGTTCTCATGAGCAACGAAACGGTTGATGGTCATTTTGGTGTCTTTTGCCTCTTTCACGTGACCGACAAGAAATAATACAACTGACCCCGACGTGATTTGAACACGCAACCTTCTGATCTGGAGTCAGACGCGCTACCGTTGCGCCACGAGGTCTTCCGATGGTTTAGTTGGCGGACAATAAATACTAACTTGTCGACATGGGACGTGTTGATGGGCTATTTTTGTATATTGTTTTGTATTTGCATTTTATTATATCAAAGCCTTAATGTGAAGGCTATTTCTTGTGTCCACCTGATGTAATTTGGAGTTGGTGATTTTGACCACTGTCTGTCACTAGATGGTGCAACTAATCTGAGGTTAGACCTCAGCCAAAGGACTTTAAAGAGAGAGAGAGAGAAAGAAAGAAAGAAATTAAACACAATTTAATACAAAGGATAAAACTATACTTGAAATATAGTCCTCCCATTTGTTAATTCCAGTTTTCTTCCAGGAAAAAAGAGGAGCGCTAAAGAAATCCACCTGCTGTCCTCCTTTTGTAGCCAGCCACTTCCTTGCAACATGGATGGGTAAGAACCAAGAACACACACAAAGCTGGCTTTGTACACTTCTAGCATTGTTCTTTGCATTGAAGACAGTATCACTCAACAGAACGTAAGCATCCTTCACTATTACAGCATCCTTTAGTCTGAGGTCTGTTCTCACCATAGTCGTGTGAAACAGTAAGTTACAGTCTGAGGATACTTGATGTGTTATTAATGTCTCCCATTTCCAGGAGCCCCTCAGATTAGGATGCATGCTGTCCTCTGTCTACACTAATGAGACAGGTTTAAACACCAGGGAGTTGGAGCAAAACAGGGCACATTGATTTGCTAAGTAAATGTCAGAGATGAAATACTGTGGCAGCAAAAGTTTGGGCTCCACCAAAGATTTTAGTTGTTAAACGTCTATGAGAAAATGTGCTTCAAACCTTGTATCTTTGTCGCTACTTTAAAATAAATAAATGAAATGATTGGTGCACATAAAAGAGGAGATGGATGTAAAGTTATTATAAAGGTATTTGCAAGCTGTTTCTATTGGTTCAAGTAGTATGACATGGTACTCAGCTTAAGGTTGGAAAGACCAGGACAACTTTGTGAGAGGGCTTCTGATAAAATTAGTCTGACAAACAAAACAAAGCTTTTTAACTGCAAAATAGAGAGTGTGACAGAGACTGGAGTGGTACACTGTACTGCTGTGTCACATTTGCATGTAGTATGACCCCTCAGAAAAATCTTCACAAGAAAACAGTTCCCATACTCCCATCACTGAACCCAGCATCAGAAGTTTGCAAATAATTCCAGGCTTGTGTCTTTTGTCGTTGTTGCCGTTGTTTTGCAACCGTGAAAGGGGACTCTTTTAATTATTTCTAACTGCATGCCTTTTGGAGCACAAACTCTCACATGCAACTGAATGCATATATTGGTAAAATTTGATGGAGAGACAAGTGATTTTTGTAAGAGAAATCACTGAAATGGCTTTACACTGTCTTTGTCTTGTGCAGCATTTCTCTCAACACCTTTCTTCCAACCCAAGGCAGGTATTTTGTACATCTTTATGCAATTTCAACATAAACTGAAAGAATATCTGTCTGGAAGTAAAGTGGTCAATGTGAGACCTAATGCTTTGTAAAATGATGAACCCAGGCAGAAATGAGATATTGATCAAAGGGTATTATCCTTATATTGCCTTTGCTGCTCCAGCTTTGACATTGTCTCTATATCGGTCCACATTGAAATGCAGACCATGTACACTCTACTGGGCTATAAGCACAGACTGTGATGACTGGTTTATAGTAGAAGTGACGATACAAATATAAAGCTGTTCATTATGGAGTTGTCCAGAGACGTTTCATGCAATATTTTATTTTGCTATGTTTGCATGTGTTAGATAATGCTTGATGAGTCTTTCTCTATAAGCTGACACAGAGGGCTTTTTACCCTCTGTCAGAAGTGCTTCGTCGGCACTCAGAGGGTTGTCTGCACCTGGAGGACTTTTTTTTTTTTTTTTTAATTCACAAAGACAAGCTTTAGTAAATTGCAGGTTAGGGATGAGCAGCTAGCTAGACTGTTTCAGAGAGAGGGAGGGCAGCCATCTGTGTGTTCTGCTGCACTGGATGCAGTCTCCATGGCAACATGGTGCTCCCGCAGCAAAATTATGAAAAGATGGCTTGCTCCCCACCCCCATGCACACAGGCAATCCACACACACTTGCAAGAAGGGCCGTGTCCATGTCTCAGTTGCCCATTCACACAGCTCATACAAAGCTCCTCTCCCCAGCTTTTCTCCATTTGACAGACTTGAGAGGAAAACAAAAATCCCATTTTAGTTGTGGTGAGAACCTCTCTCATTTCCCCTGTTTCTTCTTTATATGATTCTGCGTCTGTCCTCATCACCTTTTAAGCCGAGGCCCACATTTGCCACTCCTTAGAGCATCAGTTATGTGAGTTCCCAGCAGGATCTGATGATTTATCTCCCCTGTTCGTCCTATCAGCCTCTCTGCACCTACACTCTGGTGTGAAAGAAATGCATCCTCTGTTTCTGATACGGAGTGAGTCCCATACAAATCACCTCCTACTTTCTGTTTGATACTTTGGGTATTTTTCATTCTCCCTACGCTTGAAACCATAAAAGAGAAATAGGAGAGGTAAAAGAGAGTGAGGACAGGAATTGAAAAAAACTCTCTCTTTGTTGCCATCTCCCCTTCGCTTCGCTCTTCTCCTACTCTATTGGACGGTCTAGCCCCCTCCCATTTTCACACCAGCCATTCAGCTTGTACAAACTCTCTGCATCTCTTGCCTCTCTCTCCTTCTCTGTCTTTCCTTCCTGCTCGCACACACATACGTGCGTTAAAGCCAGTTCCCGATCTACTCCCCCCTCTCCACTCATACACACACCCTGCTCCTGTCCATCTCTGTGTGAGGGGCTTCTTTAGCTTTGGCAATGTCAGGTTTTGTGGACGGATATCGCTCCCTCTGGAGGAGAGCGCACTGAAACTTCCTGTCTTTCATCTGTCAGAGATCAACTGTAAGTAAATCGCTCCCTCAGACACTTGCTCTCAGCCTCTCATGTCATCCTCACTGCGTGCCAACTCTTGTTTGGATATCTCACATTGTTTTCTCTCTTACCTTTATTAAGAGTGTAAGCCTTTCCTCTCCTCATGTTTCCCTTCCACTCCATCACTCTCCCCCTTTTGCCCTAAACCTCTCACTGGTGGGCGCACACACCCTATGTAGTCTGTATGCAGAATATCGCTGCAGGCCGTTTGCTGGCCTGTGATGAGCTTGTATTGTGCAGCTTAAGGTGAATGCATCTTACCTGACTGCGATGGCTATGTTATGGATAACTGGAGTGGAGGAGCAGTTATCAGTGCTGGACAGGTGATGGAGGGATATACTGATTTGATTTCACACTCCACAACACTCAAAATGTTCTTTTATGACTCGATGCTGCATGCTCTCTATTAAAAGCTTTAGGTTTTCAGAAAGGATTAATAATCTATTTTCAATTATCATGCCTCAGTTAGACCTTGTTCCCAACTATTTCAGCTATAAAGTTGATAACCTGTGTTTTCTTTTGCTATCTTGATCAGTTTCTCACTGAGTGCCTTGCTTAAACAGGAATTTTCACAACCTTAGACATGAAGATCTTTCAGACAACTGAAATGCAGCTATTAATTTTAACACAAGATTAACTAGATTAACTAGATTTAGCTGCACAAAAGTTGTCCCTACTAAATGTGAATGAGATGGTAGTGTCACCTTTTAAACTCTGGAAAGTTGCAGTTGATGCTGATGTCAGCAGAACATCACTTTGTTATCAAGCAGATGCGAGGAATAGAAAAATATGTTTAGGGAGTAAATCAGCAGATGACTACAGCGGGGAATGTTTAAAGAGGACTTCTTTTTTAAAATAAAGGTTTAAAAAGTGATCAGGGAAACCTCTGGTTAATGTGGGGGAATGGAGACTGGAATGTCCAGCTGGCATGGGAGGAATGTCGCTGAAACTGTATGGGAGGGGGGAGAGCCAGGAAAGCAGAGACGTAAACTTAACCATGAAATATGATGAATGGTTGCCAATACTGTAATGACTGGATTTTCTGCTCTGTTTGTGCTGCAGCTATGTTCACCTCTCAGGCTTGTTCATGTTAAATTGTTGATGCTCTCACTGTCACACGCCTGTTTTTTTTTTTTCTCAAATGTTCACGGACATATATCAAGAATTGCATCAAAAACTCCCAAATATCTGCATCCACTTTTCAGTCTACATGGGTTTCCTTGTGTAAGACTTTACATGTCGTATTTCCCGTTTCTGCTGATTAACAAGCGATAACTGATCTAATAGTGGCAGCTCATTTCACAAATGACAGGACATCAGCCATGATAGCCTTGTTAACTGTGACAGCTGCATTGTGCATGCATGTGTGTGCTGTTCTCCTTCTCTTCCTTGCAGACCTGATCAGCTCCAAAGGTGATCGTGTTGCCATGGGCAACGGGCATTCCTCCACCACTCGGCTCTGTCAAACACGTTTGAGAGCAAGTTTAGAATTGCACCCTTTGAGTGGGATTGCTTTAAACTTGTAATTTGGCACACAATCAAACAAGTAGAGATCAAACTAATTAAATCGGTCTCTTTGTTGAATCTGAGGAGGAGAATGTGCTGTTAAGTCTGAAGTAGTGGATACGTTCCTCTGAGAGATTTAATAGCCTCAGCTGGGGCGTGCTGTGGGTCTGTTTGGGTTAATTGTCATCCCCCCATAGTTTGAAAGTAGTGACGGCTAGTATGACTTTAATGACTTTGAAAAAATGATGAAGTTTTAGTTTTCTTATCTTAAACTTTTCCAACTTCATCCCAGACCAAGCAGCAGCTTCGTCACATTACTGAGATGAGTTCCTGCCTGTGTTTGGATTAAACTTGATGCCACAGGTTTGAGCATTGAAACACTTTTTTCTAGTTGAAACACTTTTCAGAAAACCCACAAAACTCATCAAAAGAAACTCTGATGTCTGCAGCAACATCTCTGTGATCACTCTCATCTTTCTCTGTGCTTGTTTACAACACAAGTGTGTCATTGCATGTGCTTAGACATGCATACAATAGCATCTTCTGCATGTGTGATGATGTGTAACCGAATTTTTACATTTTAGGTGTGGGTGTTCAGGTTTTCCAAGACACTTCATATAGTCAGGACACAGTCGTGTATGGAAAGCTTAGCGACAGAGAGATACAGTCATGCCATGTTGGATATATTTAGACAGGCCCCTCAGGGGGGCTTCGGTAATAGTACTGACAATATTGTGAGAGTTCTTGAGTTGTTCATCCAACATTAGTGGATAAAACTGCCACAACACTGCTGATAATTTAGTCCTTCATTTAGTTCATTGTTTTGTTGTCCCAGATAAACGGACAATCCTCACAGGACAGATTTTTAGCATTTGAAGAACGTGGAGCTCAGTACAGTACGCTGAAAAGGACTGATGACATGTGAAAACCCCTGAGCTCAGGTTATCCTTAGTTATATAAGATGAGTTACCCGCCTGGGTATAAAATGGAGGGTTTAATAATTCATTGGACAGTTAACCTAAATTTTGTAGTTTCAACAACATATTTCTTTACTCTGTTTGCTTAATGCAGATCAGTAATTTGACCCTTAACAAACACGGTGAACACTGTTTCCATGATCACAAGATGTCTTCTGACAGTTTGTATCACAAATGAGAAGCTACTCACAGCATCAGCTACAGTTAAATAACTTGCTGACATCTGAAACATTAATCACTGCAGTACTTTTCTAATGGTAGGCTCCTACTGTACCTACAGTATTTGATTAATTTGGTGAAAGTGGTGACTTTCTGGCCAGGAAGTATATGAGCTATCTTGAACCACCATTGCAATTTATTTGAAAACTGTAGATATTTTGTGCTGAAAACTTTTGTCAAAATCTAAATGTTAAAATTGATTTCCCCTTGTTATCCTCCACTGTTAGCTTACTGATGACCGCTGGTCTTGTCATGAAGGAGGAAATGTGCCATAGCTTATACCGTATGCCAATATGCCAGTTCACTGTGTAGAATAGGCTATTGTTCAAGACAGCAAGTTAATCAAAAATTCAAGGACACAGGGACTAAAGGTATATGGACCAAAAAATGTATGAGTTTGGCATTCAATAATGTTGATGTGTTGAATCACTCATGTCTGAATTCTGTTTTCAGATCACTAAAAAGGAAAAATGACAGAATTATGAGTAAACATATCTCAATTTTTACATTTTTGCAGCACGTCTGATTCAAACACATTGTTTCATCTCATCTTGGTTTTGTTGGTCATGTTACATGGAAATTTAGGAAAAGAGAATATAGGGGAAAAAAAAGCACTTCCAATGTTGCACGCAGTCCAGAAGAAATATCACATGAGGGAGAGAGGAGCTACCTTTTGGTGTACGACATTCAAACATTTTTTTAAGCAAAAAAAATTTTACACATAAAAAGTTTTTTAAAGAGTAAAAGAAGAAAACTTCTATTAAAAAGCATCTGTTTGCCCTCTTTGATGAAAATGTGTTTAGTTAAATAAATGATTGAATAAACAACATTCCTCCATCTGATTGTTGTATTGTACGTCTTGTATGGGCAATCCAGATTTGTTGACGTTGTGAGTGTGGGTGTTTTCCTACTGACATCATGGTGTGGTAATACTATGCAGCAGAACTTGTGCACACGTATATGTCTGTGTGTGTTCACGCGTGTTTGCATGCCTGAGTGGAAGCTCTGAGTTAATATGTTGATACAGGCAGCTCGTGTGACAGTCTTGCACAGCTTGGATCAGATCAGACCGGCTGATAATTTTAGCAGCGCTGATGTCAGTCAGTCCTGCTGTGTGTGGACAGGGAAGAGAAGGAACAAACACATTATCCTTGCAAAAGGACCAGACATAATAGAAGTGTGTATAGTAACATGTTAGTCATCAGGCCAAGCTGTTTTCTACCTTGCCATCATAGGTTTGACACAGGCAGATGTTAGAAGTATAGAAATTAAGCTACCTTAGTTTGAACATTGAAATGTACAACCCAGTCATAAAATAAACCAATAAAATGAAATTATTTGGTTTGTGTACAGACGGCACCAGGCAGGTATTTCAGGTATCGGTTCAACTAAGTGGACATTCTGAAGTGGTCAAACTTCTTCATGCTACTGTACATGTGTCACAATCATATTGTGCAAATTACAAACCATCATGGGAGAAAAAAATCTAATCCCTTTTACTAAATTGATTATTCCTCTACTTACTTTACAATGGATATCTAAGATTCAATGTTTTGAATGAGCAGGATGACATCCTTCACTGTATTTTATGTTGATGTGTGTATTTTGCTGTGATGTCAAGGACATGTGATCAAAACGCCTAGAGCTAAGTCCCTTTCTTTTTGGGCCATACTTTGCTCTTACATAAACCACTTTTTTGACCTTTTCTTTTTGAAATCATCCATTTGATGACAAATGTTCAACCTCCCTGCTTACCCTTAAAAGGGAAGGTCCAGTACACTTTCACCAACCTGACTGTGGTCTGGTTTTATCATGATAGAACTAGCTGTGTAATATATGTTTAGCTCAGGGCTTCTATTCCCTCAGTTATTTAAAGAAACAAATTATTTCAGGATCAGCTCTTCTACCCTGTGGCACATGCTCCTCTTTCACTGAAATAATTCTCTGTAGTGGGAAAAGGAAAAAGGGTCGTGACAAGTAAAAAAACATAAGTGGAAAAATAAAAGCATTTCATATAATATTCTTTCTGAATGCACGTTAAATGCCTCAAAATGCATTTAAAACTTCTGTTGTTATCCGGGCATCATTCCTGCAGATATAAATTCTCCTCTGATGTTCTGTGGAAAATCCATGTAAGACTAATGAAAGTCAATGACAAGAGTGTCTGCTTAATGTTCATAATTTACCTCAACAAGAGCAAAAGTAGATTATTTTACTGAGAGCTTGTCAAAAATCAGGAGCTTGTGGAACTACGGCAAGTTGAAGTATGCATTGCTGCAGCACCTTGGGCAAGATACCAAACCCCATGCATCCCACGTGCCTCCAGTAGGTTTATGTATGTGTGTATGATGAGGTAAAAAGCATTGCATAGAAGCGAGTGTGGGAGAATGGGTGAAAGTGGCTTACAGTGTAGAAAGCACTTTGAGTGGTCAACAAGACAAGACTTCATATATTTCTCCTATTGGGTCACTTCCTAACACAACTTTTGTAAAGCATTTTTTAAAGCTTTTCAACAGAAGAATTTCCTGATATGGTCATAATTTTACATTTTTTGAGAAATAAATACAATAAAAACATCTTACTATAATTATGTAAAAAATGTATTAAACAATATGGAAAAATATAGAAAAAAATGTTTTTACATGGTCAATTAAACAGAAAATAAAAACATAAAATATGTAATGAGCAGAATTATTGATACACTTTTTAAAATTTAAATTAGATCCTTAAAGGAAAACAAGATCTCAATTTTCAGTGGCGTAAACTATCAGTGGATAATAGATTATGCGTAGATGTCCAGGGGCTCAAGGTAACAGATCTCCCCAAAAGCTTGTGTCTGATTCTGCTCAAACCTGTTAATGATCCATTCATTTGAATCAGGCGTGTTAAAGTTTGGAAGTCTAAGTTTGGAAGTCTAAGTCCTGCAGGACCATGTCCCTTGAGGACTGGAAGTGGACATTTCTGGTTTATCAGGAGAAAAACAGATCTACCAAGCAGACATTAATAACCTTGAAATCCCTGTTTCATTAGCATTCAGAAATACCTCTAATTCTGTCCAGGATGACGATTTCACAATAGAATAAAATAGAACAGAATCTTTGTTGTCATTGGACATTTTTATACAATGAAATTGACTTTGACAGCAATTTCATATATAGAAGCATTTGTGATGAAATATTCTCATAAAAAAAATGATGGTCTAAAAAGTATTGCGGTTGTAAGACACAAAAGGTCAAGGGAAAAGAGTCATTAAAAGGCCAAGGAATAATAGGACAAGACAAGCAATAAAAAAAGCTCCACCTCAGGCTTTCAGCTTCTTTCACGGCTCTGGGGAGGAAATTTGCCCTCATGACCCTGAGCCTGCTAGAGGAGAGGGTGCCAAGAAGACCTTGTCCAGGGTGTGCAGTCAGACCTGAGTTTTCCAGCTCAGTTTCTTAGCCGGACAGAGGAGGTGTGTTTAAGAGGAGGAAAAGCACCAATGATGTTTTGTGCAGTCGTGATAATTTTGCTGCAAGGCTTTTCTTTCCGCTTTCTTGAGGCTGGAGAACCACACCAGGCATCCACAACTCAAGAAACTTTCTGTTACTGGTAGAATTTAGTCAGAGTTTCTGTGGGAGCCCAGTTTTTCTGAGTCTTTGCTTGGCGTCCTCAGTGTTCACTTCCCAAATCAGGTCCTTTATCAAATAAACAATGTTGTAATGAAATATCCCCACCTGGTCCACTTCTTTTCTTCTTGACCACTAAAATATGACATGATGTTCATATATGTCACCGGCAAAACATCCATTTACAGTATAAGACTGATGACATCAGATTAAATACCTCCCTGCTCTTGCGCAGCTTTTGCGGGTCTCTATGACAAACAATTCAAAAAGTAAATACACAGAGAAGAAACATTTCTATTAAGATATTTTACATGCAGATGTGCTTGAGTGAATGCTTTTTGTGTGATTGGTTTGTTTGTATGTATTTGAAACTTGCTTAAAGCCCGCTATGATGTAGAAACAGCCAGGAAACTGCCACACGATTTTAAAGGAGCCATCAGTATCTTCTTTTCAACCATCAATCAAGTGATTTGCATGTACGGCCAACATGTTTAGGATAAGCTGCCACGAGCAAGCTTCTTCCTCTACTGTGCCTTTTGTTTAAAACGTCTACACCTCCTATGACTGTATAATAAATGATGCATTTACATGTCTAGATCCCCTTAAAACCTCATAGAGTATTATGCAAGTCAGCTTGCTCTATTTTCATTCTTAGATTTGTAGACAATCACACATACTGATGTGGTAAGAGTGCATCATTAAGTGCAAATATGCTCTTATAACTCATTCTTTCTTTTTGAGAATTAAGACATGAAAATCAGGTGTATGTTGATGTTTAATATGCAGCTCCATCTCAGTTTCTCTGAGTCATTTCCTTGCTGGTTATCTGAGCATCCCTGTGCTTTTGCAAACTGCGTGTGCCATTCAGAGCACGTGCCTGCCAGTGGTGTGAAAAGGATGAGAACTGATAGCTCTATATATAGAAATGTATGTATGTGGAGGCTTAAGACTGGCCTGTGCAGGAGAATGGAAGTTTGCAGAGCATCCTAATGAGGGTAGTGCAGGCTGCCTATATGAACTGTGGGGGTGCACTCTTGTCTCTGTGTGTCTTTATGGGAACAAACTCAAGATTTAAACCCTCAGAGTGAGGTGTGTGTGTGTCTAAGTATGTGATTGGTGTAATGTGAGCAGTGAAGTGGGAAAGCGGGAGGTGGGGTATAGTATGACTCAGACTGGAACAGCTGACTCTATGAGTGTGTGTGTGTGGAGAATGGTGCTCGGCCCAGAGCTGTCAAACTCTAGCACCATCATTGTAGCCCCCAAGAGCTCACACTCATGTTCTTTTACACAGGAAACCTCGTTGTTTAATGTGCGTGAATACACAGCTTGTGTGTCCCCCATCTTTGTTTTTAATTGCTTCTTAGAACCTTTTCTCATAATCTCATTCTTATCTTCCACAAATCTCCTAATATAACAGCTGGCTGCAGCAGGTTGATGCTGTACAGTGTGCAAGTGGAGTAGATGAGAAGCAAGATCAAGTGAAAAATAAGCTATCAGGTCTACAAGCAAATACAGCAGCACTCCATTAACTACCATTACTCTTTCTTGCAGAACACATGTTGCGTTATTATTTGTGACTGTCAGATGTGCAAGATATGAGAAAAAGAGAGCTCAGAAAGTCAAACACCACATGGAAGTTATGTTTACAAATGCTTTCTTCTTACCTCAAAATTACACAGAGCTACAGTCAGTGATCTAGAGCAAAATTTTGGCACCCTGCGTGGTCAGTACACAGAGGTTTCTCTTTTTTTCACTGCTTATTTTTATTTTGTGTAGCCGTTAAAAGTCTTTCAGGTGTTTGAGTTTCTTGTTTTTTCCTCATTTGCGTCAAGCTCTTTTAAGTTATGGGTTGCATTTTGAGGATCATGGTACACCCACAGTGTACACCTCCTGAGATTGTCTGTTGTAGATTTTGAGGATTTTAGTGTCGATCCCTGCTGGAAGCCATCCTCTTTTATTCTTGAGGTTTTCAGACAGTTCGATGAATGTTTTTTTTTTTTTTTATAGTGGTTTACTGAATGTATTCTCCATTTCTTAACATGTTGAATACTATGCCGTGAATTGGCTGTAATACAAGCCCAAAGCATGGTTTCACCAACCTCATGTTTTTTAATGCTCATTTCCACTAAGTTTTTTTTTTTAACTTAACCATGTTTTTTAATTGCACTAAGCTCATGTAGATGTTCACCTTTAAAACTTATAAAACAACATTTATGTTGAAGAAACAGGAATGGTTTTCTTCTGATGATTCTTATATGTCCCGATATGCACACTAGAATACTGTACACTGCTAAATGCTGTAGATCAGGGGGTGATGGTGGGTTGCATTGCTTGACTCTTACTAATTATAGCTGTGAACTAGCTCTAACCCTAACAAGCTAATCACTGTCTGTAAATCTTTTCATATGTGGAAATATGTGGAGTCACATTCATAAACGTCTCTTTATCTTGTGATTAACTCTGCTGTGCACACTCCCATTATGTAATCTGTACTTGCTTCATGGAACTCCATGTGGGTGCCAGTGACATTTTGCTGCTTAAGTATTTTTAGAAGTCATATATTCTGATAAAAATCTTTTTTCACTGAAGAGCAGTAAGCCAGTAATACCATCGAATTCCCACTGCAGTAGTGACAAGTTTTTTATCAAGAGGCTGCAAAAGCTGGATTGCTGCATGTGGTTTATTAATCATGTCAAACACCCCCTCTTGTCATTACTGGCCCCAAAACATATAGTAAAGAACAAGACTTCATGTTGTAAAACATTTGAGGGAATTGTCTTAGTTTGGAGGGAAAGTATTGATTCTTGTGGCTGTGGTTTAGGGAAATTTTCAAGGGTTTGTTTAACTGAAATAATTTGTGACAAGAATTATTATGAAACTGTTCAGAAAAAAACATTTGAAATAGTGCTACAGCATAGGTGAGTCATCAATAAATTACCTGCAGTCAGCGACTGTTATATCATTCTCTGTGGTCTCTTTATCCTCTTATCACTGACTTCCTGTTACACCCACCACAGCAGTCCGACCCATGAGATCAGAGTGATGGGATTTTGGAAAGGTGTGTGTGGGGGTGGGTGGGTGCAGAGGAAACGGAGTGGGGGAGGAGAAATGACAGGACTCAATCCCCAGAGATTAAATGCAGATTGATATTTTTGTCACCTGGACAGTGGAATTAAGAGGAATCGAGTGTATAACTGTAAAGAAGAGCATGAGATTTCATTTATTGCCATGATGACGATCCCCTTCTCAGTGGTTCTGTCTGCATATTTGTGTACTAGACAGAGAAGCATTTAGAGCAAATTCTCATTTTAAAGTTTTTCTTTTTTTTTTTTTTTAAAGGTGACATCATGAATTATATAACACTGGTTTTATTTGGCTCCTGTGCTTTATTCAAGTCCCCAGCATGCATCTGTGTACAGCCATTAGAATTTAAAGCATGTATTAGCAGTAGCCTAGCAGCATGTGCAATGCTGCATGTTCCTTGATACAAGATTGCTCTCTTGACAGGTTTTGTCTCTTGCAATCTCAACCTCTCACTCCCTCTGGCCAGCACAAATTGTTGGCCTATGATGCAATGCGTCGTTCCTGCTAGTTTAAGTTTCCCAGCCAATCAGAGCGCGGCAGTAGGAGGGTATCCAGTCAGCTCATGCTTGTAAACAGCTCTGACAGTAGGAGGGCCTTTCAATTTCCAGTCCCACCCTCTGTTGTCATCTGCGTTCAGCCTTTTTCAGTGTGTGAGGGTTTGTGCGTGAGTGTGTGTATTACATGGGAAAAGGAAAAGCAAGAGGAGGAAAAAGGAAAGGGAAGAGTGGTCTGTGGAGCTGAGGGGAGAGACAAGAGAGACATTAAAGAGCTGGTTCTTCAGGGCAACAAACGGAGCAGCCATGAAGCCTTTAAACTGATGTTCTCCACTCTGCTGACAGTAGGTAATGTCTTTGTCAGCTCTGTCTTTGTTTTGGCCTTTGTTAGGTACATGCTTGTGTGACTTCACAGTATCCATTCAGCTGTCTGCACAGTGAAGTGGAGTGAGGTTGCATGTTTGTACAGACCGTCAGGTGCATCACAGTGTGCAGAAAACAAAAGGAAGGATATGTTTACTGTTTTTGCTTTGCCCTGCTCTGTTCTTAAACTAGGAGACAATTTCCCATTTTGCCGTCACAATTGTTTTCCACGTCATGTGTGCGTATGTGCAGTAAGAGATACAATGACAGGCACACGTGAAGTTGTAAGATCCTATTGAACAACAAAGCAGCAGCAGAGGTTTCACTTCTGAATGAGTTGCTTTTGTGTTCTGTAAAGCCAGCTGTGAATAGAAGCATTGTGTTTCCGGGTGTTATCTTTGTGTCACGCATAAACCTGCTGGACTACACTTCAAAACACACACTCACAAACAATTTGTTACACATGCAAGTACTGTAATCCTGAGAGTTTTTGGGAATTACCCAGACTATGGTCACTAGCAACATTGCTGCGCTCATTACTGTGGGTATTACAGCCAGGGGAATTAAAACACTTTTCATTTTCATGGTATTAATGCCAGCTCCCCACAAGATGGTCCTTTTTTATAAATACATCATTTTTTAATGCTTTCTGAAGCCCTGTCTCAGCGAGGCCTCATCTTCTCCCGCTGCATCCAACTGCAGAGTCTAAATTCAATTCAGCATGCCTTCACTCACTTTAAAGCCTGTCAGTTAACTGGTCATGGTTACTTAAGAGCATCAAATTTAAGAATCGTGGCCTACTTTGGAGTTTAAGTGTGCATGAATCAAGATAGGGATATGTCCAAACAAAGTTTGCTGAAACAATGAGCATGCAGTAATATCTGCTTCCATGTATGCACACATAACAGTCAAGTGTTTGTTTCTGCTGCAGGATGCATTTATTTCAAATCTCCACCAGCTGATAAAAGTAGAATATAGCTTTTTGGGTTTTTTTGGTTTGTTTTGTTGGCTCTTGCCTTGCATGCATAGTGAACTTTTTCAAGGGAAAGCTTGTGCTGAAATTATGATTTTTAAATGTTACTGTCACAAAAAAGATCATCTTAATTAGGAAAGGCATACACACATCTTTACCATGTTTTACAACTGACATGTAGTTCAGAGTGAAAATCAAACCATTAGAAGAAGAGAATATAGATCTGCAGGGCAGGGATGTTTTAAGGCCCAGATCTGAGGATTAATACTATTTAACGTTTTGGAGGATTTAAAGTGGACAGAAACACAGTGGCTGCGGTTATATTAACCTTTTTGTTCATAGTAATTACTACAATGGACACCTAAAAGCTGTTTTCTTCATGTATGAATGCATTAAAGGACGCAAGAAGTTTGCAACATGCATTAGATTTCTTAAATTTGGCTGCCCAAACAAACTGGGTCAATAGGGACAAATAACTTTGGTCAGACAGGCATCCAACAAGCCAGCAGTCACTATGAAAGAGATGGAGAGATGGTTTTTGACGATAATAGAACTTTCAAGAGGGAATCCTCTTGAAAAGTTTAGTGGAGACCAGTCTGGCATTCACCTTAATAATACCTGTCATGCAGCCAAACACATGATGCTATGATCGCACAAGGGGGATATTAAAAGTAAAGTCCGGAGTTTTCCCCCTGAAAATAAACACTAGACTTGTGTGAGTGAAATCCAGCTTAACTGCACCTTTGGGCCTCTGCTTTCGTGTGGCAGCGAGTTTTGTTTGCAACTCCCCCTCCCCTGACTGCATTTCACATTTCCCCTTTGTTTTGGTGTGTTCGGGACGTTTCTGGGTGGAGACTTGCATGTTGTCTCCAGCCAATGACAGAGCTAAGGGCGTAGCGTTCTGTTGGGATAAATACGTTGATTGGAGTAAACTTTCTTTTTCTTTTCTTTTTTTAAACATCGACTGTGGCCGACACAAGATTAATTCGAATTCTCGATAAACATGGCGGATGCAGTGAAGAAAAGGAAGAATTTTGCAGTGAGAGGAGCTTTAGATAGTGCACGCTCGAAAACCATGGGTTAATATTGGTTTGGCTTTCACCCACTTTCTAGCTTTGAAGGAAATGCTTGGGGCTGAAGAACGTTGTGACCATTAGCTTGAGGGAAAGGGGGTCTGAATGCAGAAAAATCTAGATTCTGCCTTGGAGCTTTTCCAGTGTGCTCATGATATCGTGTTTGGGTTAGAATTTACATTTTGGCAAGAAAAACTGAATCCAGTGGAGCAACACAGCAGAGACATGCAGGTAGCTGAGCTCTGTTAACTATTACCAAAGAAGGTTGCAGGCTTGCAAATTAAGAAAGGAGTTACAAGCCTGTAAGGATTGCTCTCAAGACGATTTGAGGATGTCATTACCCTGAAAGAACCTTTTTAAACCCAAAGAGAATCTGAATTCCTTTCGAATGTGAATGATTTAGTCTTTTAATTTTCAAACATTTGCAAAACACTCCAAAACCTGTTTAATTGAGTAAGGCACAGGTGGAATGCAGTCAAAGTAAAGAGGCATCTCAAAGACTCCTGGATGATACTCCAGAACTCCATTGGTTGCACCTAAACAAAAGAGTTTGAATTAATATATAAAATTAGATGTCAGTCTAATGTAGGTTTACGTCCAGATTAGTAAATTTAAACTGAATCTATCCTAGATCTCTGCTTATCTTTGTCCAAGTTTTAACAAATACTTTTTTCCTGTATATATATATATATATATATATATATATATATATATATATATATATGTATATATATATATATATATTTGTATATATAGGAACCCCAATTTATATATACTGTAAATATATATACATATACTGTATATTTACAGTATATTTAAATTGGGCTTCCTTTAAGAAAAACCATCAGCAGTATATACTGTAAATGGGCACTGTACTTCTCACCTGCAGCAGACCCTTCAGTTTATTTCAGTTTCACCATCATTCGCTTCTCACCCACTAATATAAGTGTCTAAACTTATTTGGTTTCATCACAGATTATGTTAGGGAAGGAGTATAATAGGGAAAAAAGACCCAAAGATGTGGGAACCGTACTGAAGTACAGGCCACATCCTGTGGTTGATCCTTCACTTATTTTATTACAGAAAAACCTCCAAGTTTCTCTTCATCAGGATCCAAAAGATACAACTGGATAGTCTACTTTATTATTGTGAACTGAATCTGTCTGTGAAATGTAATAAAATGTAGAAGACCTGGGGTTTAAAAATGCTCATCTCTTTTAATCTTTATCCCAGTTTTTAGGAGGAATTCCTGCTGATTCTTTGATTGATCTGTTTAAAATTCCTCTTTATTCTTTACATAAAGAGATCTACCTGAGAAAAAGCAGCAGTATACAGATGGACTTCGGCCACATCACTCTCTAGCAGTAGATTAGAAATTTAAAGCACAAAACTGAACAAAGCATATTTATATTTGAACAAAACATAAACTACTTACCACTAATCATTTCACACAGACCCCCTCTGCGTTGCTAACCAGAGTGTGAATGTGATATGTCGTTCTCATGGTCGGCAGCTTAAAACATGACCTTTATACTCCCACTATAAAGGCTGCATGTCATTGGATCCTTACTGCTAAGACTGCAAAGATACAGCTTGGCTCTTAATCACCCTGATTGTATGTTTGTGTTTGTGTGTGTGTATGTTGGTAACAACTGACAATAGGACATGAGCAGAGACGGGACATAGGGGATTGAGTGCTGTATTAGATCCAGCAGTGACAGATGCGCTGACAGGAGGAGGTGGAGGGGGGGTTACTGGTGGGGGATGATGATTGTCAGTGTGTTTGCCTTTATTTTTATCCATGAGTGCATTTGTCCTTTTCATTGTAAGGCTCATAACTACATTGCATATCTTTTGGGCATGTTTGTTTCAGATTCAAAGTCCCTTTTTGCTCATCGCTGAATTTGTATGAGCAAATGAGTGCATGTCTGCCTGACACATGAATAAAACATGTGCTGACCTACTGAGAAAATATGGATGTATGAGCCTCACTGCTGGAGCCAGTTACAGGAGCAACTCAAGATAAAAATGGGCACAGGCAGTATTAAGAAAGGTGCTGGCTTAAGCCATATGTGAAGTCATGCAAGACAGTAACATGAGGCATGTGTTCAGGTTCTCATTTTTATTGGATGATCTTTAATCACATCATACTTCATTTATAGATCAGGTGTTTTACAAGAACATATTTGCTGCTGTAATTATTTTGCTGCACAGGTTGGTGCTTGCAGATGAATATGGAAGTGGGCCATGTGCAGGCGGCACTGGTTTGTGTTGCTAGGCAGAATATCTGTCTCTGCAGCTGTGATTTTGCAATGGTTGAGATTATGTCAGGCTCCTCTGCTCTGATGACCTCAGAGTTGTGCTGCTCTTTGATTAAAATATTGATGAGGGGAAGTAAAATTTCTAATAAATTAGTGCCAACATTGGAAAATTTCTCACATTAAACCTACATGCTGCATGTTATCAAGCCAAAATATGAAATTATAAATCTTTAAAGTCTTTAGGACTAAAGGTAGTGGACAGCAGTAGAATCAAAGAGATTTACTCAAAAGATATATTAAAAAAAATTATGACGATAATTAATTCCACTTCAGAAAAACCCTCAGACCATCAGATCTGCTGACAGTGGACAGTTTTAAATCTCAGCTCGAGTCATGTCTGTCTAAAATTCCCTATGGTTAATCTGGTGTTGCTGGAGTCCAGCCTTTTATTCAAATTTGATACATTATAATTTTGGATTGCTTTAATGCCCTGCTTTTGTGGCGCTAAGAGTTTTTATTAGAAATCACTTTATGATTTTACTGTATTAGCAAAAGGCGCTTTATAAATGTAAGTTGTTTACATATATTTCACATCTGTTGTTTGTTCTAAACTGCCCATCACAACAAACTCAGTTCAAGAACAGCCAGCTAGGAAAAGGGATTTCTGTAGGAGCACAGATTTCATCACATCTGCCTGTAACTCCTGCAAATGTTGGTGTCAGCATGCTTGCATCAACAGAGATCCAAGAAATTTGAAAAATTCTCAGATATCCAGAAAAGTTATTTGAGCAAAACTACATTTTGCTGATCATCAGGTAGATAAAGACCAAACATTTTGGAAGCAAACAGACAAATCAAAGGTAGAGTTTTATACAGACAGTTAAGGAGGAAAACCCCAAACCAGTGGTGAAGTATGATGATGTGAAGTGGTGTGTTATAACTTGGCACTGCTTTACTCCCTCAGTGAGATGGGAGCTTAAAATCATATATTTAACAATGAATATTCATAATTTCTAAAAGGACTTTTGTCCAAATGCTGAAGTTTAACCAGGATTGTACCTATTTGGAAGGCCTGATCTGGCAGTTACAGTGTGTACTGGTACAGACCAATTTCCTTCCTACATATCTGCATGAGTATCTTCAGCAAAAATCTGATGGGGGGGGGGGGGGGGGGGGGGGGCTAGGACACCCTTCAAAAAGAGATCTGTGATCTCAGTGGGACACTCCTGGTTAAAGATTGGATAGATGAATAAGTAAATCAACAGGATAATGTTATTTGGCACTCTAAATCCACCAAGAGAAGAATCAAAAGTAAAAAGCAGTAATAAAAGAGAGAAGAAAATCAAAGCATAGATTTAAATCAAGTTGACACATGGAAGGATTTCAAAAAACAAGTGGAAACCGACATTTGAAGGACAGAATTTTTATAACCTTTATAAATCTTATGATTAAATCAAAGATAGATGAGTTATTTTTTCTAAATAATATCAAATGGTGATAACCTTTTGGTTGCGTTTCATAATGAAAAAAAAAACAAAAACAAAACACAATTTACACCTGCATTTTTATAAAAAGGTCTTTGGCCACCATACACAATAAATACAAGTGCAAACAGTTTGTTTCTACTATAACTAACTATTGCTTTTTAACTCTTTATGCGTATGAATAAAATATCTCAACTATAGCTTTATGATCTTGTCCATATTTAATTTTACTTAGACGACTCTTGGTGTGGTTTTCCAGTGCAGCAGTTAGAGGTAGATCTCCTGTAACAACTTTTACTGGTTTTTATGGGTGTCGCTGCCCTTTAATGTGGGACCTTTTAAACAGATTTCTCTGAATCAATTATAGTGCAGGTGCTGGATGTTCTCACTGAAATTGGAAAGTCCTGTTTTACTCGATATGCACCTGCAAACTGAAAATAACATGCAGAGCAGTCTGAGGCTTGACTCATTTTTATCCTCAGGGCAACTGAAGTTTTTAATTTCCTCCTGCTTCACCTCAGCTATCCTCACGTTTCAACCGCTGTAATGACATTTAATTCATTTCATTATTGTACACTTTTCATAAATAAGTTTGTTCCATAAACCTAATGAAAGTGTTTGCATGCATGTGCATCTTTATTTCTCATCCAGCTGTCTTGTCTGAAACCGCCATACCTCACTGTATTCAGTGTTTAATAGACTGAAAGTGCCAAAACAGGTCCCTTGCATTGTGTAAATGAGTGCATCTTTTCATGTTTTCTTTCCTTTTTTTCTGGTAAACAAAGATAAAAATCTAAACTGCCACATTACCATACGAGTTTGTCTGCATCTACAGTGCACACTCAATACTTCTGCATGCCTGCCCGCTCTGAAGTCGTTTGTCCGGTATTAACCTAGAAATAACAGCATAACAATGGCCAAGCTTTTTCCCCTTTCTTTCCTTCTTTCTTTCTTTCTTTCTTTCTTTTTTTTTTTTTTTTACTGTTCACAGAATTAGAAAGCTTTGTTAACTCTGGCTCCTGGTACGTCATGTAGGAAGTTTGCTCAGCCTTAGCTGCTCTAAAAGTGACACACAGTAGGAAAGCCAAGCCTAGATGTGAGTGTTTCTTTTAGCAAATTTCACATTTTCACTTTTGCCATCTTCCAGGTTAACTGCTGTCATCATCCGTGGCTTTAAATGTCCTCTCCGATGGCCAAGCGTGAGGCCGGGAGCACCAGCCCTGTGGTGCGTCAGATAGACAAGCAGTTTCTGGTCTGCAGCATCTGTCTGGATCACTATCGCAACCCCAAGGTGCTACCCTGTCTGCACACCTTCTGTGAAAGGTAACTAACGTTTCCTCTCTGTTTCAAATGTACCAAAGCTAAGCCAATCTCTGCTCACATGCTTTGTTCCAACTTTCTGGTCTTTCAGAGAATAGGCCACACATTTTTTAAGTAGCTAGTACTCCCTGCTTCACATCCCCTTACATTAAAAATCTTGTCATATCTACGTTCCCTACTATAAAATAGGGACCTCATATACTGCAAATCCCTAAACACAAACAGCTTAGAGCTCCTCTCCACTGGGATAAGTGCATTCCTCAGCAGCAGGGACCGTCAACGGCTGCAGTCAAAGGCTCATTGTTGGGACACACAGTTACAAAGGCTCAATCTACAGTTCCTCGAGAAAGACGACACCCCCTCAGGCAATATTACTGGAGTCTGTTCGTGTCCAGTAAAGCAGAGGAGGCTTTTGGAAGACTTGCTGTAGGTCAGGGTGGGAGGATGGAGAATAAAATAGGGGCATGCTACGTTTGAAACTGGTTTATTTCTAAATCCATACAAATATTTACAGAAGAGTTTTGAATAGCTGCAGAGTATGAGCTAAACCCTTTTTCCATGCTGTTTGAGGGGCATTTGACCACCACAACGCAGCTATAATCCCTGGTTTAACTGGATGACAGCTGATCTGGAGTCCTGCTGAGGTGAACAGATTTTTGTCTGAAGCTATTCGTGGTGTTGTCAGAGAGATGTTTTAATGGAGGGATGAGTTTGTGTAATTTCAGGGGGGTTGAGGGTGTGGTTCAAAGACCTCCTGGGTCTATTTTGTCTGCCATGCTTCTGAATTTGAAAAACCTTTGTTAATTGCTTGTGATTAATCTGGAATGTAAAGTTAAAGTACATAATATGCTTATATTATAGATCTGCCCTACTGTAGGCATTGCTATGCCACAAACAGAAAGACAGATTAAGACATCTAATAAAAAGGACCATGCGGTGATAGTTTTTCACTGTTTATCTCCATTGTTGTAACTAAGAGCAAATAAGGGAAAAAAGAAATCCTTGTGAAGCTACTATTTCATCTCAACCTGCAGCCCCCTGCCTATGATTGCTGAAGCTTTCCAGCATCTGTACATCACCTGCTGGCTGGTGGCTGGATTGCAGGCCAGGAGTGATTTGCACTCTGCATGAGTGAAGTTAAGCAAATTTGGTTTTGGCATTAAGTTGGGTCATGCTATTGAATCTCTGAATCTTTAGGAGCTTATTGGAGAGAGTGTGACCAGTTCCAGCTTGAAGCAAAAAGAGAATCCAGCAATTACATAATGTAGAAGCATAAACAAACAAGCTTTGTATTTGTACATAAAACAGTATTTAAGCTTTTGGTTTGGCTTGGCTTAGCTTTATGTTTCCTGCAGAAGATGTCAGCTTTGTGTATTGACTCAGGTTCATTTTATTCCACTTGTGACTGGAGGACTAATAAGGCGCTGTCTCTTGATTATAGTGATGAAGTGACAGTTATTTCTCAAGCGCCCTTCTCTCTTTTGTCTGACTATAACTTTTACATTTACAGAGAATAATCCAGGGTGATGGTTGTATCCTGTTAAATATTTGTCCACCTCCTCCCTACAGTTGTCTCCAGAACTACATTCCTCCAGAGTCTCTGACACTTTCATGTCCAGTGTGTCGGCAGACATCCATCCTTCCAGAGAAAGGAGTGTGTGCTCTGCAGAACAACTTCTTCATCACTAATCTCATGGAGGTCAGACATTCGGTGCCTTTTTTATATAATAGAAATAATGCACTTGACACAGAAAATTTACTTGCATAACAAAGAACTGATTAAAAAAAAAGATAAATGAAAGAATACAGAAAACAGCATGTGTCTGAGTGTGTTATCTTTTCATGCTGCTTTTTTCTTGTGAGTGGGAGGGGGACATTTTTGCAGACTGAGGTCATTCTGAACACTTTCACATCTTTGACGAGTTTCTCTAAGGATTTGTTTTGAATTAAGATAACTGTTTCTCTGAGTGTGTTGTGGCAACTATTAGTGTTAGCTGGAGGGCAAAGAGAAAGAATATAATGAACAGAGCAGGCCAAAAATAAGGGCTAGACTTCCAGGAAGCTAATGTTTTTGTTCTGGGAAAGATGAAATAAACAACAAGTCTTAAAGAAAAGAGGGAGAGAAACATGCCATGAGGAAAATAATAAAAGAATTAAGCACTTTAAACGCAGTGAAATTGTTGTGCTTTGCTCAGGTCCTCCAGCGTGAGCCTGAGTGCTCACAGCCAGAGGCATGCAGCGTGCTGGAGTCAGTCAGTGCTGCAGTAGCAGGGAAGCCCCTCTGCTGCCCAAACCATGACGGAAAGGTGAGAAGCACCACAGCAGACTATGATCTATGTTATTTCTTTTTTCTTTTAAGGTAAATAAAAACATAAATACATTCAGGTTTGTGATGCTCAGCTAGAGTCAGTCAGCTAGTTTGTCTCCCTCTGCAGGTGATGGAGTTTTACTGCGAGTCATGTGAGACAGCCATGTGTTTGGACTGCACAGAGGGGGAACACCGGGAGCACGTGACTGTCCCTCTGCGGGACGTCGTAGAACAGCACAAGGCTGTGCTGAAGACGCAGCTGGATGCCATACACAGCAGGTGGGCGCTCGGAGTCTTGGTGGGGCTTTCAGGGGGTCTCTTTTATTACACCGGGTGTTTGGATGCCGAAGCATCACAGGCCATCTCCGCTGTGCCTGTTTGTCAAAAATATTGAGCCTAAGGGTTGCATTTTAATCTTGCTTTTATCTGTATAATAAAACTATACTGTAGTTGCATATGGTTTTTATTGTCAATTCTATTACTTTTATAGAAAAAATGTCACTTTGACTCATTTTGCAGGCTTCCTCAGCTGACGGCAGCCATTGAGCTGGTGAGTGAGATCTCTCGACAGCTGAATGAAAGAAAGTGTGAAGCAGTGGTGGAGATCACCAGCACATTTGAAGAGCTGGAACGAGTGCTGCATCAGCGCAAGACAGCCCTCATAACAGACCTGGAGAGCATCTGCACTGCTAAGCAGAAGGTTAGTTATGGCTCACACACATGCACTTTGATCTTTTTGTGCATTCAAATATATGTTCTGCAAAAGCACTTCAACTGAAGAGAAGCTAAATACTTATTTCAGACTGTTCTCCTGCCTCTCATGCCCTCCTGCATTCTTTTTTCTCCTGTACTTTCAAATACCTGCGCATAGGTCCTACAAGCCCAGCTTTCAGCTCTCCTCCAGGGGAAGGAACACATCCAGAGCAGTTGCAGCTTCACAGAACAGGCTCTCAGCCACGGGAGTGCGACTGAGGTGGGCTGGCAAACTTGTAATTTGTTGGCTACTTGCAGGGTAAAACAAAACAAAAAACAAAGAATAAACAGGCACATCCTGAATGGGAATGAATAATTCATACCTTTGTAAATGGGAAGAACAACAAGAAAAAAGATATAATAAGATGTGTGTCTTGCAAGTGTAGGTGCTCCTGGTTCAGAAGCAGATGAGCGAACGGGTTACAGCTCTGGCCAGACACGACTTCCCAGAGAAACCACACCAGAATGCACACCTGGATTGTCAGGTATTGGCTTCTGTCTGTTCTTATTCAGTCTGTTTTCATCAGGTGGTCTGATTAATAATCCCTCTACCTGATACAGTTTTAAGCTGCGGGGCACATGTGGAGCAGTTTTGTGGTTATTTTGCTTTGACCTTTTAGCAGATATGAGAATTTTTTGCTCATATATTCTGTAAACAAGGCAACCACCTCAAACCAACATTCACTTTTCATTTTAATTAGCTACAAACAGTAGTTTTCAGCCATTAGCACATTAGTTGGAACAAGCTTTGAAAACAAAACTTTAATTAAGATAAAGCTGAACCTGTTTGCTCCAGGTGGAGACAGAAGGTCTACGCCGCTCCATCCAGAACCTGGGTGTTCTTCTCACCACAGCGGCCGTGGCTCACACCTCTGTCGCCACGGGAGAAGGCCTCCGCCACGCAGCAACCGGACAGCACCAAACCATCACTGTGACAACAAAAGACAAAGTACTCAACTCAAGCACATAAAAAATAGTAGCTTCAGATTACACTTTTGTTTTAGTCAGTTCATAAATCAAAATGATTGATAAATGAAGATCTATGTTCTTGTAATTGGTTGTTCTTTTACAGCAGACTAAATCAAACGGTTAAGAATTATTATTATAGATCTGTATCATTCTTGGGATATTTTTTGTTCTGAAATGATTTCATGACCTCTGTCTGCAGGATGGGGAGCTGGTGCGGACAGGAAATGCTGTTTTAAAAGCAGAGATAATGTCTGCTGACGGCAGCCGGGCTGCAGAGACAGAGATAATGGACAATAAGAATGGAACGTATGAGGTGGGCTACACGTTACGCTCTGAGGGAGAGTACTCATTCGCCCTGTTACTGTACGGACAGCCGATACGTGGCAGCCCGTTCCGCCTGCGAGCAGTTAAGCCGTCAGATGTGCCGCAATCTCCAGATGATGTGAAGAGGCGGGTCAAATCACCAAGTGGGACAGGGGGGCACATACGGCAGAAAGCAGTGCGGCGGCCTTCGAGCATGTACAGCACCACCAAGAAAAAGGAGAACCCTATTGAGGATGAACTCATCTACAGAGTAGGTAAGGTGGGAGACTGCTTGGAAGTTATTGAAGATAAAGCATAAATGTCCTCTTCAAAGATGTTTTCACTTTTTATTTTAGAATAAAGAATGTCATTTTTCCACCAAGAAGTTTCTTAACCTCATAAAATTTGTTTTTAGATTGATATGCTCCCTTTTAGGCAGCTGCTGAAACCTGACAGATGAAATGATGTACAGAAACAGAAGAACCGATAGCAGCTTGAGTTAAACCTCCTGACTGCCACATACATGAAATGCAACTTGCACAAGTATGAGTATTCTCAAACAAAACCCACTTCAACTTTCAGCTTAAACTGGTCAAAACTTTACTTTCCTGGTGGGTAGTAATTCAATCATCAGCGTCCAGAATTAGCCACTGCTATGGGACTTCAAGGGTAATTAATCATACACAACAGGGCTAATATTAAATGGCACATTTACTGAGTGTGTAATTGTTTTCTGTCAGGTTCCCGGGGAAGAGAAAAAGGCGAATTCACAAATCTGCAAGGAATCTCAGCCTCTAGCAATGGCAGAGTGGTGGTGGCTGACAGCAACAACCAGTGCATACAGGTGAGACAGATGCATAGAGGGACATTTAGGCAAGTGTCACCATTAATGTCAGTGAGCCGTCATGCAGACTACTGCTCACATTATGGGGGCAATTATTCGTTATTACCAAAACAAAGCCTTGTTAAATTAGTCCTAAGCAAAAATCGGTTTCCTCAGATTAATAAAGTAGATTAATTAGAGTAAATATTACAGAATGTTTAAAGCAAGTTGGTAAAAACACTCAGAGAATCTCTGCCACATCATCTTTTGCACACAGAAATATTGTCTCTTACCTAAAGCTCTCGTCATCATCATACAAATCATCTCATTGCCAGCTGTGTGCGGCTTGTTCATGCACACACTGACCTGGTACTCCTCAGCCAGATTAAGAGACATATCTGCAGTAATGACATAAAGCATATAAACACAACAGAAAATATTAACTTTATGTCTAAGTAGAAATACGTTGTTTGATCAGAAAATGATACCAAGCCCAACAACTCAAAACAGGCTCTCTGATTGAACTGATTACAGGTGTTTTCCAATGATGGGCAATTCAAAATGCGCTTTGGGGTCAGAGGTCGGTCTCCAGGACAGTTACAAAGACCGACTGGTGTCACAGTGGACATGAATGGTGACATTGTGGTGGCCGACTATGACAATCGATGGGTCAGCATCTTCTCCTCTGACGGCAAGTTTAAGGTGAGATCTCATACATTGTATTCACTTAGTAGCATAGTTAAAAATATATGGTTTCTACTAAAAAAGACTGATAGAGATTAAGCACAACATGTTATATAAAAACATCCAATCAAAATATTTCACATCTGTTTCCTTGATTAATCTTTTCCTCATGCGTCTGTCTCAGAATAAAATCGGTGCTGGCCGTCTCATGGGTCCCAAGGGTGTGGCTGTGGACAAGAATGGACATATCATCACTGTGGACAACAAGGCCTGCTGTGTCTTCATCTTTCAGTCCAACGGGAAGCTGGTGACTAAGTTTGGAGGCAGGGGGACGTCTGAGAGACAGTTTGCAGGTGAGAATGAGGCTTAAACTTGTAAAAACCGACCTTTGAACACTGACAGGGAGAATTCAGAGAAGCAACGAGGTTAACAGCTTCTGAGTCAATCACATTCGTACACATTTGACAAAATATATAAAAAAAAACACAAAATAAAACAGTCGTATATTCTGTAGAAAATTTGGGATGTTTCATGTTTTGCAGCTTCTTCACTGTGTAGAATGGATTTAAGAGAAAACATTTTGAGCCCCCTGACTCGTGTAGACACAGTTTGCATAGTCAGCTCAGGGCAGAAACAGCCTGTAAACACTTAGACGGCATAACACCATGCCATGCAGTGTCCCTTTGTGCCTGTGCTGACTACCCTGCTCTATTTTCTTCTTTGCTTATCTCCCTCTCTGACGACCTATTTATTCTTTCTTTCTGTTCTTCCTTCTGTTTTCTGATTCAGAAAAACTTGGCCCAAACTTAAATAAATCTGGCTCAGTTTTCAGTAAGTACTAAGTGTGGCCTTGCTGCAACCTTAATCCCACAGTGCAGTGCCCTCTGTCTAACCCATTTCCCTGATCATGTGTCTGACCTCTTGAGAAGTCGGATTGTTGACAAATTAACGGACCAGGCTGTTTGGACAATGTTGATCAGAGATACACAAACGCTGTATAATTGTAGTAATGGACATTTTGTCATCTGCGTTGTGTTTTTGTTGTAAAATGAGAAAGAAATGTGGAATGTTAAGATCTGCAGAGCGTGAGGAAGAGTGACTCTGCCAATCAAGTCCACCAATAAACCCTTAGATTAAATTGCTTAGAAGTGAGAGCATGCACTAACACTGAAGAATCAGGATTATTAAATCTTAGAGTCTTTAGAGTCTTTTTCTTGATTTAAGTTTTCAAACTGAAAATGCATAACAGGAGTGACAACAAACTCTTCAACAGAAATGCCAAGTTTTTAAATTGTTTTTAAACAACTTACTAACTGAAGAAAACTCAGCAAATCAGACTAAATCCCTGTTAGGACACTGTCTTCCACTACAACCTGCTTCTCTCTCTTCATGTAGGTCCACACTTTGTTGCAGTGAATAACAAGAATGAAATTATTGTGACAGACTTTCACAATCACTCTGTGAAGGTGAGCCCAAAATAATCCCTTATCGTCAGTGTTTAGATTAACAGGGGTGAAGTGTGCACACTGAGATAAAAACCTGCTGGCTTCCTGTTGCAGGTGTACAGTGCTGATGGCGAGTTCTTGTTTAAATTTGGCTCTCATGGGGAAGGCAACGGCCAGTTCAACGCTCCCACTGGTGTGGCTGTGGATACTAATGGAAACATCATTGTAGCTGACTGGGGAAACAGCAGAATACAGGTATTTATTTTTCTGAGAATAGCTCAATTAGCAACTCAACCACAGAAAACTGCCATTTACATTATAACGATTAGAAATCAGCACTTTTTAATCTATAGTTTTCTTGATGTGCATAAAAACCTGTAAAACTTTCTGTTGTGTGTGTCAGGTGTTTGACAGTACAGGGTCGTTCTTGTCCTACATTAACACATCAGCAGACCCTCTGTACGGCCCTCAAGGCTTGGCCCTCACCTCAGATGGACACGTGGCTGTTGCAGACTCTGGAAATCACTGCTTCAAGGTTTACAGATACTTGCAGTAGACTGGAGGACGACATTACCAACTCCTGCTTGAGTCAGTAAATGTCACATACTGCTTGAAGACATAAAGCTGCAATGTGACTGCGCACTTTACACAGGCTCCATGTCCACAAATTAATTTCTTGTTCATTTAATCTGTACATACTTAGAGACAAAGAAATGGAATATATACATATATATACAGTACGTATATGTATATATTCCCAAGGAAAAATAGCTCAATCCCCCCTTACTTAACTGAATAACTTTAATGAAGGAAAGAGTAAGAAAGTTTTTTCCCAAAATGAAGTGAACACAAACTCAAGAAATTGTTATGAAAAAAAAATCCCCCTGGAATGAGACATCAGTTTGTGTAGCTCTGTAGTGTTATACAACCTGAATATTAAACTACTGCTGTTGACCAAACTCCCAAATGGGAAAATTAAATAAAAGCTGACCTGTGGCAAAAAAAAAGAAAAAGGAATATCCAGTTTTACTTCTTTCCGCATAACAACAAGTCACCAGCAGAAACCCGCCCGCTGGTGATAAACTGCAACGCTTTGGGACAGAACTGATGGCCAATACCCCCACAAAGAGAGACAGAAACACACTTTACATTGTGTAACCATCCCTGATGTAAACTTGATGCTTTGGGATTGATGTGACAAAGCTCAGGTCTTCCCCCCCGGACACTGCTGCATGTCAGTGCGCTCCAAAAGATCCCCATGTTGTAACTGCCTTACAGATGTTTAAATCAGCAGAATATACAGGAATGTGTACTTAAATGCTTTGTTTTCTCATCCTGCGACTTCACAAGGTGGACGTTTCCGTTTTCTTTTCAGTCCTGAGTTGACTAATATGCAAGTTTTTTTTTTTTTTTCTGTTTTAAGAAGCACAACATTAGAACCAGCTCCACTTTAACATAAATATACTTGTAAAAACCAAATCAAATAATATAAAATCAGAACCAACGATTTCTTGCACTTTTGTCTGTTTATACCTACAAACCTATAGCAGAACATATGCTTATTTAGGTGTATATGGATTTAGTGTCCATGTTATTTCACTATATAGCCTACTTATCGAAGCATTTAAACAGCATCAAGATTATGCCAAGTCGTAGCCAGCTGAGTGACTGAAACATCTGTGTAACTAAGTTGTAAACGTTATTTGCTGTATCTTATTTTTTCAAAGTACTTAATTTATTTTCATTTTCTTTTCTATATAATTTCTTTTACAAATTATTTTTCTAATTGGTGCATTGGAACTGTCTCCTCTTTGCCAAACATCATTGTACATTGTAAGTTGTAGCACTGAAAGCTGTTGTTTCCTTTGCCTCTTCCTTGCCAGCTCCCATTTGGTTAAACATTTTCTTTTCCTTCTGCCAAAATGTATTGTTGTACTTGTTGTTGGACATTGCACAAAATATAAATACTATAAAAGTTATATTGTTTGCAAGAGTAATATATGCCTCTATGTATAGTTCATTAAACATGATCAGAAAGGGTACTGTACAGTAAAATCATATTCTTATTGTAGCCAACAAGCACCTTGATCATGGATTATTTCTATTATTTGCTCAGAACTTTGTCTTGAAGTTTTTTTTTTTTTTTTAAACACCAGCTAATACACAGCAACACATTTTCATGAAAGCTTTTTCTGTCTTTTCATCTGTTTACTGTTTGTCAGAAAACTCTGTAATGACTCAATTGATTCGACTCCCATG
Organism: Atherinomorus stipes; assembly: GCA_023101725.1. Taxonomy (NCBI): domain Eukaryota; kingdom Metazoa; phylum Chordata; class Actinopteri; order Atheriniformes; family Atherinidae; genus Atherinomorus; species Atherinomorus stipes. The sequence continues at coordinate 343,693 of JALJCO010002606.1, forward strand.
TTACTATTGTTTTTTATGTCTCTGTCTTTAACTGTGTGAAATGACTTAAGCACATATAAATAAAACACTACATCAACTATATGTGAATATAACTGTATACTAAATAAGAGTATATAAAAGAGGACTGCAGCCAAGCCATGATGCTGCACATCTGTCCTCCCTGGAGTTTGCTTCAAGCAAAGCCTAAAAGTCGACCCTCCACCCTGATATCAGAAAACCCAGGCTCAAGATTTATGATGCAACTGACTGACCTGAGTTACCATCCCGGCAAAATATCTCAACAACACAAATGTGACGAGCAAAAAGGGAGAACTCATATTAAATCTCTCCAACAGCAACAAAGTGTGTAGCTGCAAAACAGATTCTCAACAGTACTAGACCCCTGAATCTGAACAACCTCCAGTCCCCACAAAGCAGAGTAAGGATATGAATAAAAGTAAACAACTTATGGGGAAAAGTTGATGCCTGGACCATAAACCCTGTTTGTACGGGATTCTGCTCTTTATAGTGTGAGGAGGTTGACCAGTAAAAACATAAAGATATAATATGGTCACTGATTTGAAGGTGCACCCTACAGAAAAAAAAGGTTTGTTGTACACATCAGAGTACATTCTGTTTTAAAACCAGAGATCCAAGAACAAGACTATTGATTTCTTGCACATTACTGACAGTGTGAAATCTGGCATTGTAATAAATGCCTTAGCATTTCTATTCAAGCTGAAACAAACAGCAAACAGGCAGAGTAGAGCACTGCTGCCAGTGATGCCACGGTCTTTGTTATCCATGTGGAAGAACGCATGATTGTTGATACACAACAGAGAATGCACCACATTGCTCTGGGCTGGGGTTGGTGGTAGGGTTCCACGATTTCACACTTTTCCTAAATACTGTCATTTGTGATAATGCCTGGGTATTATATGCGTTGCATTGCCTTAAAAACATCACATTTTACAGAATTCCTCCACTAAACTTGCTGAATGCTGAGGTTGGGCTCCATCCAACAGTCAGAGGAGGATCTGGTAGCTGCAGCAGCCCGAATGCCACATGTCCTGCACTCAGTCATGTTTACTGAGAATTTCATTTTTCTTCTGGGACCACAGGTGCTTTTTGGAGAAAGACAGAACCTCTCTCTAAGCAGCAATAACCTTCACCTCCATCTGCTTTACTTCCTGCATCACCATTGTTCTTTCAGCCCAGGCAGAGACAAGAGGAGTTAAAAAAAACAAACTCTGAAACATACAACCTGTTTACTCAGCTCTTTTCTTCTCTCCCCCCTGCTGGAATTTAAAGACTGCATGAAGGAGTTGGTCACTGCAGGCTCTAGTCTAACTCCTATTCCATTCATCCCCCACCTCCACACAGGCATCAATAACCTCCTCCCCCCAAAACTCCACATTGATGTCTCCTTGGTTCAGGCTGCAAGGATGACCACACATCTGTGTTCCCAGAAACTGGGGTCAAGGCCAGTACTTTAGTTTTTATTCGTGTTAGTGAATGAAACATTGGCACATTATAATCAAATGATCAATTAAAACTATAAATGCATCCATTAGTATCAATGGCCTACAGGGTATGTAAATGTATATCTATGTAGAGTCTACATAGACATCACTTGTAGACATCTGGATGTACAGCAAGATGTGTTATGACATGATGCATATGTTTATCTTATCTGCAAAGAAAAAAAAATCATCTGAAAAAAGGAATGAGGAAATAAAACATTACAAAAATAGGAGTGGTTTTTCTCTTTTAATCTTATTAGAACAATTAAAAGATATTTTTCAAAGTCACACCTTAAGACACAATGGAAAAAATACTGAGCTGGATGCATGGATAAAATCCAGCAATAAGATACACCAGCGTCGACAAAACATTTATCAGCAAATACTCAAAGCAAAAGAGACACTTTCCCTGTTGAACCTTGTAATGACATTTAATTTCTAATGATAAAAAAGGAACAATTTGAGAATGGCAGCTTAATAATAGCTTGTAAATGTAAAAACAAAAAAGAAACAAAAAAAAAAAATCAAATTCTCATAAAGGAAATTAAAATGTAGATAAATGCCAAAATACATGTGCACATAAGTTGTACAATAAAAACAAAACAAAATTAAAAAGCAAACCATAAAATGTCAGACGCAATTTTAAACCAAAAAATTAATACTTCATATCTTTCAATTTTAATCAGGTGCAGCAGGCTCTTGTGCTGAATAATTACAGTCGTTAATGGAATGTCAGTCAATTTCCTACAAGTTACAACATATACTTGGATAAAGAGTTAATACTTTGCAGTTTCAACTGGAAAATATATGATTTGTCTTATTTCAAAGTTAAATGAAGTGTTCCGGTCATTTTGGAGTTTCCTTAACAAAGGAAACAGCATGGCTTTGTGCCTTCAGGATCACAAAGTTTGAAAGGAAAAAAAAAAAAAAAGTGCCAAAAAATGTGACTCAAAAGTAGAAATTGCATCAGTCCGAAATGTGTGCATGTATACAATCTTTAAAAAAGATTAAAGATGTTCTTTTTAAAAGCTTGTGATAAAAATTGTCTGCACAACCACATTCGATCACCCACTCCTTGAAATCCGTATAATGTCTGAGAGCTGAAATCCCTTGATAAGTGGGCCAAATTTAATGTTTATCAATGTGATAATTTTGTCATATGTCTAAAAGTTCTACCCAACAGCAATCCTGCATGGCAAAAACCTGGAACTAATATGAGCTGATGAACAGTATGACATAGTGGTTGCTAACAGGGGGGCTGTATCTGCTTTAATCAGCAAGAGGCATCTGCAACCCTGCTGACACAGTGATATAGACAACTAAGCACCCTTTTCAACCCCTCACCTCATCAATCAGGGGTATGAGCCTACAGTGTGTGTCTAAAGTGGAAAATTACCAAATTTGTACCAGATGAGACAAGACACCTGGTTAGTTTGTGTGTGTGTAAACTAGACTTTTCAAAATCAAGTAAGACCATCAAGTTACTGCTCAAATGCATACAATACATGGCTTAGAAGCTCAACATAATGCCATCACTCCAGCCTGGAACACGAGAAGAAACCTTGCCAACAGGCACAACTGAAAGCATGAGTTGACTCTTGTACAACATTAATGTAACCACTTGTCGCAGCGCTCAGTAATAGTGGCATATTTGCAGCCTGCTGCCTGGATCGTTCTTGCCTGGGCTAAAGAATGGGTAGACAGGCTCGTCAAAGCAGGTGTCAAACATGTACAGTCTCCTCATAGTGACAGCATCATAGAAACTAAGACGCCCCTTGTCGTAGTCCAAGTACACACCCACACGAGGGCAGTTCCAGTAATCGGCTACAGGAATGCGCCCGTCCTCTTCGTTGGCATAAAGCCGGTCCTGCAGACACAGGCTCCAATATCCAGCGGAGGGAGTGAGGCTGACGAAGCCCTTCCTGTTGCTGCACTCTGTGGTGACTCCCAGATACCACACACCTTTGTCCCTCACGTCCACCTCCCAGTAATGCTGGCCGCTGGCATACTGGGCTGTGGCAAGGACCCCACAGAACCGAGTGAAGCGGCCCGGCAGGTCTGGCTCCTGGTTGCGAACACGACCCTCCTCCACTTTGGTGTCAAAGTCTGAGATAAACAGGTTTGCGTGAGCGGTGTCTGGGTCTAAAGTGAGGTTCTGAGGCACTACAGAAAGAGAGAGAGAGAGAGATTTCACCTTAATACCATCATCATAAAATTTCCCTCCTTGACCTTTTTTGACATAGTTTTGAATTTCTTTATTTCTGTTGCAACAAATCTGGATCATCTGTTAAATTAAAGCAACCCTTACCGATGTTGCATTAGTACACTATTTTTCTAACAGGGTAAAATGCTATGAATGAGGTAATGGAACTCTAAAATTCAAGACAGACCCACCATTAATCAAAATAAAATATTATTCCAATCTCTAAATATTCAATGAAAACTCCAACCAATCCTTGAAGTGGGGTGCACCTCTAGGATTGTCCAACGGACCTGCCTGTCAGACCTTTGATTCTGCATTGGGAGGTGGAGGGAATGAAGGGGTGTGTCTTAGGAGTGAGGCGGGACTGTTTATATTCAAATAATCTTGCAGTGCTTTCTGAAATGCAAGATCGGTAAAGGTTGCTTTAACAGATTCAAAAAAGAATAAAAGAAAAATTAACTTTGTAGATTTGATGCAGTTTTTTTTTTTCATTCAAAAGAAATCCAACTCAACATGCAGTAGTAAATCCAGAATATTTTTGCAGTATAGCAAGACATAAAACTGCACCACTATGCTGGTTACTAATCTAATCTACTAATCTAACCTTTCACATGTACTGCCAGTTTTTATACTTAAAAACAGTAACACTGTTAGCCATGTTCAGTATGAGCTTTTTATAGCATAAACTTACTGGTGTGCAGCACATGCATCATTTTCTTCCACATGATGAGCTGGAGGGGCCCTGAGAAGTCTGTAAACTCAGTCAAACAGTTAACTGGCTCCAGGGATGTGAAAGGCTTGCAGTGAATCGCCCTAGGGAAGAAATGTGAGATTTAAAAAGAAAAGCATGAGCAAAGACATTTAAAAAAAATGTTTGATAAAAATGTTAAAACAGTGTACAACTTACTCATTAAAAGTCTCAGCAAGGCTCTGTTGGAGCAAAAGAAAAAAAAAAGTTAAGCTGTGTTTGAAGAAACTGTCACACACTTGCTCTCCTGATGTTGTAGCTCATATCCAATAAAAAAAATATCAAGTTGTGTCCTAATTAAGACAAAGTGGTCCCAGCAAATCCATCTGTTGATTTGGAAACCCTGACAGTTTATATTAAACAGACCATTACCAATCTGGACAACAATTGTAGATTGTACAGCTAAATTAGAGCAGTTGTTGACTCTTGTTCTTATCATTTAACCATTTGAATTATTGGAGTGGACTTTACATTTAAAGCTAGTCAGCCAATATTCTCCCGTCTGCGGCTGGTTCAGAACACCGCTGCACAACTTTTTAAGCAAGCACATCATCCCTATCATGACGTCACTCCACTGGCTGCCTGTGTGTTTTAAGTTTAAGATAACAAGGCCTTCTTTGCTGCTCCCCAACTGTAGAATAATGTGCCCTTGCACAACAGAGAAGCCCCTTCATCGTCCACTTTTAAAAACTAATCTATGAATCATTACCCGAATTTTTTTTCAAATATCCAGTCTCTCTTGAATTGCCTTTAAAACAATTAGGAAAAAAAAAAGAAAAAAAAACAGAGCTCATTCTGACTCTAATGCCGCAGCATTCTCTTGTGAAAGTACATGCAAGATTTTACATTATATTGGAATGTCAGAATGAGACTTAAGTTTTAATGCAGATACAGTCTTATGACGTGAAAATGTCAGAGAAATAAAATATTTGAGTCCTGGTATTTGTTTGGTTACAAAATTCAAACGTTAATGCATGTTGACAGCTAGAAAATTGGAATGACAGGACAGTAAAAGTCAATGCTCTTTAGAAAATCCTCCCAGATAACGTTATGCCGGGTTCAGAATATATGATTTATTCAGTCTTTCACAATGGTCATCATGTCAGATTAAATGGCTGCGGTGGCCTGAATTATTGCCATGTTTTGGTTAGAAGACTGATAATAATAAAATTATCAATGCAACCAGTCATCCATCACGATCCTGCCTGAGTTCATGGGCCACGGGAGGTGCATCACAACAATTTGTCAATCATGGATAGTGTGATAGAAAAACGCTAAAGACAAAACAACCATGGAGCTGTTTACAAACATCCATGTCACAGAACTTCACACCCCAGAGATAACGAACAACAGGGCTTATCTGCAGGGGTGAAAGTGGTTGTAAATTCTTCACAGTACTATTACCAAAACTCTCTTCACTTAGTGTATTTTAAGATGGCAAGTCAAAACCCAAACAAAAACATTTCAATATTCTAAGCCACGTGTGGGTCTATGGAATAGGTAGGGATTAAAAACACTTGACAATATAGTGAACTAATTGTTTTGATTGAAACATTGATAAATGTTGACAAACATTCAGATCTATAAACGTTTCTAAGAACAGATCAAACGTGTGGAATTTCATTGTAATTTATTGTCTATCCTGTTCCGACGGAAGTGGCGTGTCTTGACATCTGTAGACCAGTTGTGGAAAACGTCCCAGTGCAATAAATCAAACACATCCGTCCTTATACCAACTGCTGTGTTTCAGATGAAGTATGCGCACCCTGGTCACTTGTAAATTAGATTGGGGTTTGAGTGTATGCTGTTAGCATCTAGTGTTTCTCAATTCCAGTCCTCAGGACCCACTGCCCTGCATAACTTCTAGGCAACCCTGCGTTCACACACCTGAATCAAATGAATCGCTCGTTAACACACTGCAAAGAACTTGATGAGGAAGTTCATTCATCAGAATCAGGTGTGTTGAAGTAGGAAATAGGGTTGTCAAAAATATCGATACTCTGAAAAGTATCGATACTGAAACACAGTATTGATAACTATACTAATTTGCCACGGTATCGATACTGCAGTGCGCGCGCACTCGACAGGCAGCAGCCGGCCAGGTAAACAGCGGCTGACCGACAGGCAGGCAGAGAGCCTGACAGCACATGCTTATGCTGCTGGAAGTCCAGACCAGCTGGTCTTATTCGAAAATGAAAAATGAAAAAGTCTTGCTTGGAAGTTTTTCGCATGCAGCAGATGAAGAAGGAAAACAGAAAGACGTAGACAGGCCTGTCTCTTTCTGTTTTCCTGTCGGCTGGCGCCGGGTGGCCGGGGTCGTCCCGGGGCGGGGGGGGCGGGGGGGTCCTGGGCCCCGGTGCTCCGGGGTGGCCCCTGCCTCCGGGGCCGGGGACCCGGCTTGGCGCTGGGGGCGGGCCGGCGGGACGTGCCTCCTCTGGATTTGGCCGGTCCTCGCGACCTGGTGACGTCTAGTCACTGCGCCGGGGGCCGGGGCGCCTCTGCTGTGTGCGTGCGGGTGTGTGTGCTGGTGGGGGTGTGTGTGTGGTGGGGCTGGGGGGTGTATCGTTGTCGTGTCTGTGTCGGGATGTGGGCATCCGGGATGTTGGTGTCGCGGGAGCGGCTGTGTGGGGGGTGTGGATTTCCCCTGTGCTTGTCCTGCGTGTGGGGCTCTGGGGGTCGCGGACGGAGCTGCGCTTCCGCCGGGGTGTTTGGTTTTCGGCGGACCCGTGGTCATGTCGTGTCGTATCGATGTTGGGGTGTCTGGCGTGGCTGTCGGGGTGTGGGGTTTTGTCCATATCGTTCAGCTCTAGTGTGTGGAGGTGGGGGGGTTGCGGGGTGGCCGGGTCTTTTCCACGCCGGGTGCCTGTCCCGCCCGGCCGCTGTGTCGGTTGGGGCTGGCCTGCGCTGGTGGTCTCTCCGGGGGCTGGGGGCGGTGGACTTGTGGCGTGGGGGGGCTGGTGGCCCCGTGGTCCCCGTCCTTGGTATGTGTGGGTGGGTGTGTGACTGGAGGGGGGCGTGAATGTGGTTGTGTGTGTGTGTGGCTGCCTGTGGGGGTGTGTGGAGATGGGTGGGTGGGTGGGTGGGGGTGCATGGATGATGGGTGTTTGGGTGCGGGGGTGGTGGTGCATTGGTGGGGTTTGTGTGTGTCGGGTTGGGGGGGGAAGGGGGGAAAAAAAAAAAAAAAAAAAGTAGCAGCTCTGCGTGCCTCTTGGGGGGTTTGCGAGGCCTGGGGATGTTGGGCCGGTGACTCTGGCCCCTCCGCCGACCCTTTCCGCTCCGGTCCCTTTTCCCCCATCCCTGGCCTGGCGTGGTCGAGCGCCCCCAGGGGCCGAGGCTGGCCCCTCTGTGGTGAACGCCGGACGCCGGGCCGTGGGGGCGGCCATGCCTGCCCCTTCTGCCCTGGGGGGATCCCGGGAGGCAGGGGTACCTAATGCCGGTAACGGCTCTTCTTCCAGGGGGGAATTCATACCCCCCTGGTCTCCGTTCCCAAGACCCCCCCCTGCTCTACCTCACACACACACACACGTAGGGTTTTGGGGAGGGTGCGTGTCAAGCGGGCGTGGTGAGGGAGGGCACCAAAGTGCCTTTGCTTGCCACGTCTAGAGGCAGCCTGCTCCCCAGTTTTAACCACACTTAGACACCTAAACACATAAAATAACAACAGCTCACAACCACTTCTGAGGGGCGGGCCATATAGTGTGTGGAAGGAGGGAGGGGCCGGTTGGGGGGTCATGCCCCCTACGCGACCCCCCTACGCGACCCCACGGCATGACTTGGCACTGCCTCTTAGTTTTAACTGCAAACAACACACATCTTACACACACAGTCATGAGCGGGGGGGGGGGGGGGGGGGACAGGGTCCTTTCATACCCCGGTCTCCCGGGCGCTGCTGGGGGGGGGGGGGGACAGTGGCTACTTCACGCGCCAGTGGTTAAGGCTGGCTGCATTGCGGGGGATCTGCTGGCCTGGGGGATGCCTGGCCTGCTGCGTCCGGGGGTGGGGGATGGGGGTGGTGGGGGGGGGGGGAACGTGTTGGGGGGCTTGGAGCTCGCGGCTCCTTCCCCGGCCCGAGCTAACACTCAGGAGGCACGAGGGCATGGGCAAGAGAGAGGTGGGTATGTGAGAATAATGAATGAGAGTGTGAAAGAGGAAATGTGGGAGGGAGGAACTTGGGCTGGAAGAGGGAGGAGATGTGGGTAAGTGGTTGGAGGAAAGGGGGGATGGAGGAAGGAGTGGCATGCTCGTGAGTGTCTAGTAGGGATGGTCATGAGGGGCTGAAGGAAGGAAGGGCGGGAGTGTGATAGGTCAGAGGGATGGGCGGGGCTGGACATGTAAGGGGGGGACTGTATGGGGTATTGGGGGTATAGGGAGGTGGGGGCGTATGTGTGTGGGGGTGGGGAGGGGTTGGTGCAGTTATGTGGGGGGAGTGCATGTGTGTGTTAGAGGGTATGAGGAGGTGGGGGTAGGTGTGGACGGTAGAGGGAGGAGAGTGTTGGGGGTGGAGAGAGGAGTGGGTGTGGGTATGTAAGGTCGGAGAGCGGAGTGGGTGGGTGTATGTGTGTGTGTGGGGGGGTACACGGAGGTGTTGGGTAGGGCTGGGCGGTGTGGGCGGAGGTTCGTATCTCGGTATTCGTGCCGGGCATCTTGGTGTCGGTGTGGTGCGGTGTGGCTGCGGGTTGGTTGGGGGCCGGGCGCTTTGGTGGGGGGTGCGGTTTTGTTTGTGGCTTCCGGGGCTTTTTGTGCGGGGCGGGGCGCAGGGGGATCTGTATCTTGTATGTGGTTGCTCTTGCGGTATTGATGTCTTGGGTGCCCATGTCTCGATGTGGGGGCGGTGACGGTATATCTTTCAGCCCTAGTGTTGGGGTAGGTGTGTGGGGAGTGTGTGTGTGAGCGTGGTGGCAGGGTAGGGGGTGGTAGAGGTGGTGGCGCCCTGGTGTCAGGTGTATGGGGCAGGGACGTTGGGGTGGGGGCTGGCCTGCCCTGGGGGGGCGTCAGTCTGGGGGGGTCCGGTCCTCCTGGGTTTCGGTTGGGCCGCCCGGGTCCGGGGGGGGGGGGGGGGGGGTGGCTGCTCCTGGGCGCTTGGGCCCTGGGCCCGCGCTGTCTCCGCTCCGGGGGACGCCCGGCGCCCGGTGGGGTCGGCAGCTGCTGGTCTTGGTCCGCTGGGGCCTGGGCCTCCAGACTGCAGGGGGCTCCGGCTGGGGCCGCCTTTTGCCGCCCTTCGGGGGGATGCATGTCCGCTCTTTGGGGGGGGGGGTGGCTGGGATCTGGGCCTCTGGGTGGCTGCTGGGGGCCTGGGTCGTGAGCCTTGCGGGCTTCCTCCTCCTTGCAGAGACGAGGCTGCATCTGCATGACTGTATCACCACGGAGCACCCTTTATTATGCATGTTGACACTGTGACACTGCTTCCCATTGCGATGACTAGGTTGTACCTCTTCTCTACTTCCCATTGCGCTGACTAGGTTGTACCTCTTCTCTGCGTAGTTCTGCGTGTGTTTGTGTGTGTTTGTATGATCTGAGGATATTTAAGCCACCTGCAGGTCCTCCTGTAGGGGATTGCTTGTTTTGTTTTCCAACAGAGACCTTGGTTGTTTAGGGATCGCGGTACAGATGTACCAGTGAACTGTGTAAGTGGATTCATGTTTTCTCTCCTCTCTCTCTTCCTCTTCCTTACTCCTCTCTCTCTGTTTCACTTTCTATCATTAAAAAAAAAAAAAAAAAAAAAAAAAAAAAAAAAAAAGAGACAGGCCTGCGTGCAAATAGTACGTCAAAGCGGCCGCAACGAAGTGCAGCAGCACAGCAAACCTGGCGAAACATCTTAAGGACCGACATCCTGGCCTTCATGATGAATTCTGACAGGTTAGTTACTTAAAGCTCCCGTTTATTATGTCACTTAAAAAACGCATTATTAAGTGACACTTAGTGCCACTGCTAGTCCGCATTTCCCAACCTGGACCTTATTTCTAGGAATACGTGTATTAACTCGCAAGGTTTC